>CM056380.1:58376391-58743891 GCA_029718625.1 Synaphobranchus kaupii | reverse complement strand
TTCTAAAATCCAAACCGGTAAACTTACATGGGAAAACATACATTTTTATCAATGGAACGATGTACACATCACATTTATAGTCACTCTAAAGGGTATGTCAAGGGATCTGGAGAAAATATGCCAAAATAACCATTGTTAATGGCAGGCAGTGTTTGTTAAAATACATATTGAAAGTAGACAGGCATGGAAATATTTTATGTTAAGGCGGATATACCTTCTGTCATGCATAGCTGGTAATCACTTTTTTTCATATTCCCAGTCAGTGACAGCTTTTATAAAATGCTTGTTTTGGGAGTTATATAGTGCCTGTAATCCAATGAAGACTAAAAAAACACTAACCTGAGTGGGTGTGACTGCAGTTCCTGCCTTGCATCATATCGGAAAGGAGCAAGATTAGCAAATAAATATATTTGTATCGATTTTTAATCACAAGATAAAACATAGCTAACAAAATGTTTTGACATTTGTGGTAAATATAGTTTTAAGATGATAGTCACAAAACTATGAATGCTGTAGTGCATTTTTGCTTTGTGAAATTACTATAAAATATCCCCAAGTATGGTTTACAAGTATTTAAATGTAAAACATGTATACAGACAAATACAAAGCAGGTTTTGTAGCAACTATCATGTTTGTGTCTAGAGGTGCTATTTCCAACCTTCTACTGGATCCTACTTAAGTTTGGACAATGTGTGTACAGAAATTGTGGTCATTGTGGATTTTTCCCAGATTATAGCAAATTTAGAGCTCTGGATCAGATTATCCTTACAAATGCCTCTGTAAAAGAAAGTAGGCTGTTTAATCCAGAGAGTGGTTGGTGCAGTTTAGCAATTCTATCAGTAAGACCAGCCACATATCTATAACCTGCTGCTGTAGAGGTGAATGTTAGTACAGAGCAAACTGGGATGTCATCTGTCATGGCTCTGTCAATAAACTCTTACCTGTAATGTGGGTTCCTTGAAGTCAGACCGGAAGAATGTTTTCTGTTTAAATACACCTGTGGCCTCATTTCAGCTCACTTGTTTATGTGATACCAGTCTGACAGTTTCCCACAGGCTTTAGCACAGAACACAAGTGTAGATAACATAATACAGTCATTATTTTTCATCTATCAAACAAAAAAAAAATCCTACTACTTCATAACTGTGAGGATACCCAATACAGTAATTTCCTCAGCTTCAGCCTGTCGAATGTGTCGGTGAGTCATTCTCCACCCAGCGCTGTGTGTGGGTTGTAAACTCAACAGGGTAAGACTGGGTCCATGGCCTGGAAACTAGCTGAAGGGGTTTCTGTGAGGTTGTGTCCGTGAGCATTACTGCAGTACAGGGAAGACTTGTTTTATTTCATCACAGCAGCTGAGCAACTCAGAAATGTCATGCACAAATCCCCTGTCCTGCTAGGGGGATTTCAATAATGCATTTTTGGGCAGGGATCTTTGGTGAATCATGATACTGGCCACCTACTTCAGAAATATGAATGCAGACCCCTTGCTAAAACAGATTGGTGACTCCTTGGGGTGTGGCTGAAGGGTATCCTCATTGGACAGACCGGTTGTATTAATAGGTGATGCCACCACCACTCCAGTATATGTTTGTATTCAGTAACAATGGCAGTATGCGTATAGATTTGGTGGCCTAACTCCTCTGCTAACATGCCATTATGCTCAATATGTACATTATTATTATGGTAGCTAATAATGAGAGAAGCACCACATAATTTCAGCATGGCACACATCACAATGAAGGCTGTAATAAGCAGGTATGAACCTTAATTAATTATTTTGTCAAGCATTATGAAGCAGTTATGTAGCCATTGTGTGTCAATTACATAAAGGTTATAATTACCCACTTCAGTTAAAGTGTTTTTATTTATTTTTTTGTTAAATGCCATGACTCTTGATTGTGTTAGTGAATAAGAGTGTTGGTGTGTCACAGCACTTGGTTGCCATTGGTTGGTTGCTAATACTGTTGTTGCCATTGGTTGATTGCTGTATGATGTTGGTTTCCATTGGATGCATACTGTATTCTGTTTGGTTGTGCATTTGATGCACTGGACATCCACGTGCTACACATAAAATAAATAACTCCAGTTTGTTGATTGAGGGATATTCAAAAATGGGAATTTTATCTAGTAAAGAACCAGGCCAGCTCAAAGGGCTGTTCATTTACACTCACAGAGGCTTTCAGTGCTAATAGAGAATAAAAGAGCAGGACAACATGGCTCAGCTCAGGTTGAGTGGAACCATCACAGAGACATGCAGCTCTACCTATCCTCTAGTCTGTCTTTGGAAGAAATCAAAATAATTAGACATCGGCCGTTGCAACACCCCCAAAATGTGTGAATGTGTGTCTGTAAAACAAGTAATTACACAAGCTTATACATAACATTATACATATTTGTATAAACGCTCAGTACTTTTGAGCATGAATGCACATTTTGACAAGTCTGGCAAATGTAGGATTGTAAATATGTATATTACATAGAGGAAAACAAGAGATGGAGAAATGAAGTCATCCGGCTCTCTGGATTTTCTGCGTTTATTTTAAAGCACAGAGTAGAAGCAGCAGAATGCCACACTGTGGGTGTAATCATGCCTTATGTCACATTTGCTTTACTGAATCGTGCATCGTTTTCGTTTTCCGTTTTTATTCTTTCTTTGACCATTGGGAAAAGTATATCCGTGTCATATTTAAGGGTATTACTCTTATCGTTGTATTGCAAGTTATAACGTATGTGATGGGAGAAAACGCAATTAGCAGTAAAAGAAGCATAGCGTAACATTACTATTGACTATGTTACTGTATGTATACTGCAGTTTGCCCAAATGCACACCCTGCCTCAGTTTTGTTTGTTTGCTTCTATTTGCAGTGCTGTTGCTATGACAATACTAAATTAAAAAGAACACTATTTACTGCTGTGATTTCAGTATTATGCAATATTTAATAAACTGTATTAAAGCATACAACTGGGGTGAAGTCTTTATTTAAAAAAAGAAGAAAATATGTTCCTGAGCAAAGCTGGAAGAATCATGTCCTGTGTAAATGTGAGCAATCTTTATAAAATACTGTTACACAGGGAGGATTACATATACCATATTAACCAATTAAGCAGCTGGCAGTTTGTGTCACACCTGACAGTGGAGGTCAAGGCCACAGGTCTTGCTTCCACTTTGCTGTGAAAGGGGTTGCAATAGGGTTTGCCAATAAATCTCCTGTAACTAAAAGAATATGCACTGTAGGTTTCAAGTATTAGTGAGGAAGTGCTGCCCAGGAGTTCTAGAGATCTTGGGTGTTCTAAAGATCTCAGTTGTTTTACAGATTGTAGGTGTTCAAAAGCTCTTTTTTCATATATCCCTGGTATTCTTACACATTTCATATGCTCTAATCAAATTTCAAATCAAATTTTATTTATAGAGCACATTTCAGGCAGAAAGCAACTCAATGTGCTTTACACAAGCAAATTACACAGAAACCATACAAGAAATAAAATAAAAGTAACAAGTACATTAATATCAAAGTAAAACAATTAAAAAATGTTCTTAATCAAAAGCTGTACTGAAGAGATATGTTTTCAGTTTTTTCTTAAAACTGTGTACTGATTCCGTATTTCTAAGGTCGACTGGCAGATTATTCCAAAGAAAGGGTGCGTAAAAACTAAAAGCTGCTTGCCCTATAGTTTTGGTTCTGACTTTTGGAATAATTAAAAGACCTGTGCCAGATGATCTAAGGGATCTAATAGGCTCATAATCTAAGAGCATATCATGTAAATACTGAGGTGCTAGGCCATTAAGAGATTTGTAAACCAATAAAATTATTTTAAAATCAATTCTGGACCTAACAGGTAGCCAGTGTAATGACTTTAAGACAGGTTTAATATGTTCATTCTTTTTTGTCTTTGTTAAAACTCGTGCTGCTGCATTTTGAATTAGCTGCAGACGACCAATCATTTTCTTTGAAAGACCTGAGAAAAGGGCATTACAATAATCTAGTCTGCTTGAAATAAAAGCATGCACAAGTTTCTCTGCATCGGCCTGTGAAACAAAGCTCCGCACTTTAGCAATGTTTTTTAAATGATAGAAGGCTACCTTCGTCACATTTCTTATATGAGCCTCAAAATTAAGGTCAGAGTCTAGGATTACTCCTAGGTTTCTTACTTGCGCCTTGCTATTAAGGGAAAAAGAGTCTAGATAGCTGCAGAGTTTTACTCTCTGAGCCTTTGCACCAAGGACTAAAATATCAGTTTTATCACCATTTAGTTTTAAAAAGCTGTGGGACATCCATGAACTTACATCTTCCAGACAATGGATCAAAGAACTAAGAGGACCGAAGTCATCGAGTGATAAAGAAATACACAGTTGAGTATCATCAGCGTACTTGTGAAAATGTATGTTATGCTTCCTAATAACATCCCCTAGAGGAAGCATATACAAATTAAACAATAAAGGCCCAAGAATGGACCCCTGGGGGACCCCACATGATAACTCAAATTGGTTTGACATATGATTTCCCAGGGCAACATAAAAACTTCTCCCAGTCAGATATGACCTAAACCAGTTTAGAACCGGGCCTGAGAGGCCAACCCATTTCTCAAGTCTGTCAAGAAGAATGTGGTGGTCAAAAGCGGCACTCAGATCCAACAGCACCAAGATAGAAAGCTTGTTTGAGTTTATGTTTATTCTTAAGTCATTGACCACCCTAACCAATGCAGTTTCTGTGCTATGGTGAGCACAAAATCTAGATTGGAATTTGTCATGAATACAGTGCGTGTTCAAAAAGTCATTTAATTGCTGGAACACCACTTTTTCAAGTATTTTTCCAAGAAAAGGGAGATTGGAAATAGGTCTATAATTACCAATTACTGAAGAATCAAGATTACTTTTCTTTAATAATGGCCTAACAATAGCGGTTTTGAATGAGCTAGGAAAAGTACCAGTTTGTAAAGAGCAATTTACTATAGTAAGCACATCCTCAGAGAGACAGTTAAAAACAGTTTTAAAAAAGGTTGTGGGAATAGGATCAAGGGGACAGGTTGAAGACCTCAAAAGGGATAAAACGTTGCTAATCATTTTTGAGTCAACCATGGCAAAATGTGTCATATGGCTATCAGAAGTACCCCCACATAATGATGATAAGAACTCAACATTTGTTTGTGTTGTTTTAGAGATGTTTACTCTAATGTCTGCAATCTTGTCATTAAAGCATGCCGCAAATTCATTACACTTAGCAGTAGAAAGAAGTTCAACAGA
Source organism: Synaphobranchus kaupii (assembly GCA_029718625.1). Lineage (NCBI taxonomy): Eukaryota > Metazoa > Chordata > Actinopteri > Anguilliformes > Synaphobranchidae > Synaphobranchus > Synaphobranchus kaupii. The sequence continues at coordinate 58,738,646 of CM056380.1, read as the reverse complement.
TGTTATGGACGGCGGATTTATCAGACTATCAATGGTAGAAAAAAGGGTTTTTGAATTATTTTTGTGGTTATTAATAATGTTAGAAATAAATGTTTGTCTGGCATACTTCAATTTCCTATTATACCTATTAAGGCCCTCTCTATAGATATCAAAATGCACTTGGAGGTTTGTTTTTCTCCATTTTCTCTCTGCTTTACGGCAGTCCCTTTTTTGCTGTCTTATTTCATTTCCATTTCTCCATGGAGCTTTTTGTTTACCAGAAAGAATCTTGGTTTTCATCGGAGCAACACTGTCAATACTTTTTAAAACCTTAGAGTTAAAACAATCTACTAAAACATCACAGGAGAAGGAATAAGTGGGTGGGCCAATTGGTGACCTAGACAAAAGATTCATGAACACTTTAGCTGAACTGGCATTTAGATAGCGTTTTTTTATCACCTTATCAGTGTTGACTTCATCAATAATTAAGCCCATATCAAAAATAACACAATAGTGATCAGAGATAGCTACATCAAGAACAGAGCTGACATTGATATCAAGACCATAAGTGATAACCAAATCTAATGTATGGCCATGTTTGTGCGTGGGCCCAGAGACATGTTGGGTAAAATCAAAAGAGCTTAAGAGACTTAAAAACTCACTGGCTTTAACATCAGTGGGATTATCAATGTGTATGTTAAAGTCCCCAGATATAATCACACTATCAAAGTCAGTGGACACTTTAGACAGCAGTTCAGCAAACTCATCTATAAACCCTGAGTTACATCTGAGTTAATGATCTCAGGGGTTTCATAGATCTCTGGTATTCTTACACATTTCATATGCTCTAATGATCTCAGGGGTTTCATAGATCTCTGGTATTCTTACACATTTCATATATTCTAAAGATCTCAGGTGCTTTAAGGATCTAGAAATGCTACAGATAGGTGGTTTTCTACAGATCTCAGCCATTCTGCAGATCTTATACGTAACACTCCCTATATGCATACAGTTAATTTAAAAACATGGATTTCCCTACAGGATCAGGTCATGTATTAGTGTGCTGTCAGCACCTGTAATAGTGAATTCTGTAGTTGGATTATTTCCACCTCTTATTTATTATCATACTACTGGTCTCCCACAGTTCTGACACCAGTGCATTACCAGCACATGATACAAGCTCATTAGGATAGCAAAGACGCTGTTAGACTTTGAAACAAAGACAGGAGATCATATCACTATGAATGGTAGTGGTAATTACTCTGTTAGGTTGCACGTTTAGAGCATAGAAAGGACGTTTTCAGCTGATCCAGCATCACATGAAAACCAGACAGGCAACGAAAGACAGTTGGGACTTTTCTATGAAAAGCTTTTCATAAGATTTGAATTTTAGATATCTTGCTTTGTAGGCTGTTTTGTATCAATGAAACTTTAGACTAGACTGTCTGCTGTTTGATGGAATCCTGAAATTTAAACACTATCTTTAATAATCCCTGTTATGAGCACTAGTGACAGTCGTTCACATATTTTCCTTATAGGATACTTTCCCCCTTTTGATTTGATAACCTTTTGATAATATTGTTAGTAGTGCAATATCCAGAGAGCAGTTTGTTTTTGTTGTAGCCTTTATGGATGCATGGGGTGAGTTTCCCAAAACAAGATTACATATACCCGTATAATCCCCCTGTAGACTAGTGGTAATTTAAAATGAATAGATTCAAATCTCTGAATTAACAGGGGGAAAGTGCATGAAGGCGAATTTTCATTATTGTCCTAATTAGGTTCATATCAATAGAATTTTACTTAAGGTGATATAAACGTTCCACCGTATAGAACACGTAGCCGAATACGAATATGTGGTTAGTATTAAGAGTAAGCTAGTGAAAGACAAAATAATAATAATAACGTATTAAATTTCACACATCCAGGTGATAGAAATAGTGGCCGCTAGAGGGCACATGCACTATTAGTTTTCGCATTTTTTGTTCCATTTTTCTGGCGTAGGCTATGCTACTTGATCAGTTTAACAATGTCTGAAAATAGACGTAGACTAGCATAGCCTAGCCTACTAACGCGCAATATGAAGACTGAGTTGGGCAAAGTAGCCTATAGGCTACACTCCATATCACTGTAGGATGGATAGACCTATGTCTTGTGCACAGAACATTAGGATAGCCAAATTGAAATAATAGTGTAGCCGTGCAGTTTTGTGTTTGAACTATAGGCCTAGGCTACGTTTTTGCAATAGCCTTGGAGCGGGCTAGCCTAGACAATAGGGCCTTACTTTTTCTATCATTCGAATTATGATGTTGCTTTACAAACAAATATTTAATAAACTACAGTAAAACATTACTATGTTTAGATAAATAGCAAAATTTTAACTAGGCTAGTTGCTTTTCATTGAAAATGAATTCAACGTCAACTCATTTTTGGGGGGAAACTTTTATCTTTTAATCTATTGTTTCAGTTTCAACTTTAGCCGAATGATCGAGTAGTGTTTTTGTTTAGTTAAAATACGATAGGTCACAGTGCTTATTTGTTACATTCTTTTAAAAGATAGCCTAGTATGGCTATGCTATATTTTTTCTTAAACAGCTTTAAACGTTTTATATTTTTTCTTTACGTAGCCCAAGGCAACTTGTTGCATACAGTTTCTCACACTCGATGCCTGCCAACCCCGGAAACATGTTTCGGTTTGTCCGCGGCGAATCTCCGGAAGACCGCCAAGAATCTGGGCTTTGGGAGCGGCACATTCCACATCCTTATTCCTTGGAATCGGCTCTACCATAAATGGTAAGATTGCATGTACTACGATGACGTAATGGTACATCCCTAAACAAACATGGGAAATAAATCCTATCAGCCTGGAAATTTCAGGCGAGAGTCGGTCAAACGTAACACGTTGTGAAGGAAGGGGAACGCCCCTGTATTAGGCTAGTCCTCGAAAAGGCACCTCCCCGCCATCCACTTTTTTTATAGGCTACTCCTCGGAACACTTTCCGATCTGAAGCGTAGCTAACTTTCTACAGAGCCATTGGAGTCTGTAACCTATTGCGTTTGTCTTCAGAGTTACATTTTCGGTCATTTGGGGAAAAAATGCCTCTGCGAGTTGTCATGGAAGGTCCCGGGCCATGGGGGTTCCGGCTGGTTGGTGGAAAGGACTTTGAACAACCTTTGACCGTCTCACGGGTAGGTGCTCGGTTGTCTAACACTGAACGCTCTCCAGTACAGATGTAACAGTTTCGGCATTTTTCTCATATTTCTGGTAACGCTAGGCCAGTTCATAACTGTGCAGCAAAAAAAGTTTTCAGTGAAATAAAACGTAGGTTTAGAATGGTCAGTCTCGGTGAATACAATTTGATGACTAACCGGTCATATCGGAGGTCTGTCTGGCCTATTGTGAGAATTACCGAAAAAATTCGTGCGGTTATGTTTCACCGAATCGCTAAACTAAACTAGGCTACATTTCCATGAAGTATCAGAAATTGCACATTTATCTCGAACATATTTATTTTTTGAGTGGAAAAAGATTAGTGTAGTAGTAGGCTAGCCTATCTTTGTTTCATGGAGTGTAGCTGATAAAAAATGTTTTGCGACGTCTTTTGGCAGCTGTTTCTCAGCGTTACTGGGCAAGACCACAGTTTTAATGTAACAGCTGGTGTCAGATATTTTTTTGAAAAAGAATGAATTTCATGCGATTCCACAAATGAATCCAAATGCTGAACAGTGAGTGATCCTGCATTGTTTTATGTAGGCTAGTCTAAACGTCAGCAAAGGGGCAAACATTGAATTGCGATGGATCATTAGCCTACAGTTGAAGTCTGAAGTTTACATACACTTACGTTGAAGTCATCAAAACTAATTTTTAACCACTCCAAAGATTTCATGTTAGCAAACTATAGTGTTGGAGAGTCAGTTAGGACATTTACTTTGTGCATGACACAGGTAATCTTTCCAACAATTGTTTACAGACAGATCTGCCGTATCAAACAAGCCTTAAATCATCACTCTGCTGCCAGAAATACAGTAGATATGGATGGATAACTTGAAGGGTTTCTTCTCCTGACTTATTTTTTCATAGAGTTCAATAGGAAAAATAGTCAGGAGAAACAACCCTTAAAGTGATCCATCCATATCTACTGCATATCTGGCAGCAGAGTGATGCTTTGAGGCTTGTTTGATACCTCAGACCCTTGATGACTTACAGCCATTTTACCAATCATGTATTCCATACTGTTCCAGCATAATTTACAGCTAAATCTAGTCCCACCCCCCAATTCCCATAGAGATCCATTCAAATGCAGAGACGTTATAGTATCGCTTGTAAGAGTACCAGAAAATAAGATATCAAGAGTCTTTTGATGTTGTTGGGTCACAGACATCAGAATGTCATGGCATGCAAAGGATATGCAACCAAATATAAAAAATGTAAAGGCACAGTCAATTTAATGTAAACTTCTGACCCACTGAATTTGTGATATAGTGAACTAAAAGTGAAATAATCTGTCTATAAACAATTGTTGGAAAAATCACTTGCGTCATGCACAAGGTAGATATCCTACCTGACTTGCCAACACTATAGTTTGCCAACATGAAATCTGTGGAGTGGTTAAAAATTAGTTTTAATGACTTCAACCTAAGTGTATGTAAACTTCCAACTTCAACTGTATTTCGGATAGTTTTATTAGCAGATACCATTGGAAATGACTGGGAAAGACTGCATCTTATTCCTAGTATCATTTTCAATAGCCTACATGTAGCCTATACAGTTTTCATTTGCTACATTAAACATGTTGCACATTTCCTTATTTTTTTATATTTGCCTATTGTTTAATGCGTTTAAGTATTCAGTCAAAATACCATGCAGTCTTTACGTTGTGTTTAGGCTCCAGTGTTATATTTTACAACAAATTAATTTCTTTGCATTTCTTCTTTTTTTTCTGCTCCTGATCATTGTGACAGTAGTGCATGAGTTTTCAGCGAGGTAGGCTATGGTCCCCTGGGAACCAGTACTCCCAGCTCCTCCACATCAGCGCCCAAACAGAAACCCTGCTCATTCTGTTAAGAAGAAATGTCACATACAGCGCTAACAGCAGGTGTTTGTCTTGTTTGGGTCACTGGCATCCTTTCATGTGAAACACAGATGCAGCAGTTTTGATTGAACAGTGAAATTGACTGTAAACCCATTGCCATTACTGCAGGTATTAATCCTGCTTAGTGAAGCGAAGCAGCTGCTAAGCTTGTCCAGGCGGCAGGCCCCTTTGCTAGCGTGGAGAGCAGCATTCTTGGCGGAAGATCGAGCTCTATGTGCACTTCCGATCAGGAAGGAAATGAGCAGCACACTATCTGAGCTTTCGGGCGTTCCAGCTGACTTCTCAGAACTGCAGTCTTTTACCCCTGAGGCCAGCTGAACTACCCTCCCTGTAGTATTGAATTTCAGATATGGCTGATCTGACAAGAAAGGTAGTTATGGATTTTGTCAAAACTGCACAAAAACCAAGGCCGCTCTCCCAGACTTCGACCCCCTCTCCTCCCCTTTAAACATTTAAAGAACATTTTAACAAGATGACCTCTGTTCTTCTCATCCACCTTCTCACCTCTTCTTGACCCCGCCCACCATCTGTCTCCTCCCTGGGCACGCCCACCTTCTCATCCTTCCTTGGAGGTTCACTGGTCACATCCACAGTAGCAGGGTGTGCTTCACTTCTGCTTTTTAAAAGCAGAGCGGCGTGACGCGCATATTAAACCCGCACGCCTGCTTCGAAGGATGTCGGCAGCAATAAAATGGTTATCTTAAAGTTCAGCCAATGTTTCACCCTCCTGTCTCGGTAGAACTCTACCGCGCCCATAAAATATCTGACTCCTCTTAAGGGAAGAATTTCTAGGTTAACTACCTGTACAGGAGGTTGTCCCCTCTGATTGAAATTAAATTAAGCTTGAGTTTCACTTCAGTATTTATTGAGATCAAAGTCGTTTCTCTTCCTCTCCAAAACCCCCTCAGCTGTAGCGTGGTGTGGCTGTCTACCTTATACAGCAGCATATATAGCTTTGAGGCTTTGTTTCAAAAGAGAGAGGCTGCATTTCCCCATAGCTGTTATTATAGGAGTGTTTAATTCTGATCATCACTTTTGTTTAAAAGTAATAGTAAAATGCTGCCTGTATGGGTTAATAAATCGTCATTAATTGATTTTCTCCATTGCTAACCCACCACTCTTACCTCCTCTGGGCACTGCAGTTTCCAGTGGCACATAGCAATTATATATGTCTCATTTGACTTCTGTCCTTTAACGCAGTTGGGTATGTATTCCCTTGATATGTGATGCAGAAACTACCTTATGTACTTGCGTCACAACAGTACCTCTTGGAGAGAACCTGCTGTCCTTCATGTCCAGAGTCCGGTACTCTGACCGCTACCCTGCGTACTGTTCTCCCCCGCTTCAGCATGAAGGAGCTTATTTTTCAGTACCCACCCTCCCCTCATCTCACTGGGAGGGCCCACTCCTCATTGTAGTGCTGGGTGTGGGGGGGGGGGGTTAAGGTACCCGCAGGACTGCCAGGACATCTTTCAACAAGCCAGGATGCCCAGAAGCACATTAGTCATTGCATTGCTGGGGGTGGGGAGTTAGTCACATTTTCAGCCCCGGGGTGTGGGGGGGGAGGGGGTTATCACTCAAAACCTTAGTGGGGGGGGGGGGGGGGGGGGGCAGGCCGGGGGGGGGGGGGGGGGGGGGGTGGGAGGCCGGGGAACACTCAGACATTTAGAGCTGGGGAAGGCCACCATGTTTCCCTTTTTTTCTAATGAGGGGGTTCCTTCCTTGTTTCAGTGCTCGTCCCATGTTAGACCTGTGTACTTTACATTAAGTTCTTATATTTTGCGGACACTCCTATCCAGAGCGACTTATCTGGATATTTTACTAAAAAGATTTTTAAGCTAAGCACATTGCTCAAGGGTACAGCATCTTTGCCCCAGCTGGGAGTTGAACCGGCAACTATTGAGCGAAAAGCCCACTTCGCTAACCATGTAGTACTGTGCTCTCTGAACTCTTATACACTCATGGCTTTTATCCCTTTAACCACTCCTCCCTCTTCCCAGCTATTGTGGTCTAACTTGCCTCTGACTGGGGCCCCCTTTGGCAAGACCTGTAGCACCTCGCTCTCCCTCTCCTCTGTTTACACTCCTCTCTCTTATCTCCATCTCTCCTTTCTACCCCCCCCCCAGAGCAACAGAAGTTTTCTACCCCCCCCCCCCAGAGCAACAGAAGTTGCTACCTAAAGCTACCCAAATTTCTACCCCTCTGCTGTGTTTATACATGCACTCTGATAGCCCCCTCTGAAATAATTTGCATGTAATCTTCTAGTGCTCGTGTTAAATGTTGTATTCATGTATTCATAACCATTCCCTATTTTAATATTTTACAGCAGGCTTGGATCGCTTTCTCAGCTTTCCATGTTATAAGTGCCACGTGGCGTTCCTTAGGTAGAAACGGATTGCAGTTTCACATGGTGAAATACTGTCTATGATTAAGTGTTAGTATTGGAGCTTTAATAATAGTTGTTGTACTGCACTAATAATTACGGTTCAGTGCAGAAGCGCAGCTCTTTTATTAAGCAAGGGGGCAGGTGCCGGGGGTCAGTCACACCACAGCGCTGTAGTTTGATGATTATTTTAATTCTATCTCTGAAGTGGAAAAATTGTGGAAAAATGAAAAATAGGCCTGAGGTGCTCGGTTTATGGTGAAACTATATTTGTACACCCGGTCAGTATACAATTAGTGTGAACGGTGGACATTTAGTGATGTGGGGAAACTCTAAAGTTGTAAAAGTAATTCAATTGCACTGTTATTATACAGTAGCCTACACCAGAGTTCCCTATAAATGATCATTGCAAGGGTTCTACTCAAGAAAATACTGAAAACCATGCTGTCAGTGGCTTCCTCACAACATCAGACACCGTAAATAATGATTTCGCTGAGTGCTTCTGCCTCTGGTGGTGAAGTACTAGCAGTACTATTAGCACAAATGGTTGTGAATTATAGCAGTTACTCAAATCTCCAGGGGGCCGATGTTGTCTCGGCGTAGTGATATCAGTAATGCTGATGTCATCCAGATGTCATGATGTCAGACATACTGCTTTGGCTCAGGTGTAATTATGTCAAAGGTCCTGATGTGGCCCAGTTGTGATGGTGTCATGCTTGTTAATGTACTCCAGGTATGATTATGTCAGAGTTATGTGATCCAGATGATGTCAGCGGTGCTTACATGATCCAGGTACAACAACGACGTTGCTGATGTGGCCCAGGGATAATGAGGTCCAAAGTACTTGTGTGATCCAGGTTATGCTTGATGTCATGCTTGATGTTTTCCAGCAGTGATGTCACAGTGTTGCTGATGTGGTTGTTGTGTCCTCAGGTCACGCCCAGCAGTAAAGCCGCGCAGGCCAATCTGTGCACAGGGGACATGATCCTGGCCATCGACGGACAGCCCACAGAGGGCATGACTCACATGGAGGCTCAGAACAAGATCAAGGGCTGCATGGAGGAAATGGTTCTTTCCATCGACAGGTGAGACCAGCTGGGCGGGCGTGGGGACTTTCTGCCATAAACAGCCCGTCTGAAGCTGGGTTCTCACCAAATCCGGCGATGACGCATGGGGACGCGCCGGACCCCCAGACTGTGCGTTTGATGGGAGGTGCTATGTAAATAATTAAGAGTGGTTCAGTAGCCTACCAGGGAACATTAACGGCACCTGGTTAGATGTATTTCGCCTCCATTTTCAAACGGGAACAATATGGCGGCCTGTTAATAAACTTTTTTTTATTCCACTTAAACAGTCCTGCAAAAATACAATTCTGAAAACATTTGAAGCGAGAAATAGGCTATGCAGTTGCTCAATCCTGATTCATGTTTGATCTAAAACACCTACTTTGACCGTTTGATCCGAGTTTTGCGAGCTGTGCTGGACGCATTCATTTGCATAGAGCATTTGTGGAAACTATCCTATGCAACTTCAGAACTGTCATGCGCCACGCGATCGCATCACATCCTCTCCATAGAAAATGAATAGAATGCGTCAAACCGATGCACCTCGCCGGATTTGGTGAGAACCCACCATGAGGGCAGTTTGCCCTCCCCTTCCCCACCCTTTCAAGTGTAAGCATTTCACCTCTGCCCTTCAGAGTAAATCATGTTACTTTGGCCTTCTTCGCTGTAACACTCCAAGGTGCTGAGAAAGGTGAATTCAAGTATAGAAAGAGAGGGTTTCTTGCACATTTGGGAAAAGAATAAAAATGAAGATTTTACAGATAAAAACCACGCATATTGGCAAGATGCCTTTGTCAGGGTTACCTTTGTCAAGATACTTTTGTCAAGGCAAAGTGCTTCTCGTATAGAAAACGATTAAATTAGAAAAACTTCAAAACACCCAATCCTTAAACATCTTACTGACCATATTCCAACAGGATACCTTCTCGGCGAAGGAGGGAGGAGTTCAGACATAACAAGGTTGAAGGGTAGCCAATGGTAACTAGAAGGGCTATCAGGCTGATAATAGGCCGCATTATAAGAGGCACCTGGCCTGGCAAGCAGATTGGTTTGTCAGGAAGAAACTCAGCCCTTTGCGCAGGGAACCTACGCCAGCCTGACTCACAGTCTGCGCTTCTCTCCCACGCTATCAGACCCTTGCAGCGATGGTGTCACGGGCAGGCCCAGACAAAGCACCATGATGCCTTTCCTGCCATTTAGCACCACCCTGTGCCAATGCTCTGCTGTTAACAGGGATACCAACATGTCCGATCAGGGCTCTGACTCCACCGGAGAGGCCGATGTATACAGATGGGTGGAGTGGTAGTGAGATTGGAACCCGTTCCCGTCTGTGTCAAGGTCTAATCCTAACACTCTAACCACAAGGCTTCTGGGCCAGAGGGGCACACCTGGCTGGTTATAGAGCCAGGGAACTGAGTGGACTCAATAACATTACATTACAGGCATTTAGCAGACGCTCTTATCCAGAGCGACTTACACAACTTTTTAGCATTTTTTTATTTTTAATTTAAAAAAAATATATTATCCATTTATACAGCTGTATATATACTGAAGCGATTCAGGTTAAGTACCTTGCTCAGGGTACAACGGCAGTGTCCTACCTGGGAATCGAACCTGCAACCTTTCGGTTACAAGGCCAGTTCCTTAACCATTATACTGCACTGCTGTCCCTATAACACGCACTAGGTATAATTTATTCAATTAAAATACAGTATAGGCCGTGATTACTTGGAAACAAAGCACCCATAAACTGTAAATGTAATTTTAAATGAAAATTCACAAAAGCACATAGAAATGCCCACAGAATCTTTCAGGCAAGTGGTAACACAGATAAAACATTCCACAGAGTACTATAACCAAAAAGGACCTCTTTTTTTTTTTTTTTTTCCATTTCTATTGGTTCTGGGGGTCTGCTGGTTTTTTGTGTGTTTCTGTGCCGATTATTAATTTAAATCATTGATTTGCTCAAGAATCCACACACCTTGTTCTCAAGGCCTTAATTAGCAACTTATTGAAAGGAAACCCAAAAATCTGAGTTTGACACCCGTGGCATGGAGTATTTTTAAAACAATCGCTATTTCGCATTCCGTGTTGGTATCCTTGGTTATGTCCCATTTTACAGTGTGGATGTTATGCCTTATTTAATTCCAAACAGCCTTTACCGGAGCTATATTTGGCTGAAAGACCATGGTGCATACTAAGCAGGGCTTAGATCTGTATCTGTGAGTCAGAAGTTCAAGCTATTAGCAACCAACTATGCTACTATACTTTTTATTTTTTTATTGTTTGTGTACTCATTTTGTGACTATGGAAATGTTATACATTTGAAGATGAGACTGTGTGTATGTCAGACGGTTTTATGTCAGTGCTGGTTTTATGCATTGTGTTTGCTGTTTCAAAGTGTTCCCAGTCAAACTTTGTGTATCAGGATGTGGACCACCCCCTAATTACGTACAAAATTAGTTGGTTACCATAGCAACATTCCAGGCACAATGTCCAGTGTGTGTCCGTGGGTTTATCCTGTAGAGTGTTTGGCAGCTGCGGAAGGAAAAATTCAATCATGTAAATAAACAAGACCATTATCTAATTTATGATGCATGTTTTAGAAAACCTAAATATATATACAGTTGAAGTCAGAAGTTTACATACACTTAGGTTGAAGTCATTAAAACTCATTTCTAACCACTCCACAGATTTCATATTAGCAAACTATAGTGTTGGCAAGTCAGTTAGGACATCTACTTCCTGCATGACACAAGTAATTTTTCCAACAATTGTTTACAGACAGATTTAATCACTTTAAGGGTTGTTTCTCCTGACAAATTGTCCTATTGAACTCTATGGAAAAATAAGTCAGGAGAAGAAACCCTTCAAGTTATCCATCCATATCTTCTGCATTTCTGGGAGCAGAGTGATGATTTAAGGCTTGTTTGATACGTCAGACTCTTGATGACTTAGAGCCATTTAGCCAACCATGTGTTTCCACACTGTACCAGTGTAATTTACGGCTAAATCGAGTGCCACTCCCCAATTCCCATAGAGATCCATTCAAATGCAGAGACGTTATAGTATCGCTTGTAAGAGTACCAGAAAATAAGATATCAAGAGTCTTTTGGTGTTGTTGGGTCACAGACATCAGGAAGTCATGCATGCAAGGATATGCAACCAAATATAAAAAATTTAAAGGCACAGTCAACTTAGTGTATGTAAAATTATGACCCACTGGAATTGTGATATAGTGAATTAAAAGTGAAATAATCTGTCTGTAAAGAATTGTTGGAAAAATTACTTGTCATGCACAAGTAGATGTCGAACTGACTTGCCAACACTATAGTTTGCTAACATGAAATAATCTGTGGGGTGGTTAAAAATGTGTTTTAATGACTTCAACCTAAGTGTATGTACACGTCCGACTTCAACTGTATATTTTTATATACAGTTGAAGTCGGACGTTTACACACACATACACTACTCACAAAAAGTTAGGGATATTCGGCTTTCGGGTGAAATTTCAGGATGAACCTAAAATGCACTATAACCTTTACAGGTGAAATTAATTTGACCTTCTCTAAACTTTTGAATGCACATGTCCAACTATTCAATGTTTCAGTACTTTTTGCACAACTTGCTGTTCTCTAACAAGGAGCTGAACGGCAAAATTCACAACAGGTGTTTGATCCATGAATCGACCAATAAATTTCCTGGTTCAATTAGAATTGGTATTTAAACAGTCCTCTTCATCATGCTGTTCACATTTTGACATCATGAGACCAAGACGACACCTAACAATTGATCAACAGTACCTCGCCATTGCGAGGCTTCAAACAGGATGTTCTCAGAGGGAAGTGGCCACTGAGCTTAGAGTGTCACAGAGTGTCATCAGCAGGTTGCAACAGAGATACAGAGAGACTGGAAGAGTCACAGAAAGGCATAGAAGTGGACGTCCTTTGGCCACATCCCACACTGATGACCGCTTTATTGTGAACAGTGCCCTGCGGAACCGGATGATGAATGCCACTCAACTCCAGGCACATTTAAGGGAGGTGAGAGGCACCCAAGTGTCACGTCAGACCATTCGAAACCGTTTACATCAGCGTGGTCTGCGTGCTAGACGACCTGCAAGGGTACCTGACCACACCACCAGGCACAGGCGTCATCGTCTTGCATGGGCCAGGGAGCATTTACGCTGGACGAGGGACCAGTGGGCCTCAGTGCTGTTCTCTGATGAAAGTCGTTTCACGTTGAGCAGAAATGATGGCCGCCAACGATGTTGGAGACGTCAAGGAGAGCGCTATGCATCAGCCACTGTTGTCACCAGACGACCCTTTGGTGGTGGCGGTGTTACAGTGTGGGCAGGTGTGTCTAGTCAATACAGAACTGCCCTACACTTTGTGAATGGTACAGTGACAAGCCCATACTACCTGAATAACATCATTAATCCAGTCATTGTGCCCCTGCATGAACAACACAGGCCTAATTTCATCTTCATGGACGACAATGCTCCAGCTCATCGAGGTCGCATCATTAGGGAAAGGCTGCTGGAGACTGGGGTACCTCAAATGGAGTGGCCTGCACTTTCTCCAGACCTGAATCCCATAGAAAACCTATGGGATCAGCTGACTCACCGTGTAGAGGCTGGTAACTCTGTACCCCAGAACCTCAATCACCTGAGGGCCGCCCTTCAAGAAGAGTGGGATGCCATGCCTCAGCAGACAATAAGTCGACTTGTGAACAGCATGAGACGTCGTTGTCAAGCTGTAATTGATGCTCAAGGGCACATGACAAGTTATTGAGACATTGACATTTTTGTTGTGGTATACCCACCACTGTTGTTGGCTTTTGTTTCAATAAATTGTTTGAGATGAGGAAATCACCATTGCATGCTTCTACTTAAATGCCCTACTTTCATGATACGTATAATATCACTGTAGCGTGAACTTACATTTTCCATAAATTTCACCCGAAAGCCAAATATCCCTAACTTTTTGTGAGTAGTGCTACTCACAAAAAGTTAGGGATATTTGGCTTTCGGGTGAAATTTATGGAAAATGTAAGTTCACGCTACAGTGATATTATACGTATCATGAAAGTAGGGCATTTAAGTAGAAGCATGCAATGGTGATTTCCTCATCTCAAACAATTTATTGAAACAAAAGCCAACAACAGTGGTGGGTATACCACAACAAAAATGTCAATGTCTCAATAACTTGTCATGTGCCCTAGAGCATCAATTACAGCTTGACAACGACGTCTCATGCTGTTCACAAGTCGACTTATTGTCTGCTGAGGCATGGCATCCCACTCTTCTTGAAGGGCGGCCCTCAGGTCATTGAGGTTCTGGGGTACAGAGTTACGAGCCTCTACACGGTGAGTCAGCTGATCCCATAGGTTTTCTATGGGATTCAGGTCTGGAGAAAGTGCAGGCCACTCCATTTGAGGTACCCCAGTCTCCAGCAGCCTTTCCCTAATGATGCGACCTCGATGAGCTGGAGCATTGTCGTCCATGAAGATGAAATTAGGCCTGTGTTGTTCATGCAGGGGCACAATGACTGGATTAATGATGTTATTCAGGTAGTATGGGCTTGTCACTGTACCATTCACAAAGTGTAGGGCAGTTCTGTATTGACTAGACACACCTGCCCACACTGTAACACCGCCACCACCAAAGGGTCGTCTGGTGACAACAGTGGCTGATGCATAGCGCTCTCCTTGACGTCTCCAACATCGTTGGCGGCCATCATTTCTGCTCAACGTGAATCGACTCATCAGAGAACAGCACTGAGGCCCACTGGTCCCTCGTCCAGCGTAAATGCTCCCTGGCCCATGCAAGACGATGACGCCTGTGCCTGGTGGTGTGGTCAGGTACCCTTGCAGGTCGTCTAGCACGCAGACCACGCTGATGTAAACGGTTTTGAATGGTCTGACGTGACACTTGGGTGCCTCTCACCTCCCTTAAATGTGCCTGGAGTTGAGTGGCATTCATCATCCGGTTCCGCAGGGCACTGTTCACAATGAAGTGTGGGATGTGGCCAAAGGACGTCCACTTCTATGCCTTTCTGTGACTCTTCCAGTCTCTCTGTATCTCTGTTGCAACCTGCTGATGACACTCTGTGACACTCTAAGCTCAGTGGCCACTTCCCTCTGAGAACATCCTGTTTGAAGCCTCGCAATGGCGAGGTACTGTTGATCAATTGTTAGGTGTCGTCTTGGTCTCATGATGTCAAAATGTGAACAGCATGATGAAGAGGACTGTTTAAATACCAATTCTAATTGAACCAGGAAATGTATTGGTCGATTCATGGATCAAACACCTGTTGTGAATTTTGCCGTTCAGCTCCTTGTTAGAGAACAGCAAGTTGTGCAAAAAGTACTGAAACATTGAATAGTTGGACATGTGCATTCAAAAGTTTAGAGAAGGTCAAATTAATTTCACCTGTAAAGGTTATAGTGCATTTTAGGTTCATCCTGAAATTTCACCCGAAAGCCGAATATCCCTAACTTTTTGTGAGTAGTGTATATATATTAATCACCTCACAAAAAAAATTTCCCCAAGGGAATGTTCAGCACTTCTGTGGTTTCTAATTTGACTGGTGAGGAAATAACAGAAGGTCCTTGGATTGTCTGGTGGGGGATTACTTCTGATTAATTCTTCATCTTGTTTCTCAAGAAGCAAACAAACACTTGAATATAAGTGTGAGTCAATGTAAAGGACAAACGTTGATTGAATCCTAGCCTTAGTGTGTCCTCCTGCAACTGAAGAGAAGTCATTAGCATTTACTAATGAGGGCTTTGGAGACCAAGTAGTCTTGATCTCCCATTTGGTGCAAGTGACAATGATCTGTGATGACGACTGGATAACTGCCTATTCATAGATTTCAGCCACATGTCCACCGACTCTACCATGCCCCACTGGCTGTCATGAACAATGGCAATTTGAATAGTCATGGTCACAAAGCAGTTAAATTGTATAGGTGAAAGACAAACAGAAATTGCAATGAAAATGCTAAACTTTTTTTCAAATTCAGAAATCTACCGGGTGTGTTGTATTTAGTGGCAATTATACTTATACTATACAAAACTGTTTCCGTTGTACTATATATTTAAATTCAGCCATTACCATTACTGTAATAACTAAACTATAATGCTATTATAATGCTTGTCCTGAGCACTTCATTATTCTGCATTAGTGACAGTTATTCAAATGTTTTCATGAAAGGCCACTTTTCCTGCTGTCTTTTGATAATATTTTGATAACGCCGCAATTAGCACAATGGCAATGCAATGTTATACATGTAGCGGGCAGCTAATTTTAGGCGTGCCCTTTACTGAGGATATGGGGGCTTAGCTGTTAAAATGCGATCATGTGAACTGTGTTAATCCCCAGCTGTGAGACGTGATTTATAGTCACGCATAAAACGTGTTTTACTCCGTCTATTAGGTGACGTGCCGCGACAAACGAGGCTCAGGGCGGTAGATGACTCTGCCCTGCATTGCGCACTCCGCCTCAGCTTTTGTGAGACTCCAGAAACGGAGCACGCATTGAAAAACGGCCAGAAAGAGAAAGAGGGCAGGGTTGCGTATATCGCTTGCGCGATTAATCACATGTCACAGAGAGACAAAGAGCACTGTCGCTCCACTTCTGTGCTTACAGTCCTCAGACATTATACACAGAGACAAAGAGCACTGTCGCTCCACTTCTGTGCTTACAGTCCTCAGACATTATACACAGAGAGACAAAGAGCACTGTCGCTCCACTTCTGTGCTTACAGTCCTCAGACATTATACACAGAGAGACAAAGAGCACTGTCGCTCCACTTCTGTGCTTACAGTCCTCAGACATTATACACAGAGACAAAGAGCACTGTCGCTCCACTTCTGTGCTTACAGTCCTCAGACATTATACACAGAGAGACAAAGAGCACTGTCGCTCCACTTCTGTGTTTACAGTCCTCAGACATTATACACAGAGAGACAAAGAGCACTGTCGCTCCACTTCTGTGCTTACAGTCCTCAGACATTATACACAGAGAGACAAAGAGCACTGTCGCTCCACTTCTGTGTTTACAGTCCTCAGACATTATACACAGAGAGACAAAGAGCACTGTCGCTCCACTTCTGTGTTTACAGTCCTCAGATATTATACACAGAGAGACAAAGAGCACTGTCGCTCCACTTCTGTGTTTACAGTCCTCAGACATTATACACAGAGAGACAAAGAGCACTGTCGCTCCACTTCTGTGCTTACAGTCCTCAGACATTATACACAGAGAGACAAAGAGCACTGTCGCTCCACTTCTGTGTTTACAGTCCTCAGACATTATACACAGAGAGACAAAGAGCACTGTCGCTCCACTTCTGTGTTTACAGTCCTCAGACATTATACACAGAGAGACAAAGAGCACTGTCGCTCCACTTCTGTGTTTACAGTCCTCAGACATTATACACAGAGAGACAAAGAGCACTGTCGCTCCACTTCTGTGCTTACAGTCCTCAGACATTATACACAGAGAGACAAAGAGCACTGTCGCTCCACTTCTGTGTTTACAGTCCTCAGACATTATACACAGAGAGACAAAGAGCACTGTCGCTCCACTTCTGTGTTTACAGTCCTCAGACATTATACACAGAGAGACAAAGAGCACTGTCGCTCCACTTCTGTGTTTACAGTCCTCAGACATTATACACAAAGAGCACTGTCGCTCCACTTCTGTGCTTACAGTCCTCAGACATGGCGAGAAAAAAATTATACTGGGACTGCCATTCTTCAAAGTTTCACTTACAGAACGACAGCCTTCACAGTCACAAGTATGTTCTTGCAGCAGTTTATCAAAGTAATTTCACATACAGTATACTCAGCGTAGCCTTTTACAGTGTTAAAAGCACCATACAGCTCTGAATCCAGGCAGCAGTATGCTGTCGTTGGGGTTCGAAATTCCAGGTTTAGCACTGCTGTTATTCCTTTCAGTGGGTCCCCAAACCGGCTCATCAAATCATCCCTCAATTTCATTGGTTAACACTCCATCCTGGTCCCTCTCTCTTTACCTCAGCCAACGTGTGGTGAGCACTCTGACACTTGATGGTTGCCATGTACCTCAGATGGATCCTGCACATTAATGATGGTTGCGATGGTTGTGGCGGTCAAAGTGCCAAGAAATTACATTTGAAAAAATCAATAGCAACATCTCTTTACAAATATAATGAAATGGTTACTCACCAACAGACCTTGTTGCACACGTTTAAAAAAAAAAAAACTGCTTCCTACCGAAGTACACCATATCCGCACAAAATTACCACATTCTTTTCAGATGAAGATGAAAAAACATAGGGGCAAGTTACATGACATAATTTAGGAAACATTGGTTAGCATTGCTTTTGAATAGAGCTTGTTTAATTTGTGTGAAGTAAGATATTGTTTGTTGTAGCTTGGCTTCATTTTGATATCAATACTTTTAATGACAGGCCTAGATATAGCTAGTTTATTATAGACAGTGCATTGTATGGGGTGAGTATTGAATAACTTGCCATTTTTGTACGTTGAAAATCACGTCACTTATTGTATGTCGCTTTGGATAAAAGCGGCTGCTAAATGACTAATGTAATGAAAATGTTTTTTGTTGAGAGGCTATATTCTGTAACTTATTTTAGATGGGGCATCAAACGATTGTAGTATTGTTTAACCTGTCACACTACCACCAATTTTACTGCACTATATGCTTGTGTAATTGTAATAGCCTTCATAAACATTACTGAAATTCCCTATCTGTTTGTATTTATTGGATCAATGTGTACATCCCAATGTACTGTATTTCAGGAGTTCAGCGTGAGTGGGTTTATAAAACGATTTAACAGGTTTTCCAAAGGGGTCCAAATGGTTCTTTCTTTTTTTGTGGGGCGTTGGTTTCTTTGAATTTCCTCAGGAAAATGTTTGCTTTTGAAAAGCAGTGTGACAGCTTGGTCTTAAATGGCACTGTATAAAATAAAGGTTAATGAGAAAAGATCAGCTCAGTTACTGATGTTTGTGCAGTGGACTGTGCAACAGTGTGCTGACTAAGTCTGAAGGTCTTCATCATTTCTGATTTTCTTTGGTTTCCAGGTCTGAGTCCAAGATGTGGTCCCCTCTGTCAGCAGAAGGGGGGAAAACAAATCCTTATAAGATGAACCTGGCCTCCCAGCCTCAGGTGAGCTTCCTGCTTTTCCTCATTGCTTTATCACTACAACCAGGGTAGGTCTGAGATCACAGTGAGTTCCTTGGACTGGCCATTAAGGGGACTTTAGACCCTGTTCTGTGTCTTTAAAATCCTATCTGAACGTTTAATTCACTAGCAGCCATACCGGAACGTTCCCACCTCGCCATTGTGCAAATAAAGGTTGTCTGACTGCCAAAAATTAGGTCATTGTTTATATCATAGCAGCAGGTATCCTAGGAGACAAAGATTTATCACCTTAGCTCTGAGGTAAGTACCTACCACCAATAAAATATAAGCCGAATGTGTGACAGAAATGTCTCATAGTATGGTTCCGTTCTAAATTGAGACCATGTGTTCATAGTTGCTTGAGGTGCCTGTAATTCTAAGCAATCTGTTAACGAGTGCATACCTTAGGAACACAACACAATTTGTTAAAGGGATTGTAAAGGGGCTGAAAAGTAGTTAAAATAACTATACGTTATCACAGAGGGATGTATCCACTACATATCCACCAAATATCTATTCAAAGTAATGTCAATAACTATAATAAACACACATCTCAAATCAGACATAAAATCTGGATTGAAAAAACCTCAGGGTTGTGTGGGCGTGGTCGGGACCGCGCCGTCACCCCGCCTCCCCCTTACAGGCACATGGATTGGATCACACTGGCATTCTCCATCCATGGTTGATCGAATTTGGTAGGCTGCTGCGAAATGCTCAGGAACCGTATCAGATAACTAAAAATAGCTAGCTAGTATAATAGCTACTGAGCATAACAGATTTACTAGATCTGGGGCTCATGTAGCAAAGTTTGCATAGAATCCACACTAAATATGTAACATGTTGGGCTTATAAACTACCTGAAGGAGGATGCAAGCTTTCTAATGTTATCAAAATGACCTCTCTAATCCAAATATCAAGCGAGTTATGTCCCATTATATTTGGAATGCAATCAAACCATGTTTTTGAGGGCACATACACGGGGTATATGCGGCATGCTTGCAATGCAAACGGAGGCGATAATCACAACTCTTAACTTAGCTTTAGGGCTAAAGTAGCCTTGCTAGCTAGACAGCCAGGTAGCACCACCACGAAGGGATAGAGAAGGTGGGAGAAATTATCAATACAAAGGTTCTCTATAGCAAATGATAGTTTTGCTCAAATAGGCTGTTTAACGTTAGTGGGACAGAATAGTTTTATTTGCCTCCAACTGTGGGAGGAGATATGCTATGACATTAAAATTTTTATTGGCCATTACATCAGGTCCTTCATGGCATCATGAAGGACCTGTGCCCAATAGGACTGAGCCCGGTAATAATTTGAACTCCACCCATTTAATCCCCACATTGGAATAGATGGAAATGTATAGATGGATATAGATCGAAAAATATATGAAATTGAAATCTCATACTGTTGCTGATGCTTAATCCATACCATAACAACCCCATATGATGTAGTCTGAAGCGAATTCTGGATTTACCTTTACAGTCCCTTTAACTAGCATGTGGTTGAGGTTTGGTAAGATTTTGCCAATGGGTAAAAGACAAGGCACAAGCAGTCACCTTCATCCAACCATCATCTCCATCATTGTCACCAAAATTAAGGAGAACTACATACACTACTATTTTTACTGTATCCTATAATGACGAACAGTGTTCTTTTTGCGAACAACAGTGTTCTTGGTCTCCCTGTATTTGCGTAAGTTTGCTGCTCATGATAAACACACAAACTGTTTTATATGTACTATGTGTGCATCACTAGGCAATGAGATCATGCCTTAAAGCGTGCCCAGTCGTTCTGTAACCCTGCTGTTCTTGGGAACAGAGCCTCTTATTAGAATGTGAGCTATTTTAGGTCCTTTCATTAGAATGTGAGCTATTTAAGGTCAGCTCCACCTTTGTGCTCTGACCCCTCTTCCTGGAATGCAGCTACAGGGAGCACTGTCTGCATGCTCTGACTCTCTGCTATCAGAGCGTTCAGTTATCTCTAGCAGACATGCGCTGCATGTTTGTGGTTTTGTTTGCATTCTCAGGACATTTGTGTGGAAAAAATAGCCTATTTACTATGGTCGGCTCAGTAGTTGAATGAGCAGAGTACAGACCTTAAGCCATTGACATGAAGTTATTGTAACATTGATACAACATTGAGAGGTTCAGACAGAGCGAGTGAGAACTGTGTAGAGATGTGGCATAATTACTGGGTTGTTGGTTTTGACAATAGTTTAATTTCTGTGATGCATGCAGTTGCAGTTCGGATTCCAACTACAGCCAGTACACACATCTGTGTATAATTGGTCAGTATTCTCTTTCAGTTTGAAAGAAAAGGCCATATCCTTTCCATTGTAATGTATAATAAAAGTTTATAAAGAATATAAACAAGTTCTTCCCCTTGACCCCTCCCCTTGTTTTTGCGCACTCTCAAAAAGGATGTGTTGATATCCAACACTCTTTTTGTGTTTCTACTTTTGTGTTACTTTCAACACATTTTGTGTCAAATTACACAATTTATGTGTGGACAAGGGGGGACTTTTTAACACAGGCTGTGTTGAAAAGTCACACCAAATATGTTGTCCTTAAAACCTTAAGTAGACACAGTGGTGTGTTACATAATGACACGTTATGTGTTGTTTTTAACACGAGAGTGCAAGATCCTTCAATGCACAGAGAACAACTGTGTCATCTGATGGAAATTTAACGGTTAATAAAAGCTTTATTAAGAGGGGAACATAGGCAGTAATGCACATTGCGATGGCCTTATTAACATGGTTATGCTGATGTGAGAGAGCCTAATTATTCGAATAATGCAGGCAATAACGCAAAAACGAGAATGCGTTATTAGCAAAGTATTGCAGGCAGTAACACAACAGAGTGGTGTAGTGAGAAAGTGTTATGACCAGTGTAAGGCAGGCAGTGAGAAAGTGTTATGACCAGTGTAAGGCAGGCAGTGAGAAAGCGTTATGACCAGTGTAAGGCAGGCTGTGAGAAAGCGTTATTTGTGGTGTAATGCAGGCAGCGAGAAAGCTTTATGAATGGGGCTGCAGTAAGAGACGGTGGCTGTGGTCTCTGGGCAGGGCTGGGCAGTACAACCATAGCCTAGAGCAGTGCACTTCTAGTCCAGTCTGGACTTGTCATTGAGTAAAACCCCTGCATTCACCAGCCTCTCTTGACCCTCTAACCTGTCCCATTCATGCTTTGTGTAAATATTGGGCCATACGTCTTCTCGCAAATATTTAAATGGATTACAACAAGGCTTTTCTTTGTTAACCTACAATGTTCTGACAACACAAAACTATTATGAACTGTGCTCTCTGACAGAAGGTTACTTCTTGGGTAAGATGAAAAAAGTGTAGTATGACTGGATGTAGGCCAGTGCTAAGACGTCTGCTAACACCGACTGCTCCTGTAATTCCTGAAAGCCAAGCACATGGTGATGTTTATCCTTCCTGACTCCGTAGCTGGTGAGTTGAATGATGGAGTGTGCAGGTGGTGAGGAGAGGGTCCTACAGTTACATGTACAGGTAACGAGTGTGTGTAAGCGTGTGCTGTTGCAGCATGCCGCTGAGGAGTGCCTTGTGTCAGTGTCTTTTTAAGATCCACATATAAGCTCAACTAGGTAAGTCGGCAAATTATTTTGCCGTAGGCGAGATCCATTGTTTTCAAACAGTGGTTTACAATCTTTGCAAATTGATGTCAGTTAAACGATTATAATTCCACAGATGGCTCTGCCTTTTGCCTTGTGTGGTTATTTAAGTCCTCTGAAGTGAAATGGGCCCTTAAGGCATGAATGTTTGTACTCCGCCCATCTCTCCAACCCTTCTCCGCCGAAGCCGAAAAAGTAGAATGTCACGGCGCGGATCCGAACAGTGAGAAAGCTGGTATTTCTGGGAAACTTTCTCCAATGCAAGTCTCACTTTCGATCGGACACTCACCCGTCCGTCCGTCCGTCTGCGGCCGCATGCGTGGGTGCGAAGGGAAAGCGTAAAGGAGAACTCCCTCTTCCCTTCCATCTCTTTAGAGGAATGCAGTGTGACGCAGGCATTTCTTCACGGGGCTCTTCTGTGTTTGAGTGGAAAGCGATGTGTGCACTCGCCGTCTCAGCAGGGCATGCTGCTTCCAGAGCTCACTCCTCACTCCCGTAGTTTACAAAAAGCTTGATTTGAGAATGTCACCGACCTGTCGCTGCTCTCGTCTGCTGTCCTGACCTTGAGCAGCTGTGCACAGTTGCGGAGAGCTTAACGTCCCCTAGCGGATTTCCGCTCTGAATTCGCACCTCAGTCTGAATTCGGAGCGCCCCGGGGGGGTAAACACGCTGGCGCGTACCCCCCGTGCCTGTGACTGTGCACCCCTGTCCCGGAACGCACACGAAAAGCACCGCCTCGCGATCTGCGTTTTACGCCCTGCCGTCTTGCACCTCGTGCCGTTGTGTGGTCGGGTCCTCGTTCTGCATGGCACCTTGGCTGCGTGTGTCACGCGTGTGGTGAGTGCGTGCGTGTGTCTGTGTGTGTCGTGTGTCATCCCCTCTCTCTCCGACGCACGCAGGAAGTGAAGCCCATCGGCGTGGCTCACAACCGCAGCGCCCTGCCCTTCGCCGCCGCCAACGCCAACTCTGGCCCAAAAGTCGTCACCAACCTCTACAACAACCCCAGCGGCCTGTACTCCTCCGAGAACATCGAGACTTTCAACAGCACCGTGGACGACATCAAGGCCAGCGCTGCCAACCCCCCAGAGCCCAGCCTAAGGTAAGAAAGGCTGCCTCCAGCAAGCCCCCCCCCCCCCCTCCCTGCACCGAAGATCAGGGGTTCGAACCCTGATCCTACCAGATCCGAGTATGGCCGGTGCCTCGAGGGAGCGGCAAGTGGCGGTCGCTCCCAGGGTGGGGGGAGGTACTCCGCAATTCAGAAACCTGCTCTTGAATGGGGGAGGGGGAAGGGGGATTGCTCAGTGCTTCCCAGCTACTCATGAGGGCGTCCTTTAATGGGTTAGAATGACTTAACATTTTGAAGGCAAACCTGACCTGACACGACACGTTGATCATCGTGTCCTGACACGCAACACCAGTACACAGGCTCTGTTTGTTACTTTTCATAACTTCTTTTCCAGCTTCAAAAACAACCTTTTCAGTACATTAGGTTTGATTTCATTTTTTTAGGAATCAAACCTGCACCCTCCTAGCCTATACCTAAGCATGCTGCAGCAGCTGTCTGAGTCCATTCACCTGTACAAATTGTGACAATTTTGTTTTGCATAGATGCTCCATTGAATTAGGATTACATTAAGCCTTTGACGAGGACACACATGGCCTTCCATGAGTTTTTATAGCTAATGCAATGCAGGACATGAGCAAATCTAAGTATAGTTGCATCAGAGAGCAGTGTGGAGCCACAGCGTAGCTGGTTCTGTGGGCATGCAGTGTGCGTGGTCAGAGAGCGGTCAGAGAGCAGTGTGGAGCCACAGCGTAGCTGGTTCTGTGGGCATGCAGTGTGCGTGGTCAGAGAGCGGTCAGAGACCAGTGTGGAGCCACAGCGTAGCTGGTTCTGTGGGTATGCAGTGTGCGTGGTCAGAGAGCGGTCAGAGACCAGTGTGGAACCACAGCGTAGCTGGTTCTGTGGGTATGCAGTCTGCGTGGTCAGAGAGCGTTCATGGGGCAGTGTGGAGCCACAGCATACCTGGTTCTGTGTGTGTCACGTGTGTTTTTTCAGCATTGCATGTTTGCACATTCAACTCTTAAGCTGTCCCAGGTGTTTCATGTGCGGGATATTGAGTAATGAAGCTGCTGCTAGCGCTGTTTAAAAAAATTAAAATAAAAAATAAAATTTTAATACCAGTTTTATTTCTGCACAACATCTGCTGTTCTGTCACATTCTCATTTTCACATCCAAGTCCAAAGTCTGCGTAAATGATCTGAAAAACAGGTTTGATTTCTTTAGCACAATTAAGGTAATTATCTCATTACAGCGGTGAGAGGCAGACAGACTGCTGATGGCGGTAAAGTTTGCGCACAGGCAAGAGACCAGGCTTTTTCACGTGGCACAGAGTATCTATCCCTACCCGCGAGTGTCTGAAGACTGGGGTCCTGCATCGGGCCCGTAACAGTGAGCACGTCTCTGTAGTGACAGGCGGTTTCTCACAGGGTCACCTCCACAGGCTGTTGTAGAAAGTGACAGATCTTATGTGTGTCTGATGGGATAGCGGAGAGAGCGGGGGGTTGGTGCTCCTCTGTGTTCTCTCCCAGAGCCCGGCGATGTTCAGAGGCGTAGAGGGCAGTGGCGTAGTGAGGTTGACGGGTTGGTGCTCTTCTGCGGCTCTGTGTTCTCTCCCAGAGCCCGGGCGATGTTCAGAGGCGTAGAGGGCAGTGGCGTAGTGAGGTTGACGGGTTGGTGCTCTTCTGCGGCTCTGTGTTCTCTCCCAGAGCCCGGGCGATGTTCAGAGGCGTAGAGGGCAGTGGCGTAGTGAGGTTGACGGGTTGGTGCTCTTCTGCGGCTCTGTGTTCTCTCCCAGAGCCCGGGCGATGTTCAGAGGCGTAGAGGGCAGTGGCGTAGTGAGGTTGACGGGTTGGTGCTCTTCTGTGTTCTCTCCCAGAGCCCCGGCGATGTTCGGGAGGTTCACAGGTGTAGACGGCAGTGGCGTACTGAGGTTGACGGGTAATAAGACCAGGTGTTCCTAGTTGCCTGTGTTAGATCCTTTATAAAGCCGCAGGCTTTGCTGAGAGGATTGCTGTGGTGATTTTACTCCAGAAGGTTTTTAGGGGTTTTTCCCCCAGTCCCTCAGTAGTTTTTTTTTTTTTTTTTTTTTTTTTTCCCAGTTTGATTGAGTTTTGGGTCTTTTTGCTTCTTTTTTTTTTTGGGAGGGGTAATTTCTTTGGTGTCTCTTCCATACAACATGGAACATGGAAGCCTAATCACTATAGCTTACATGTCGGCCTATTGCTTTAAGACCAGGCCTTTTTTAGATAAAATCTGAAGTCCTTTTTGCCAGTAGCTCCATTTTAAAACACTGCAACCACACACATGCTTTACATGTTTTTTTTTTTGTTTTTATATAATATGCGGTGTTCTAGATTTGTAAAATTCAAGTTTTAAAAAGCTGTGTACATAAATGTTGAGTTGCATGTTTTCTGTGTATTGATGTTTTATGTTGGATGTTCCTTTTTACTGTACGCCTTCACTGTAAAATGTGATGTTTCAGTCTCCACATGAAAAATAATAGCAGATGTAGACTGGTCTAGTGTAGACATGCATACGTGTCTAGACTAGTCTAGTACATACAGTATTAATAAAACACAGAAAAAGATATGATCATCACTGGGTAGAGTCACCCCTACCCCCCCCCCCCCCCCCACACACACACACACACACACACACATACACACACACACACACACACACACACACACACACACATACACACACACATACACACACACAAAATGCAGCTCTTATTTATTACTGGTAAGGGAAAAAGTGAGCAGCGTTTTCTTTTTTGTGGTAAAATCCAAAGGGATGACATCAGTGGTGAATTGCATTCCATTTCAATGTTCTCACATCAGGGGGTGGGTTCAGTTGCATGCAGCACTAAACTTTAAAAATGTTCAGTTAACACACATTTTGAGCTAAATGTGAGACATGAAAGAAATGTGATCGGAAAAATGTTTTATTAAAATTAATGTGAACAGAAACATGGGCAAATCTGACATCACCTGTAGTATTCTGCCATCTACTGGACATTTCTGTAATTGTTACTAACCTTGCAGCAGCATTGAAGTAGATGATGCCCATACATTTTTTTACAAATCACGTGTGTGTGGTTTTAAGGATGGGTATGAGCTAAAAAATGTATCAGTATATAACCTATTATTATTAATAATAAAATATTTTTTTTATTTTTTTATTTTTTGCAGCCCAGTTCCTGTCCCCGCCAGGCCTGCAGTAGCCGCTGACTCTGAGGTCTATAAGATGCTGCAGGAGAATGAGGAGGCAGACGAGCCTCCGCGTCAGTCCGCTTCCTTTAAAGTGCTGCAGGAGATCCTGGAGTCAGGTACTGGCACCCTCAAGCTCATTCTGTGGAGAATATTTCAGTGCTCGGGTATGGCATGCTGGGGGGTGTTCAGGAGTGGGGTCTCTGTCTGTGGAGAATATTTCAGTGCTCAGGTATGGCATGCTGGGGGTTGTTCAGGTGTGGGGTCTCTATCTGTGGAGAGTGTTTCAGTGCTCAGGTATCGCATGCTGGGGGGTGTTCAGGTGTGGAGTCTCTATCTGTGGAGAGTGTTTCAGTGCTCAGGTATCGCATGCTGGGGGTTGTTCAGGTGTGGAGTCTCTATCTGTGGAGAGTGTTTCAGTGCTCAGGTATCGCATGCTGGGGGTTGTTCAGGTGTGGGGTCTCTATCTGTGGAGAGTGTTTCAGTGCTCAGGTATCGCATGCTGGGGGTTGTTCAGGTGTGGAGTCTCTATCTGTGGAGAGTGTTTCAGTGCTCAGGTATCGCATGCTGGGGGTGTTCAGGTGTAGGGTCTCTGTCTGTGGAGAATATTTCAGTGCTCAGGTATGGCATGCTGGGGGTTGTTCAGGTGTGGGGTCTCTGTCTGTGGAGAATATTTCAGTGCTCAGGTATGGCATGCTGGGGGTTGTTCAGGTGTGGGGTCTCTATCTGTGGAGAGTGTTTCAGTGCTCAGGTATCGCATGCTGGGGGTTGTTCAGGTGTGGGGTCTCTATCTGTGGAGAGTGTTTCAGTGCTCAGGTATCGCATGCTGGGGGGTGTTCAGGAGTGGGGTCTCTGTCTGTGGAGAATATTTCAGTGCTCAGGTATGGCATGCTGGGGGTTGTTCAGGTGTGGGGTCTCTATCTGTGGAGAGTGTTTCAGTGCTCAGGTATCGCATGCTGGGGGGTGTTCAGGAGTGGGGTCTCTGTCTGTGGAGAATATTTCAGTGCTCAGGTATGGCATGCTGGGGGTTGTTCAGGTGTGGGGTCTCTATCTGTGGAGAGTGTTTCAGTGCTCAGGTATCGCATGCTGGGGGGTGTTCAGGTGTGGAGTCTCTATCTGTGGAGAGTGTTTCAGTGCTCAGGTATCGCATGCTGGGGGTTGTTCAGGTGTGGAGTCTCTATCTGTGGAGAGTGTTTCAGTGCTCAGGTATCGCATGCTGGGGGTTGTTCAGGTGTGGGGTCTCTATCTGTGGAGAGTGTTTCAGTGCTCAGGTATCGCATGCTGGGGGTTGTTCAGGTGTGGAGTCTCTATCTGTGGAGAGTGTTTGAGTGCTCAGGTATCGCATGCTGGGGGTGTTCAGGTGTAGGGTCTCTGTCTGTGGAGAATGTTTCAGTGCTGAGGTATCGCATGCTGGGGGGTGTTCAGGAGTGGGGTCCCTGTATGGAGAATGCTTCAGTGCTCAGGTATCGCATGCTGGGGGTTGTTCAGGTGTGGGGTCTCTATCTGTGGAGAGTGTTTCAGTGCTCAGGTATCGCATGCTGGGGGTTGTTCAGGTGTGGAGTCTCTATCTGTGGAGAGTGTTTCAGTGCTCAGGTATCGCATGCTGGGGGTTGTTCAGGTGTGGGGTCTCTATCTGTGGAGAGTGTTTCAGTGCTCAGGTATCGCATGCTGGGGGTTGTTCAGGTGTGGAGTCTCTATCTGTGGAGAGTGTTTCAGTGCTCAGGTATCGCATGCTGGGGGTGTTCAGGTGTAGGGTCTCTGTCTGTGGAGAATGTTTCAGTGCTGAGGTATCGCATGCTGGGGGGTGTTCAGGAGTGGGGTCCCTGTATGGAGAATGCTTCAGTGCTCAGGTATCGCATGCTGGGGGGTGTTCAGGAGCTGAGTTTAAGCTGTTACCACTTAACCCACAATGTTTTACAGGGCTTACCAGGCTGTGCTGCTCTTTTGAAAGAGCAGAATTAATTGCCTTTAAACGTCAAACGGTCCCTTCAAGGACACAAGCATGACTTTCAGTGACTTAAAATTAAAAAAAATTCCAAATGTCCATACATAGCTAATGCATCATAAATAATAGCATTTTCCTTTTTTTATTTTCCAATTTTAGTATTCCTTCCTCTTTTGTCTACATGACATCAATGAATGTATGTATATTATTAAATGTCACAGAACCATCTAAACATTACGTTTGTAAAGGAATAAATAATGGCAGTTTTCAGTGATGTTGTGTGTGCAATGAAAGCATACTGAATAGGAGCTAGATGAGAAATTAGTTTGTTCATGTTGGGGTTTGCATTCATGTTCAGTGTTTGTTTGTCTTTGGCTTTTTTCCGGTCATGTGATTTGGCTTCTAATTCATATGTATATGTTAATGAAAATAGTGTAACTTTAACAATTTACATTAAAAAAAATAGAATTTAAGGTTTTTAATGATTATGAATACAGTTTTTAATGCTGATATACAGATCCTTTCCAAAAAATTAGAATATCATGGAAAAGTTTTTTTTTTTCTCCATAATTCCATTCAAAAAGTGAAACTTTCATAGATTATAGATTCATTACACACAAAGTGAAATATTTCTAGCCTTTATTTGTTTCATTTTTCATAATTTTGGCTTACAGCTCCAGAAAACCCCCAAAACAGTATTTCAAGAAATTAGAATAGTGTGTCGAAAATCAGCATTTACTTCAGTTATTTCAGAGAATGAGTGGAGTGGCTTGACTCGAGGAATCCGACAGTTGTAGCCCATGTCCCGGATACGTCTGTACGTGGTGGTTTTTGAAGCACTGACTCCAGCCTCAGTCCACTCCCTCTGCATCTACGCCAAATTTTGGAATCGTCTTTGCTTGACAATCCGCTGAAGCCTATGGTCATCTCTTTTGCTTGTGCACCTTCTCCTGCCACATTTTTCCCTTCCACTAAACTTTCTATTGATATGCTTGGACACTGCACTCTGTGAACAGCCAGCCTCCTTAGCGATGACCTTTTGTGGCTTACCCATCTTCTGGAGGGTGTCAATGATGGTCTTCTGGCCAATTGTCAAGTCTGCAGTCTTCCCCGTACTGAACCAAACTGAGATAAACTTTGCAGGTGTTTTGAGTAAATTAGATGATAGTGTGACACTCAGTCTAAAACATTCATTCTCTGAAATAACTGAAGTAAATGCTGATTTTCGACACACTATTCTAATTTCTTGAAATACTGTTTTGGGGGTTTTCTGGAGCTGTAAGCCAAAATTATGAAAAATGAAACAAATAAAGGCTAGAAATATTTCACTTTGTGTGTAATGAATCTATAATCTATGAAAGTTTCACTTTTTGAATGGAATTATGGAAAAAAAAAACTTCCATGATATTCTAATTTTTTGGAAAGGATCTGTAATAATACGGAACAGTGTGTGAAACTGTCATGGAACAACTTTGCAAATATAAGCAGGTGTTGTGACCCAAACATAAACATCTTCATGGGATGTCCTGAACGTTGGGATGGCTATGTTAGTAAAATGAAGCACTCTTCACTCTTCTGCAGGAGACGCAGATAAGCCCTCGGGGTTCAGGAGCGTCAAAGCACCCGCTAATAAGATGGGAGTGTCTGTGGGTAATGCAGAGAAACTCCCTGTGTGTGACAAGTGTGGCTCAGGCATCGTGTAAGTGGCCTCTTCTAGCATGACAGCTTTTCATTTTACAAAAAACCCACGTTAATATGCTAAGAAGCCATAAAGATGTTTTTCCACATGAGTGATGTAAATAGTTTAATGCGATATAAAACACACACACACACACACACACACACACACACACACACACACACACACACACACGCATGGCACATATGACGCCAGACAGAAATCTCTAGAAGCATTTGTAAGAATACATCTTGGCTAGTCTTGTTAGTCTCTAATGTCTTAGCTAGCCTGCATAAAACACTTGAATGACAGGTGTTTTTTCTTCTTTCTTCTGGAATAGGGGCATGCTGGTTAAATTGAGGGACAAGTTCCGCCACCCCCGATTGCTACGTGTGCACGGACTGTGACATGAACCTCAAACAGAAGGGACATTTTTTCGTGGAGGACAAGATTTACTGCGAGAAGCATGCCAGGGAACGGGTGACCCCGCCCGAGGGCTATGACGTTGTCACCGTGTTTCCCAAATAGACCAGACACACGCCACGCCCCTGAAAAAAACATGGGAAATGCTCTCGCAAATCGGCCGGCTGCACATCTGCGCATCACATTATCTGCACTTGAAGCTTTAGAGAGGGTCCACCAAGCCCTTTTACTCCTCTGAATACCATTGGGTCCCTGCAAAAAAACCTTGTGTCTCCAAAAAGTGCCATTTTCAGGATCGTCCGAAAACTGTTTCCCATTTACTAAAACAGCGCTGTGGTTTAGTCTCATGGGGTTCTGAACCAATTCAATTAGTTATGAGTTATGTATTATGTTAGTTATGAGACTTTACAGTGAATGGAGCAGAACTTTCCATGTGGTAATAAAAAGACATGGGATGGACATAATAGGTTTTTGATACCCAGAATGTTTTGAGTTTCACAAGTAAACCTGACTGCTTATAGACTGCTTAAGGACATAAATTACGTGTGGGCAGGTTTGTCTATCTGCTTGCAGTCCTGTGATGTAGCACATGGAAGAGACTGTTTGCTATTCGTAGCTTCAATGAGTTTTGCCTTCAGTTGAAAACTGGTGGTGGTTCTGGCTTTGAGAGCAGAAGTCTTGTGAGATATCTGAAAGCAATGCTTGAAGTGCCACCAGCCTGTGAGGTCAGATATCACCAATGTTCAGGATATCTGCTTAGTATTGCCAGCTTCGGCACAGTTAACTATACAGAACAATACTGCCTTGTTTCAGAGCGCTGTCCATATCGCAACAAATAAATAACTTTTACACCCAAACATTTGCTTTCTTTTCTTCAATATACCAACTGGTACCTTCCATCGCTGCGGATCCAGGAATGGCATGTGGATGACTGCCAATATGGCCTTAGATGATGTTTCTTTACGGCATTAAAATCACTGCTGTTGAACAGTGTTGAAGTGCAGTTATGACTGCCTTTCTGCATGTGCTTTAAGCTTAGGGTGACTTTCCCTCTGATTTCAAAATGTGTCTGGTGTGTCCCTTTCTCTCCGACAGAAGAGGCAGTTTATGTGAAGTCTAATGTGCATGGCAGCCAGGTGGATGACAAATTGTTTACTCTTATGAGTTACTCTGTTGGTGAAGGGATGACCAATTGAAGTGCATTTGTTGTGTGTTCTGCAATGTATGTGTCTGTATGTCTCATGATTTTAAGCTCTTCCTGTGCCTGTTTTTAAAATTAATTTTCATCAGATGGCATCATCCATGCACCCCTCTACTTAGTGCACCCCAATATTCAATTAGATACCTGGCTAGTTATCTACCAATGGTTTCTCTAGCCATCTGACCAGAATACATGATGGATATGAACAATAGTCAGCTAATGCAATTAGCTGAGATGGCAGCAAGCTACCAAGCTTAAATGACTTGTATTTAACTAGCTAGCCACCTTTTTAAGGATTTCCCAGTTCTAGTATTGTATCAATGCAGCGGGCATTACCCTCTCAACCCTGCAGGGTTTGCAACAGGGGATCCATAAACCCCTGTTGGTCCTTGAAGGTACTTTACGCGGGTCCCTGGGCATATTTGAAATGCAATTACTATAGATTATTTTATTATTATTATTATAGTTAATTTTAGAATAATAATGTTAAACAATATAAATTCAGAAAGAAGTTTCAAACGAGATTGCAGCTTCGTGACGAGTTCATTAGCACCTACTGATTTGAAGCATCAAATAGCTACAACGTTTTTTATACAAAACAGTTTTTATTCCGTAAGAATACGCTGACACATAAGTACCCTACTTTACTGCAGCAGTAACCGCCTGACAACATGATTAGCATGCAAAGCAGCTAAGTCTGACGCGACATCTTGACCTACAATTGAGCGATTATTATACAGTGCACTCACATGTTTCACTCGCAAAACAAAAAACAAATTGCACATACAATATAAAAAATATTTTTAAAGAATACCTGAATCTCAAGTTTTATTATACAAAATCTAGTCATATTGGGCTACTTCTTGTTCCCAGTGGTGATCTAAAATAACGGTCTGTGCATTTTGTCAGAGATTGTCAGAGAATTGAAAAAAGAGGGAATGGTGAAAACTCTGGATTCATCCAGAGGGAAGTGCGACAAACCCATTCCCGCCCCATGGCTCCAACCATAATTTGGGCGGCATGGAAATTCTTCCCCAGAACTGTCCGTTGTGTGTCCCCCTGCATCTTGCGAGAACGGCGAATATGCGGTTGGATCCCACTCGGAAGAACATACACTTGCTGGACTCCCAAGTTCCAACATGCAGGTTTCAGGTGCTTGAAAATATGCCTTAGTTTCCGGATGGGTCTGAATGTGACTCAAATGGTCACCCATTCTCAGGGTTTCGGTCAAAGCCCAGATGTAATTGTGAGCAAATCTTAGCGTTTCAATTTTGGTGAGTTTTGCATCGTCGGGGAATGACGGGAGAACACTTCTTAGGGCATCCATGGCGGAGTTAAGGTTATGCATGCGATTCCTCTCCCTATCGTTAGCCTTCATTCTGCGGTTTACCTTTTGTTTAGTTAACAAAAAACCCAATTTGGCTTTGGATAGTTTCCGCTTTTGTTTGCGTCTTTTGTCTTGGGACGCCAAAATACGTGTTGAAGCCGTGCCTCCCTTTTCAAGTTCATCCTCTGACCTTTTTAGGTCGCACTGGTGAGAGGTAATTGCGTTGGCGGTAGAGGGATAAGTTGCAGAGTTCAAGCACGGTGCTCTCTGATCTTTGGATACACGGGTTACTCGCCTTGTGCCAGAACAGTAATTACCTGTGGCTGACATCCTGCAACATGAAAGAAATTAAACAATGAAGTGACCGTGTGCGGAAATCCATGTTTATTTTACTCAAACAGGGCTATAGGCTACCTTCAAATAAGCTGCATGAGGTTAACAAGATTTAATATAGAAGTTTTGGCGTACACATAGGCTATTTCATAAATATTTGAAGTGCTGTTTGTTTTATTTTTTGTAATCATATGTCTACAACAACTTTTCGTAATTTCAATGTAGAGTCTACAAGAATCATCACAGTAGGTCATTGATAAATTCAAAAGTCATATAAACCAGTCAACAATTAAAAGTAAATATGTAACAACATACTTTCCTAATTTTCCATGTTGCCCACCTTTCTGTGCAGTTAGGTACTCTTCTTGTAAACCCTGGAGCATTTCAAGATCGACTTACCTCTAATTGATGTTCTTGTGAAATTTTAGTGAATGTAAAAAGTGTCTCCTTTGGTTTTATTGCCGTAATTTATGGACTTCGCTGTCTCGTAACTGACCGTGCGTCTGGCACGCGACACTCCGTGTCCAGTTTATAAGAAAAATAGACAATGGGGAATTGATGTGCACAATTTCTATTTATTTCCTTTTTTATCTTATCTGCCTGCTCGGTGCGTGCCGAGATCATCAGCGCCTGAGAAGTGACCAATCAGAAACTTAGTTTTGGGAACGGTGGAGATTTCCTCTCGCACTAATTACCCCATTCGCCCAAGTTCAACAAAAGAGCGACGGTTCAACAACTGCGAGGAACCTCAAGGCCTGGGAAACACAAAACTAGGTCTTAAGAAAACCTTCAATGCCAGGACTCCAAGCAGGTTTCTACTTTATAAAACACTGACAACGTATAATTACAGGGACGCTTCGCTTTATTTAGATATCCCATACACACTGAAGAGATGTGTTGAGGGACTTATAGGACAGTATTTGTAATACAACAAATGTTCAATATTCAGTATATAGCTTATAGGCATAACCTTAAACTGAAAGGCTAATTTAAATTTGATAAATAAATAAATGAATAAGTTAATTAATTCATGAATAAACCAATAAATAAATAAATAAAAATATTTAACAACCATTTAACATAAAACACGTCAAGGTTAAAAGGTACTATACATGGCTGCACCTCCCACAAATGTCCAGTCCATGTAATAGATTTAATTGGTTTACAAATATTCATGAGACACAGATTTTCTACAGCAAAATCCATGGCTATCCATTACACAGAACCTGTCTGCAAGCCACAGAAACTACATCCTCATTAAAAACTCAATTACAAAAAGTCAAAGGCTATGCTAAGTGCCTTGTTGTCACTGCCTCACAAAGCGGACAAGATTCGTCTGGAAATGTCTGTTTTGTAATAAGTACCTCCCCTGTTTGTGTCTGTCTTTTATTAATTAAATCCTAATTAATTAAGCTAATTAACTCCTGATGGTAGGGTGGAAGGACAAACCAGAGGTCAAAGTGTTCTCTCTCAATAGTGAAAGGCATAGTCAGATAGTCTCCATTGGCCTGTATAGGCATCCACCAAACACAATCACTAACTGTGTGGTGTGTTTGCACTGTAGCCCAAGATGGAAATGGAAATTCAGGAGTGTCACTGGCTGTAGAGGGACCTGATGAATCTTCAATTCAGAAAATCACTGACTTAAGATGGCTCCTGATTTCTACAGTAGAAATGAGTGGAGACCCTGGGCACGTGGAGGACTTAGCTAAGCTGAAGGATAAACATCTGACAGGCAGAATAATGCAAGGCACTTAGTATTGCAGAAGAGGTTCTGTTGAGAAAGACAGTGAGACTGAACCAGACTGAAGCATATAACTGGGTTGCCCGGGGCTTATGCAACTGCTAGGATTTAATGTGGATGTGGGTTTGAAGACAGGGGATTCCTGTTCTGATATAGCCCATTTTCAGACTTTTAGGGTCTCATGACACAGTTTCACAGCAATAGACTTACACCACATCTGACTGTTGAGGGGATCCTGAGAACCTATCAACTTCAAAGAATGTTTAGTTAAAGACTCCCCCCCTTAGCTCTCCACCTAAACAAAACCAACAAAAAAAAAAACAGATGAATTACTCACATGTGACGGAAACAGCAGAACTGGTGTGGTCCCATGTTTTAGCTGCTTGGGTTTTTGAAGCTCTATCCTCTTGATATTCTTTTTTTCCATAAAAGAATATGACATTGTTTAATCATCATATAGGAATAACAGATATCAGGCCGGTAAGGAGGAAATGGCAATACGGTGTGATATGAAAAACATCATTGCTTATGATGTATATTTCATGTAAATATATAATATAATGTGAAATCTTTAATGAAAGGACTGTAAAATCTGAACATTATTGTCTACATATACATTTGTAATAATATTTCTCAAGTATGGTGCAAAATTTGTCAAATATGTGTGGGGAAATGCAGCTGGTCTTTTCATTAAATGTGTAATGATGCATCATTTAGTCCTGACTGATGGCATTATTATCCATTTCTTTTTACTTTGATAAGTTTAATATGAGTAAGATTTTCTTAAGAACTTTTAATAATATTGTAACAAAAATAGTCATATCCTGACCAGAAAAGACCATAAAATATAAGAGAAACTTAATTCTTTATTATGTATACATTAATTTATTTTAGGAAAGTCATATGCAGATGTGTTATAACATTTTTGAATGCATATTTTCCTTCAAATGCATTAGCATGATGATTTGTTTAATAGACAAAATTATGCTTTTAAATAGCAATTCAATGGCTGGCACACTGCACTAGAAACATGACCAAAATGTTTCCAGGTATTGGATAGATACATAGGGGGTGGCACGGTGGTGCAGTGGCTGTCGCCTCACAGCAAGAAGATACCGAGTTTGAATCCCGGCCGAGGGCATGTTCTCCCCATGTCCGCGTGGGTTTCCCCCGGGTACTCCGGGTACTACACTCCAAGGACATGCATGTTAGGCTAATTGGAGACTACCATAAGTATGAGTGTGTGAGTGAACGGTGTGTGTGCAATAGATTGGCGACCTGTCCTGGGTGTATTCCTGCCTCTCGCCCAATGCGTACTGGGATAGGCTCCCCTGACCAGGAATAAGCGGGTTAGATACATGTCTTGAATAGATATCTGGGGGTATTCCAAAAACAGGATCATCAAATTATCCAGATAACTGTGAGAATGATAACTGTATTACGAGATTTCAGTCAATGAAAATGCACTAGAATCTGTTTTACAAATGTAATTTAGTCTTACATATTGTTAGCTACTGATATTGAAGAATGTTTCTGAAGTTATTTTCATATTCTTAATTAGACGCTTAATGTTAAAGCCATATTATGTTGGAAATAGCTATGCACTCTATGAAAAATACATGATCCCAAGAAATGTAACCATTCTCTCTAATTTTCTTTAGCCTATTAATGTAGAAAGAAGTTACATTTTTAACTGATTCAATTATAGACTCAATTGAAATCAGTTTGGTCCTAATTGCTGGTGTGATCATTTTGTAAATGAAAATAAACCATTCAAAAACAAACAAAATGATAGCAAGACAAACCTGAACGTTTAAAGAATATTACAGTACACACATCTTTTCAACAACCTTAATTTATCAAGAGGGTTGTAAGGGTGCAATATACCCGGTGAGTCCCAGGACGTTTTGTCTGTGTGAAATTTGATCCTGAGAGAATTAAGTGAAGTTGCCCATTAAATAAAGTTGCTAGTTGATGAGTTCACCATGTAGCTACTGAATATTAGCAATATAAACTCATTCATGAATAACGTAATATATGGCACAGTTGCAACGGTTAGATTGGACCTGTTTCCAAAGGGCCGGTGGAAGATGGTGGGTCTAAATAATAGAAATAACATTTCCTCGGCGTTTATAAAATATGTTGGGACTGAAAATTATTTAATGGGCTAGTTGCAGATGAAATGAAGACATATTAAGACTATAAAAGTTCAAACGCCCCTGCATTTATTTTGTGAAGTGAGTTCTAAATTGTGCATTTAATAAAGTGTGAAATAAGCTACTCTAATTTTTGTCTTTAGCTGTAATGTGAGTATGAGATTGGAATTAAATATGATTCATTATCGCAATAAACTAAGCACCGTAATTATATAATACTTCATTTAAGATTAATTTGAAATCGAGTAACTTATATTATTGCATTAACTTGCAAGTTTTATTTTTCAGTTGTTAAAATGCTATGATTTTCTCAGTGATTTACACAAACACGAGGCATCTGTTGTTGAGAAAATACTAAATACCTCATCGACACCAAATTCATGTAGATTATTATTCCGATATAGGTCTACGCATGACTCGATAAATTCAACAAACATTTTCTCAGTTATTTTATTAATAGGTTTTCAAAATACATTTTTACTCTCAATTGTGTTACCTTTCTTACCATTAGAAGACAAAATATTCTGATTTTGAATTGAGCGAATCGCATACACCTGAGCAAAATATGAATGGATGAATAGTTGACCGAATGTAATCAAAATACGTAACTTGCTACTTACTATCCATTGTAATTATGTTTTGTTTTCAGACTGAGTTCCTGCAAAAGGCCAGCGCTTTCAACTACAACCGGGTTGAATAGTGAAACGCAACATCAATAAAGTAATTAATTTACGTGACCAACAGCAATAACATTATTAATTTGCGTGACCCAGCGTGCACAATGAAAACACACTTTTGGCTCGAGTCTGTTCTGTTATTCAACTGTAATTGGTGTACACTGCCGTGAAAGGCAAATGTACAGGGGCACAATACATGGACAATAAAAAGAAGCTCTATAGCACATTAAAATGGAATTACTCCTTCCTTGAAGTGTGTCTAGGGTCATCCTGGTCACTATGCGCACACCTCTCCAAAAGCGCACACGTCTCCAAGAGCGCACATTCTGTTTCTTCAGAAAGAACACATTGTTTGGGGTTTTACAAGTGGTGTACATATGGCATCTGGGTTGCAATTAAATGGTTTTAAAGTTGCTTTTTTCTTTCTGTGTGAAGTTTCCCCTTTCTTCCTTGGGTGCAGCTTTTTTACGTGTCTGAACAAGAGGGCAAACTCAATAGATTGTCTGCCAGTTTGGAACAAATGGATGGTAACAATCTGGTCAGCGAGTTTCAGACTTAGATTGGCCACTTCAAACGTCCTTCAAACAAAAGCTGAAGACTAAAATAAAGCCCCACCTGGTACTTCTGTTTGCTAAAATAATAATAAATAGATTTCGTTTAATAAATAATTACAACAGATTGTAAAGTGAAGTAGTAGAGGAAGTATTAATCACGAGGCCTGGGGCAGGTATCACCTGCTCTTGAGCTGCACACGTTTATTGTTAAATATTGTTAAATCACTTTCAGACGAACTCTTTTCCTATATCTACGACTTCCACAGCAACTGGTCTCCTATGTTTGCCCATACTTTGCATAACAAGCAGGATATTACACATGACACTGATAAAAATCAAGGAGCAATACTGACCGGTTCAAACTCACACCTGCCCTGGGTTCCCGAATATGGATTTGGTATCAACTGGCTATTTGTAAAGCGGTAATATTCAGTTTACTTTGGATTATTTTGTACCTTTTATAACAGCAAGACAACATGTCCTATCTCACTGGCATATTTGTCCATTTTATTGAAAGCATATGGTTATCAGATGGATCCCAGAATACATATTTAGTTTGAGTGCAGACGATAGGTTTTGTAATCACAGACATCGTTCTCTTGTGATGTTTTAGAGTCACTTTCTTTCATCAAAGATAAGGCAGGTAAAACTTTACTCTGATAACTGGAAAATGATGTGTCTGGCTCTACGTATAATTAAAACAACATGCGCTCTAGGCTTTTGGCAACGTTAGACCACATAAGCTTAATGCAGTCTGTTTGGCGATTTCAGGGCGCACAGGGAATATGGACAATCAGTAGGCCTACATATACAAGGCTTTTTACTGAACAAGGTAAAAGGGATCTTTTGTTTGAGCAACACAAACGGCGCATTTCCTCCACACACT
This sequence comes from Synaphobranchus kaupii, assembly GCA_029718625.1. Lineage (NCBI taxonomy): Eukaryota > Metazoa > Chordata > Actinopteri > Anguilliformes > Synaphobranchidae > Synaphobranchus > Synaphobranchus kaupii. The sequence goes on along the minus strand of CM056380.1, from coordinate 58,699,099 downwards.
AGGTAGTGGCTCCCTGCGTCAAAAGCTACCTTGCGCATCACCACATAACACCTGTTTTTTCTCACTGGGCCTTAGTAACGAGCTACCCATTTCCCTTAAAAGCGAATGTATGTGTTCTATTGAAAAGAAACTGTGATTTTTCATGACATATGCTCAGCGAAATGTTGTATACTCCTCACAAAGAACAGCTGCTCGTCCCAATATACCTATCCAAACATAAAATATCTGTAGACGAAGACGCGCGACAGTAGCGCACACCACTCCAGACCTTGAAAACAAACCGGCCTCTCTAGCATATGTCGTGTTTTGTATTTTATTGCTGTCTCAAGCAGATGCTCAACGTCAAAAATAGGACACAATCATATATAGACCTACCAACAAAACTCTACCTCGTTACCCATTGACAACGTTTGAGCCACGCGAATCACCGTGCCACCGTGCGCTCTTTTGGCGGTGATTTCACAGACGTAGTCGCTGAAGATTTATATTCAAAATAATTATTATGAATAGGGAGAAAATCCCTATTAATAATAGGGTAATAATCCCTAGTTATTTTTTCTTGCACACATTTTATATTCAAAAACATCATGACGTGAAAACAATCCTAAAACCAGCGACGTTGTTTTACAATGCTCTGGAAAGCACAGTGGTGTTTCGTTTTTTAACACAGTGCCACTACTTTACGTTATCGAGATGGTTACAAAATATAAAATGTCACTATTTCTGAAAGGGTGCGTTATTTCGTTTGTTTAAATGTAAATGTTTATTTTGTTTATAAGGCATCTGTCCCCATAAGGCCGTTAATCCAAAGTCAACCTGTTGGATTTCGTCAGTGATCAGTAGTGAACTGCAGGTGGAAGACGTGATTGATTGCAGTGTCTCTCTGCAATGCGACCCATGGTTTCGGGTTTCCTTCGACAGAATCAAGTTTCATGGTTAGACTTTATTTTCACATGTATGCTGTTAGAATATAGTTCTCCCAATATGTATAAGTAGAAAACAGAGACAGAATAAGAAATAGATGGGTAATTAAAATAAAAAATGTACAGTTCAATCACTGTAGGCTATATTCTATAGAAAATGTCCCCAACAATCAAAATATAAATATTACCCACTTGCTGTAATCTGCAATATGTGATGACTCAGTAATAAGCTGTAATATTTAGTGTATATTTCCTGGTCATATAATAAGGCAATTAACCCTCGTGTTGCCATCAATTAAAAAATGACCCTTTTCTAGGTTTAACAGCAGTGAAAACCCCCTAAATTAAATTTCTTTCAGCATGAAATTCGATTACTTTTCCTGGAGTGACCCTACCATTAGAAAAAAAGTTAAATATTGCCATTTCAAATTTTTAGAAAAGCAGTAGCCTGCAGCACCAAGGTGCAAAGATTGTCTTGAGTCTTTTAACTCGTTGTGAAACACAGTCTGTCTGGACTGTGAAGTAGGAAAGCAGTTATTCACCGATTTATTGATGAATGGCAGGTTATGTGAAAAAACAGTATACTTGGATATTCTTGAAGTATAATTATATATGCTTTAATTAGGTTTCAACTATGCTGAAATACAGTTTTTGTTTGTTTGTTTTTTTCACATGGGTTTACATGAAACATTGATTTATGGTATATTTAAAATTCTATTAAGAAGCTTTATCACAAGGGATCTGGTGAAGGTGGGTCATTTTTGACCCTGTGGACATGAGGTGCATTCATAATATGTTTAACAAGGGTTAAACATGTTTTGACCAAACTGATTTAATCCTATGCCCATGGTGTGAACTCACATACACAAATAACATACATCACCTGAGTTTTTTCAGCCACAAGTTTATCTTGGGCCATGCTAGGACACACACACACACACACACACACACACACACACACACACACACACACACACACACACACACACCAGAGGGAGGCGCAAGACCAATTAATTGCTTTTTCTCCCACTCCATAAGAAAAAAGAAAATAAGCTATTTTCTTTGATGTATGCATCCTGTGTTCATTACTGGCCCTATGTAAAAAAAAACAGACAGTTTTAAAAGAGTGGACAATCAGGTGGGATGCAGAGCGGGTAACAGTGAGGGAAACACAGCTCAGAAGGAGCCAAGGTGGGGGATCGAACCCCTGCTTGTGCAGGGCGACTCATATATGGGTCCAGAGTCGGCCGACACACGTCGACACACAATGCTTAAAATTGTGAATGAATACTATAAAATGAATTACTATACTTTTCTTGCTTCCGTTGTAAAACTGACAGGTCATCAGAAATATCTTTATGTAGAATATCTTTCTGTACACACAAACAACCGCCAGGGCCAATTAAAAACATACAGTAAAACTGAAAGAGTCAAAACACCCTAGAAAGTGAACCATCCCTTCAAAAAGACACCACACCATTGAGGGCCAAGAAAACACTTCATTTATCACAGAGTAACCTCAGTCTCTCATCTCTCTGCGCGAGGGGAACATGTACGCTCTAAAATGCAGCTGCCAGCTTGTCACCTGCAATACTTGCCACCGTACCCTTAAAGCTATGGCTAACAAAAATGTTTTAGTTATTTTAATTTTAATGACAGCAGCCTGGCCTTAAAGCCTAAAGACTTCCTGTTCGGCATCAACTGCATGTGTTCTAGTACCATGGACAGCGTCCATTTCACCTGCGCTGTAGAACCTTGGAGAGCCCCTCAACCCCCACTGTTGTTTTCCTATTTTTTTCCTGGCTTGGTAGTTGTTCAACTTCAGCTTTATAGGTTACATCAGGAGTAGACAGTCCTGCTTTTATTTCACAAAGCAGGACTGCTGAGTTAGCTGGATAACTGCACTGAGCAAAATCCGGAACCCTCCCAAATATGGAACATGGACTGAAGTAAAAAGAGCTGCTCCGGATTTTACTCAGTGCAGTTATCCAGCTAACTCAGTAATCCTGCTTTGTGAAAAAGCCCCATGGTTCTGGAGTCCCAGTAATGTTTTTGGTTTTTGTTCCATCCGAGCTTGATCACAAGAGTATGATGGCATGAATCTCACCAGTGAAATTCTGAGTACCTCCAACATATTATCACCTGTATTCAATAATTCACATTAAATGTAATAAAACTATGTATAATTATTAGCACGACATTACTACTATAGTATTTTTATGTTAATTTGGTATTTCACTTTGAAACAAAAGCGCTATGCAAATTATTGGAAGTGTAAACAGTCTTGATAAAATATACTGAAAAATATATTATATTGCAGATTGAAATAGCATGTGATTCACACCACTCCCATCAGGATAGAAATGTTTCATCATAGGATAAAGGTGATCACTCAGACTAACTTTGTATTGATTTGCAGTGATCCTTCCCTCTAAGGGGACAAGTGGACCAAAACCATGCCAGGAAAATGCCCCCCACAGCATAACTGAGCCACCGGACCCTAGTACTCTATCAGAACCAGCTGGGAGTCCTAGATAACCATTATTGAGGGCAATGGGTTATTTAAAATATTGAAATTGTGTTTGCTACAGTGAACGGGCAGAGATTTAAAAAATTTTTTATAAAGTTTACCTACGCAATTCAATATTTCTCTTAGGCCTAATCTATGACTACTGAGGAGAAGTCAGCACTAAAGAAGGTTACACAGTTGCTCTTTCACAACAGACCCACACAATGACAAACACTGTTATTGTGAGACATTTTAAATAATCAGTTGTGTGAGCAAGGGTTTGATTGACATAATTATTTATTTTGTGGAAATTTTAAAAAGATTAACAAAACTCCTGGCTCCCTCTAATGGGGAAACATGGTACCTACACTACATATGTATAAGCGTCAGTCCCATTGCAGCAGGTTTTTTAGCAACATCTGAATTATATATGTTTTCATAAAATCTTTATTTAAGTAGGTTAGTCTCATTGAGATTTAAATCTCTTTTGCAAAGAGACTTGACATGATAAGCAGCAGTACAGTTTACACCGCACATAGCAGGATTTCACATACTGTATAGTAAAGGCAGTAGACTACAAACACACAATAAAATTGAAAAGTGGAGAAAAAAATCTGAAACATCTGCATTTTTCAACACAAAATTAAAATTTAACAAGTTTCTTCTCTCAGAGGTGTCGGAGTTGTTGACACAATCCTTTCCAGGGACATACACTGTGTCTTATCAGTGAGGACTTGAGTAATTTCACAGCTTATTGGTACAAAGTTAAATTTAGAGTTATCAGTTGGAACAACAACCAAGGGAGGAGGGTTATCTGACAAATCTGAATGGGAGGAATTTTCAAAACAAAAACTGTGGTTAATGATTTTCCAGAACATAATAGGATCATTTAAGTTTTCAGTATTTAATAGAATACTCAGATTAAAAATGGTTAATCAAACATTTATTTATTTCTTAGGGCTCTGAATTTTTTTCAGTCCAGATTTTCCAGATTTAAATTTGCTGGCTGTAAACCATACCTTATATTGCCTTAATTAATACGTTTTCACGATTGTTCTGTAAACCAGGGATTATTTCAACCTCTGTATTTCTCACTGGGCCATGTTCATCACAGAAATATATATAGGACAAATTCCAATATTTTCATCTTAAAATATGTTCCTCAAAAAAGTGCCCCAAAATTCATGTGCATACAAAATTATTTATTTCAAAATGCTGCCAAAGGTTACAAGATCGTGTATGCTGTTTTTTTGTTTTTTTTAACGTCAAACACATTTTTTTGTTAAAACATTGTTTGTAACTTATATGGTGAGGATACAAATGTGTATGAATATCATATGTCTAAAGACAATTAAGTCATGGCAATATTTTATTGTAAAACTATACAGAACATTAGCCTAGGCACAGCATCCAATGATTCTATACACTTAATTTCGCTTGCGTTAAGATTTCCTTGCTTTATTGCTCTTTTCTTTGCCTTGTAAAACATCACTGTTTACCCCGTGCCCCCACGCAACATGGCTGCTTATTTTTGCAATGTGACAGCCTATATGTCACGTGACAAACCTTTTCGGCCTCCATGTGACGAACAGAAACAAGAGGAGAGGAGAGGTCGCTTTGCCAGTTGTTAGCCTACTTCCTGGAGTAGAGCTGTAAGCTGCCGGGCGACAGAGTAAATCAGGCAGATATATCAAGAGGCGAATAGTAGCTATATAAACAGAAAAAGGTGACTTGAGGCATTTTAAATAGGCTTTTCACAGCAAACAACATGGACTACTTGGTAAGTGAAGTTAATGTCAGCTGTAGTACATTTTCCTTTTTGGAAAGCTCGTGGCTCGTTAGCAGTTTGCTAGCTGACTCTACGGACAAAGACTCCCTGAACGGGGTGGAAATGGGTTATGTTGTTGCCAGGTCAACTGTATGCAGTTACTTTGTTAATCAAACGGTTCGAGCACTTCACTAGGCAGATATTCCGACTCGATGCAAAGTTATGACAAACAACAACATCGCACGCAACTGATTGCGTGATTGTATTTAAGATGCCTTACCGTGCTTAAAATCATATTTGTTCCGAAGAAATGAGAAACAATGCGCTAAGTTTCGCGTTTTCAGCAATGTACAGCTTGGTGTTTATGACAGAAAATTACTGACATAAAAACTTGCACTGACTCTGCACCCTATCACAATGCAAAATAAATAATTGGCAAGGAAGGAAATTAAGAATGTAGATAAAGCTGTTTATGTGCTATTATTATTATTATTATTATTGTCGTCGTTATTATCCGCAGCGTAGGCTAACGCATAGCATAGTTAAGGTGCATTAGTGCTGCAGTGATGCATACAGTCGATGTCCTGTCACTGTTGTATAAATCAGGTGAATGCACTTGTATTGTCTTGCTTTGTGCATAGCTCTTGATAAGAGCGTCTGTGAAATTAATATAAAGAGTAGCCTAATATAGACTAAGCGCTTCTGGCTCCTGCGCTGTCTCGATTTATGTTTTACCAATAAAGTTTTGCGCACGATAAAATGCTGTCAAGCAGACAAAAGTTAGTACAACTGTTATCAGTTATCCAAATGCGTGGTTTGGGTTTAAGCAATGCCTTTCCGAACATGATGTTCGTTTGAGGATAGGGATTTATCGGTGTAGGCTTTATCTATAGGCTATATACGCAGACGCGCCTGTTACCCGTTCTCTTCAGATGACACATGATGACAGGCCAGTATCTTTTAGGTAAAAGGGGAAAATCTTGACTGCATGACGCACAAAGATGATACATTGCTTCAGTCTGCCAGTCTACCTCATGACTTCCTTAGCAACAGTTATAACTCACAGGAAACGCCATATTAACATACTGCAGCACTTTTCAAAGCAGTGGTTGCAACGGTTTTTAGTCATGCTTTCAGTGGTTTACGTGCTGAATAGCAAAACTTGTTAATCAAGAACAACCCAAAAAAGATAACTTATCAGTTGTATTTGGTGTATAAAACTTGTTTCGAAGAAATTGCGAGGGATCTGTCTTTGCTAAGTATAATTATATGTACGTTTTTTAATTGATAGTTACCAAGTGACAGTCATTTGGATTTGTGGATGGGCTTGGTCAGCGTGATGGTGTCCAAATGCTTTAAGTTTGGTGACAAGAACAATGAGAGTTTGTATTATTTAATTTAATTGTGCATCCAGGTGTAAAAGCACATAATTGAACTGCGCTCAGTGCTCTTGTTCAGCAGGCCATAGTTAAGGCACCAGGTCAGTAAATTGGGGCTTGCATTGGCCGGGATTTTGATTGGGATCTGATTTGGATGCTAGCCTGGAAACAGCTGACAAATTGTCTTTTATACCTGAGCAAAAAAAAATAAAAAAAAAGATTTTGTTGAGGTTTTGCAAGGAAATTAAATCCTTCCTCCTATTCTCATTATTAGCCTAAATTCAGGTGGAGAAGATATGGATGATTGTATCCCTTAGCTTTCAGCTACTTTGCATAACGATAGGCTGTACCATTTTTTAAATATCAGTGTACTTATGATTGACAAGACACTTCATAATTAGAACATTGTGAAAGGACCAAGGTCCCATCTAATGACCTTTATATGGCTTATAATAGGTCAATAGGCTTACTTCAAGTGTGATATTGGCCATGTCTGATATGAAAGGCTGATATGACAAGAGTATTGGCACAAGCCTATCATGTCACTTTAATATTTCTGTGAAATTTTGTTGGATTTTTCCATCGTAATCTTTAGTCGTTAATATTTTTTTCTTTATGCAAACCTATGGTTGTAAAGTTCTGGGAGAATTCAAATTTTTGAGGAACTTTGAAGTAATTATTTTTGGAAATTTTTAGGTAATTTTTGGAATTTATACAGTTAATATTTTTAATAAATCATAAGTATGTCTTTGGTTTTTTTATGTACTGGTCTTATGTGAGGGGGTCTCTGTAAATACTTTGCACACATTGTTATGGAGAAAACTATGGTTTTTAAGAAATGTCAACAAACATGACATTGGTTAACCACAATGTTAAAACATTTATTTGTATTTTATTTTTCAAATGCAGTTTGCTTAACAAAAAGCATATTAACCCCTTCGCACAGACCTCCTAGTGGCCATGGTGCCACTCAGATATTAATTTCTCCTGCAACCAAACTATTAGTGGAAACAACAAACCCTGTGTTTTATCTTTATTTGTACACGGTTTGTGACAACTCTGCCGAATACGGAATTTCTAAGTGTCACTATTGTCCCGTAACAAGTCCATTTAACAAGCAACCCCCCACCCAGTCTCGCCTGCAACTATACCTACCCATGCACGACACAGTGGACAATCGCATCTATGTGTGAGTTCATAAATATATATTTTTTAGCACCAAAAATTTGTATTCCGTCATAGCAACAAGATAAACCCAACAATAGCCTGATCGTATGCCAAAAAGCAGTGAAAAGCCCTGCTCACTCAAATGCAAAATAAACATGTGAAATTATTTTGTAATTATACCACATCATTCTACTATTAATATCTGCTACTACATATGAAAAAAATGTCCCTTTCAAAATTCAGTGGTCATTTATTGTCTGGGAAAATCCGTTTGAGACATATACAACACTTTATAAAGCTATTACACCATCTGAAACATTGATATGTAATACCCCCCACACTCTGCAAACCTGTCTCATTCATTACAGTTCATTCTGGTTTAATTGACGGCTTATCTAATATAGGACATTATAACCTTAGCAACGGTGTTTGCAATGTCTTATTGGGTGCTTTGAACAATAAATGAGTACAGCCAGGCATAACAGAATTTCTAGTTTTATTAGTTTTACGCAAACAACTTTGAATGTACATTCGCTCGCCGAGGCGTAATAGTTGTTTCCTGTTATTTTTGCAAGTATTTACTCATTTTTACTTACTCGTCAGCATGACAAGAGATTCCATAGATACCATAGTTACCAAGATACCATAGCATTGATTCTGTCAGAGAATATGCCTGAGGGAAATTTTTCTCCTCGATATGTAAATATTACTGCTTGTGATATTTCAAATATGTACGTTAGTTTTTCCACTCCGCCACAGTGTTGTGCCATATGTTCGATGATATTATTTTCCCATTTTGAGTCCATTTGACATACTGTAGTGTAAGCGTTCATAGGTGGGTGAGTTATGCTTTGTTTAATTTGCCCTTAAGCTAGAACATTTGCCAGCATTTTCCTGATGGTGGAATATTATTTTGTTGTGATCTTATCGTGCATAATATACACTATGCCGTATTAGTATGTCCCTAGGAAATACTTGTCACTGAGGGCATGGACAATACTCATTCAGATTTACTGTGCATATGTGCTAGATGAATGTAAAGTTTTCCTTGGAGTGAGTATTAATGTGTTTGCTTTATAATGGCCAAAACATATTTTATAAATTTTATGACAGGCTTAAATTCCCACTTGGAAATTATGCAAAAGTGAGTTTTATGAGCCAAAACAGTTAATTGGGCGTTAAATATATGATTTATTTATGATTTACATCAGTGCACAATTTTTCCATTTTGGATACGTTTGGAGACACGAAGGGACAACAGGGTACACTGCCTATATTTTGCATCATAGATCTTTAAGAGTTTTGCATATCGCCCTCAGATTTTGCACACTTGTGGGCATGGAGTATATGATCCAGGAAATGTATATTATGAGATTGAAAATTCCCAAAATTACACTGGGTGGTAATTTTCCCTGGAAAATTACAGAAAGTTACCTTGAAAATTCCGTCCCTTTGCAACCACAGAAAATAAGCAAATGTGCTGATTTTATCTGATTTTATGTATGTGGTAGTCCTTTTATCATTTATACACCTTGTGATTGCAGATTTATGTACTTTCTGGAGTGTTGAGGTACATACATTTTAAAATGAATTTATTTGTATATGCATAAAATCTTAAATACAGCACTCCATATAATATTGACTACAGCACTCCATTACAATTGGCTTAATTTATAGATTGTGTTCAGAAGAATAGAGTAGTACTTCTAATGGAGTATTTCTAAATAACATTTACTGGATTCTATTATGTGCTCTGCGGGTTATTGTGCAATAGGTACGTTGCATCTACAGTTGTGTTAAAATAAATAGCAGTGCAGTGTTTCCCCTACCATTATCTTGGCCGGGCGGCCCGCCCGGCCAAACTCACGTGCCGCCCGGCTTGGACAAGAGGGAAAATAAATAATTTTAATGAAAAAAAAAAGTAATTTATATTATTTATTTTTTTTAATATATAATCTTTTTTTAAATTTTTTTTATGTAGCTGCAATATTTCCCTTACCGCAGAATGCGGGAATGATCAAAATAGCATCTGGAAAAACCCTTGCCAAAACAGCTTTGGTTTCCCGTTAGGCCTAATTAAAATTTTCAATGGCAGCGCTGATATTATGAGGGTGTAATTATAGTTTCCGCCTCTACGCAAAATGGCGCACTTTCACCGCCCGGCCTGAAAAAAAATCTAGGGGAAACACTGCAGTGCGTTAAAAAAAGTGAATAAAGTGCAAATATTTTTTAATAGCTTTTAGTTCCATATTTCAAATGTAGTGGAAACATTACACATTCAATTCCAAATCAAAGCATTAACAAATTTTATCAAGTCTGCATTATTCTTTTACAGGAAGCAAAGAAAAGGAATATTAATCTGTTCAAATAAAATAGCAGTGTCGACATTTTTCTCTTCAAACTCAAACACTTACTGTATAAACTGAAGAAATTTTTCAAGATTTAACTTTACTTTAAATTACTGAACTAATATTTAGTTGCATAACCATTGTTTTTGATAATTGCTGCGCATCTGCGTTGCATCGAGTCAACCAACTTCTGGCACCTAGAAACAGGTATTTCAGCCCAGGATGAACAAACTACATTCCACAGTTCCTGTGAATTTTTGGGTTTTGCTTCAGAAACTGCATTTTTAATGTCACCCCACAAGTTTTCAATGGGGTTGAGGTCAGGGGATTGAGCTGGCCACTCCATTACCTCAATCCTTTTTGTCTGGAACCAAGATGTTGCTCGCTTACTCGTGTGTTTGAGGTCGTTGTCTTGTTGAAACACCCATTTCAGGGGCATTTCCTCTTCGGCATACGGCAACATAATCTCTTCAAGTATTTTGATGTATTCAAACTGATCCATGATCCCTGGTATACGATAAATAGGCCCAACATCGTAGTATGAAAAACATCCCCATACCATGATTTTTGCACCACCATGCTTCACTGTCTTCACAGTGTACTGTGGCTTGAATTCAGTACCCGGGGGTCGTCTGACGTACTGTCCACGACCACTAGACCCGAAAAGAACAATTTTACTCTCATCAGTCCACAGAATGTTACGCCATTTCTCTTTGGGCCAATCGATGTGTTCCTTGGCAAATTTTAACCGATTCTGCACATGCCGTTTTTTCAACAATGGTGCTTTACGGGGGCTTCTTGCTGATAGCTTAGCTTCGATCAAATGTCTTCTGACTGTAACAGCACTTACAGGTCATTTTAGATCATCTTTGATCTTTCTGGAGGTGATGATTGGCTGAATCTTTGCCATTCTGACTATTCTTCGATCCGTTTTAACAGTAGTTGCTCGTTTTCTTCCGTGTGTTTCCGGTTTTTGTTGCCATTTTAAAGCATTTGAGATCATTTTAGCTGAGCATCCTATAATTTGCTGCACTTCTTTATACGTTTTCCCCTCTCCAACCAACGTTTTAATCAAATTGCGTTGTTCCTCCGAACAATGTTTGGAACGGCCCATTTTACTTAGCAATTCAGAAGGAAATATATTTTATAACAATGTGTGAAACATTTGCTTCCCTTCTTCCTTAATAAAGGACAATTAATGACACTTGTTTTTTTCACAGAATGAATGAATTCTCTAATTAAACTCCACACTGCTATTATTTTGAACACGCCCCTTTCAATGAACGAGTCAATTACTCAGAACAAGCAGCGTGCATGTCATGACAGTTGGGTCTGTTGTTTTTCTATTACACTACTACATCTACAAGTAAATTATTTGCCATGCAGAAATATCACTACTACTAATAACAGTGGTTCATCAGGTTACTGATGTTGTACTGCAATTTTTTTGAACACAACTGTAGGTCCTTTGCAAGGAGTCTCCACGGTCTAATATGGGGTGGAATCCATTACATTTATTGAAGCAGGTTTATGTAGACCTATTTGTACTTTACTTAAATCTTGTTCAAGGCACGTTCTTGCATGAAAACAGTACGTGGGCTGCGTACTCAACGGCAGCTTCAGGCAGTTGAATATTGTGGTCAGATGATGTTTGTGAATACAATGGAGTCTTGTGAGAAAAAAAGATCCAAAAACATACAGTGCTCGCTGTGCACCTGTGAGAGCGACTCCCCCACGGTCCACATTTATCAGGCTATTGTTCCATCAGATTCTCCCCAAGCCAGTCCTCCCACTCTCTGAATTTCCATGAGAACCAGCTTCCCCCAGGGACAATGCCGGCGCCCCTGTGGTACGGAGCTCGCACGGGCATCTGCACTGCCATTGTTGCGAGACGAAAATAAGATTTTCAGCCTCGCCTCTAAACTCAAAAGGACTTTCGTTCTTTTCCCTCTCCCCCTACTCCATTTGAAACCTGCAATCAGGGCTGTGTAACTACAAATTTAACTAGGTCCAGCTAGCTTTGGCATCTTTTTTGTTTTATACCCCCCCCCCCCCCCCCCCATTCTCAGAGGTGGTCTGTCTGTCTAATCCCAAACTGTCTGCTCTAGTTTTTTTTCTTTTCTTTTTTCTCAGTCAGTCAGACACTTGTGTGATTTCATTGGGCTCAAAGATATATATTTTTTAATACACTGATCTTCATGTTCCCCCTGCCAGGCTTTCATGTGATCAGGTTTATGCAAAGTACAAGGAACTGATTCAGTAATGAAGAAGTAAGTAAGTGTGTGTGTGTGTGTGTGTGTGTGTGTGTGTGTGTGTGTGTGTGTGTGTGTGTGTGTGTGTGTCTGTGTGTGTGTGTGTGTGTGTGTGTGTGTGTGTGTGTGTGTGTGTGTGTGTGTGTGTGTGTGTGTGTGTGTGTGTGTTAAGGCATGTTTGATGCCTCCTGCCCCTTTGCCCCACAGAGATATAATCTAATTTAATCTGAAGTGTTTATGGCAGACAAGCGATCAAACGTGGCGCTGATCTTTCAGCCTGGGTCAGAGGGACAATTTTTCCTAAGCCTCAGCACTGGGAGCAGTTTCACCGAGCGCTGATGCGGCCAGTAAGATGGCAAGAGATGGGGGCTGTTTTTGCCCACCGCCCCCCCCTCTCCTCCACCACCACCCAGGAGGCGTGTTTCAGATGCTCAAGAGGAAGCTTCTGTTGTGGGATGTGTTGTGTGCTAGGCCTCCTAACCCAGTTCCTACTGGCTGACCCTGTCAAACCTGTTGGACATTCCGCCAAGGCAACGACCAGTGCTTCATTTGTAAATCAGGAGGTGATGGAACAATAAGTGCCCCAAAAAAAGTGGGGGGAAAAAAAAAGGGGGGGGGGGGGGGGTTTAGCAGTCAGAAGCTTGGTGATCCTGTGGTCCTTATTTTCCATGTGGCTTTTCACCCTCTGCCAACCGTGATGCACTGGTTCACAGCTTACTAGACCTGCTCTGGCAGAAATGAAGGAAACAATTTAGCTGATTATACTTCTTTCTTGATATAAACCAGAGCAAATTAAATACATTGTCTGTGTTAACAACCTCTTTTTGTGCTGCCAGAGACTGTCATGAGAGGCGGCCCTGAATGACCATATATACTACTCCCCTAACTGCTCACTGCGTCCTGCTGTGGTCTAGAGTTCTTGTGAAAGTAGCGAAGGCCTAGCGTTTAATTTCCAAAGTTTGTAAAGTTAATTTATCTGTCTTTGAAATAGCATTCATCTTTTGTCATTTATTAAAAACAGGCATGTTATTCAAGGTATAGCCACATTGACCTTTAGCATATGTTTCCTCCGAGTTATCAATGTTTATGTAGTGGTTATAAAAGCATGATGGAAGATGGCGGGGATAGGGTTGGCTAACTTATTTTACAGCTCCTCTTATGACGGGAATAAGCTGTTTACCGTGAGAGGTGGCTCAGTACATAACGCTGACCATTGTATTTGTGAGTGCATATAGCCTAGCATGTGGGCACGTGAGCCATGACTCGTGGTCAGGTTTGGGCTCATTGGGGTGCTAGTGCCCAAGTGAAGACATTGCGGATCTGATTGACCGGCTTAAATAAAAAAATGGCCTGATCATTGTTGATGCAGTCATAAACAAGCACTGCAAACGCATCGCATACTGTACGGCTGTAGCATTTTTGAGTTTTTCTTTCTCTTGTGGGAGACTGTAATGGCGTGTTTCAGTTACAGGACCTACTCAGTTACAAGACCTAGATAAAGGGTACATGCTCGCTATTTTAAGCTAAGAAAAACATAAGGATTTATATTTTTTTCGACAGTGCTCCTTTAGGTTTGGAAGTGGTGGGGAAAGCCAGATGACTTGGGGCCAATTTACTCCCAACAGCACAAAGAAAGCCAATCAGGACTCAGCATATTTCCCTGATGGGGACTCCCATTGGCTAGAGCAGTGGCCTCCAATCATGTGACATGGAGAGCCAAGATTATGCAGGTTTTCATTCCAACCATCACTTCACCTGCTGATTTCACTAATTAGTTCCCTCCTCTCTGATCGAAGGTGTGCTAATTAGTGAAATCAGCTGGTGTAGTGATTGGTTAGAATGAAAGCCTGCATAATCTCAACCCTCCATGGCACATTATTAGGTACCACTGGGCTAGGGATGACTCATCTAAATAAAGATAATGAATGGCAAGGGTCAGGTTGGGAGTCTTAACAGGAGTTGCATCTGATATTTTGAAATGCCTGCATGATATGATGGGTCCACCTCCAACAACAAATGCACTCGTTTCCCCTCCGTGTCCAGCCATAGGAAAACATGCTGTCTCCATAAAATAAATGATAATCTATAAATCACAATGGCAGAAAAGTTTTTGTAAATTAACATATGTGTGGCTGGTTTTGCCATCTCCTCCCTATGTAGCCTACATTTGTAATGGGAAGATATGAGGTTTGAATGAATCTTTCTGTAGAGTTTTCTCCTCAAAGTTGTCCTCCTTTTCCTTTCACATGGTTCAATGTCAATATCTGGAGAAAAGGATGTTTGTGCACCTTGAGCACTGCGTGAAAATTGCACAAAAGATGCAGATATTGCAGAAGCAATGGTCAGCTATTATGCGGTCAGCACAATGTGTGGTTAACTGACTACAAAGGAAATGAGGAAGAGTACATCATACTCCAGAATCTGCTGCCGAAATATCAATCGGTGAAAGCATCCAGGATCAGAGAATACGGGCATTACAGACACAACTACCTACTATAGAGACATGTTGGTACTTTGTAGAACTGAAATTTGCAGACATGAGCAAGTACAAAACCCTCAGGGCCTGATTTACTAGGACCTTTATCACACGCAAAACCAATAGCGGTCATGGTATTTGTTTTGCACCAATCATTGGTTATGTTATTGGTTTTGCGTGTGCTAAAAGGTTTTGCACCCACTAAAGGTCTTAATAAATCAGGCCCTTAATTTCTGGCCATGCACTTTCTCGCTATGCACATCTTAGTCCTTTTTGCAGTATTACATTGTGACTTAGTTCCTGTCCAACACAATATATAGAATTTGTAATGTAATTTCCAGTGAAACAGTATTGACCAAAATAGTCTTGGGATAGTATGATGCGGGCATGTAGGTCTACATTTTGTGGCTTTACAGTCAAGTTAGTTTGCTTTCAAATTATAGAGATGTTTCCCACCTGCAGATTTTAGTGGGAAAAGTTGAGGTCAGGGGCCGGTTGCACCAGCTATTCGTAAGTTCAAACGTAGGCTAGTTATAACGTAAGTGTTTACTAAATTGAGGTTTACACATTACTAAATAAAAATGGGTTGCACCACACAAACTAGTTTGTACGTTGAGCTTAGTAGCTACTAAATATTTACACCTACCCCTAAGGAGGTGTAAATTGTGGCGTAACCATAACCAACGGAAAACAAAAATGAAAACATGGCCCGTTTAGAGCGTTTCGAGGAGGCTCTTACTGTTATTCCTACTAAACCGTTGTTTTGAAATCTTGTTGCCATTCGATTGTTGCAAGCAAATATCAAAAAAATAAACTGTAACCGTCTGTTCGTCTAATTGGCTACCTCCGCCGTTTCTTCATAAAACACTAAAAATAGTTGACGCTCAGTTTGAGGTTAGTTGAGGTTCAGTTTAAAAACAAAGTTCTTTATAGTTCAAAAGAGAGGCAAACAGAACAGTCCCGTTATATAACTTAGGCTAAGTTACTTTTCATATATTTTCAAAGCACATAATGGCTGTAAAATAA
Organism: Synaphobranchus kaupii; assembly: GCA_029718625.1. NCBI lineage: Eukaryota > Metazoa > Chordata > Actinopteri > Anguilliformes > Synaphobranchidae > Synaphobranchus > Synaphobranchus kaupii. Next base: position 58,683,251 of record CM056380.1, on the reverse strand, counting down.
ATAAATAGGCTAAACGAACAAATAAGGATATTTTGAATTTTATTCGTAAAAACATAAACATGCACACATTGTAATTCTGTTCAATGTTCCATTTTTTCTATGGAATGCAAAATAGATGTAGGCTGTTAAACTCAATGCAAGTTGATTTCCGTGTTTACATTGTAGCTTGTTGATTGATTGGTTATGGATTTGTGATTGTCATGATAAAGCGACAATGTTTACCTTTGCATTGAACGATGCATTACTTAGTTTTCACTAGCTAAGACATTACTTACGTATTGGTGGTGCAACCGAATTTAGTAAAGCGATAGTTTGAAACAAACTAGTGGCAACTAAGGACCTAGTAAAGACTTTACGCGCAAACTTAGTCACGAACTTACATATGACCAGTGCAACCCAGCTCAGGGCACTGAACTCTGTAACACCACAGAATGACATGCAGAATGTATTACTAACTGTTGATGCAACTTCCCAGTAATCGTCGTTCTCTTTCACTAGACTACAGACTGAAGCAGGAAAGCAATGGCTGACTTCTCAAACACTAACCTTAAATTATTTATATCTCTACAGGCTAAATAGAGTATATTGCTCTGGAAATGTCATGGTCTGATACCAGTTGCCTAACCAATGGTGTTCCCCAAGGTTCAGTCTTGGGACAACTTGTTAATTATCACCAAGTGTCGTCCTCAATAAACCTGAGATTCAGCTTAATTTCTGCATAGACTGTTGGGACATTTGCTGAAAATAGAAACCTGAAGTCACTCCGGCCCAAAGAGAATCAGCTGCCTGGAGTAGGTAAAAGACTAGGGGGAAAGCTGCTTTTTTTTGGAGTTAAACAGGAAACTGAGTCTGTGCTTATTGGACATGTGGCCAACTTGTGGCTAATGTAATGCTAAAGTTGGCATACTTTTGATTTTCCTTGTGTCAGCAGTCTGCAAATCAGACATGGTTTTATTTTCTTGACTTGTGTTTTTCCTCTTCCCCAGAATGCCTTGGAGGTTTACGCAGAGATGCTGAAGATGTACCTGGAGCACCTTCGCCAGCTGGTGAACTCAAGCTGCCAGGATCTGGAGGCATGGCAGATCATCGGAGGCACGCTCCTGTCCACTCTGCTGGCTCTATGGATCAAAGGACTGCTCTTTCAGCAGGAGAGTAAGTGCACAGTTGATTTATGTACAGGCACTTAATACTGAACAGAATGGTACTAGATGCGGGCATGTAGGCTACTGTTCAAAAGAAGTAGGCATATATTTCCTTTTGTAAACAAAATAAGCAGTTTGATTTTGAAAATTGCACCTAAAGTTCAAAATAGTACTATGGCATTTGAAGGCAAAACTAATATAAATTCTTGGTCAATTTTTTGTATAGTTAAACTATTTGTGCTCTGTGATTCTCTGTGTGAGTTAGTGACCCAGACCCTAAGCCAGGGGTGTCAAGATCCGGTCCTGGAGGGCCGCAGTGTCTGCTGGTTTTTGGTGCGTTTAAGCACAAGTGATTAATTTAAGTCACTAATTGGCTAAGAAGTCCACACACCTTGTTCTCAATGCTTTAACTGGGTGCTGATTGAAAGGAAACCACAAATACCTGTGACACTGCGGCCCTCCAGGACTGGAGTTTGACACCCCTGTCCTAAGCTAATGCACAGACTGTGCCAGTGCAAGGACTGTGAGTGATTTTTTTACACAAAGTAGTTTGTGCACTAGATGCTTTGGTGTACATTAGCTGTGAGAATTTGAAAATTAAGCTGGCACAATGTGTTTTTTAGAGGTGTGTAGCTTGATGCCATGTACATATACAGTTGAAGTCGGAAGTTTACATACACTTAGGTTGAAGTCATTAAGACTCATTTTTAACCACTCCACAGATTTCATGTTAGAAAACTATAGTGTTGGCAAGTCAAATTTTTCCAACAATTGTTTATACTTTTAATTCACTATATCACAATTCCAGTGGGTCAGAAGTTTACATGCACTAAGTTGACTGTACCTTTAAACATTTAATATTTGGTCGCGTATCCTTTGCATGCCATGACGTCCTGATGTATGTGACCCAACAACATCAAAAGACTCTTGATATCTTATTTTCTGGTACTCTTACAATTCTCTGCATTTGAATGGATCTCTATGGGAATTGGGGGGTGGGACTAGATTTAGCTGTAAATTATGCTGGAACAGTATGGAATACATGATTGGTAAAATGGCTGTAAGTCATCAAGGGTCTGAGGTATCAAACAAGCCTCAAACCATCACTCTGCTGCCAGATATGCAGTAGGCATGGATGGATCACTTTAAGGGTTGTTTCTCCTGACAAATTTTCCAATTGAACTCTATGGAAAAATAAGTCAGGAGAGGAAACCCTTCAAGTTATCCATCCATATCTACTGTATTTCTGGCAGCAGAGTGATGCGTTAAGGCTTGTTTGATACGTCAGACCCTTGATGAATTTTTTTTTAATTTTTAAAAAATTTTTTATCCTAGTTAAATAAAATAAAAAATGATGACTTACAGCCATTTTACCAATCATGTGTTCCATACTGTTCCAGCATAATTTACAGCTAAATCTAGTCCCACCCCCCAATTCCCATAGAGATCCAGGGAAAAGCAGAGACGTTATAGTATCGCTTGTATGAGTACCCGAAAATAAGATATCATAAGTCTTTTGATGTTGTTGGGTCACAGACATCAGGAAGTCATGGCATGCAAAGGATATGCGACCAAATATTAAATATTTATTTTTTTAAAAGACACAGTCAACGTAGTGTATGTAAACTTCTGACCCACTGGAATTGTGATATAGTGAATTAAAAGTGAAATAATCTGTCTGTAAACAATTGTTGGAAAGATTACTTGTGTCATGAACAAAGTAGATGTCCTAACTGACTTGCCAACACTATAGTTTGCTAACATGAAATCTGTGGAGTGGTTAAAAATTAGTTTTAATGACTCCAACCTAAGTGTATGTAAACTTCCGACTTCAACTGTAATTGCAGATAATGTGCATTTTAAAAGTTGGTTCAGAAGGCCTGAGGTGATTGGAAAGACAAAATTGAGAGAATGTTTTAGCAATGTGTAATTTGTTTTTTTGGATGATGAGCAACTGAATAGTTTCTGTTTTTTGTTTTTTTTCTCGCCACAGTGATAATATAAGCTGTGGCAGTTTTGCCTGGCTTATCTCACTGAGAGGTAGACACAGCAATGGCTCCCTAGAGCCAGACTCATAGAAGTACCACTCAAATCAGCCGAGGGCACACTCACACCCCTCTGCCCTGCCCTCCCCTGCTCTCCCACCCACTGTCTCACAGAGAATTCCACTAAGTCCCCAAACAATTTCCTGAATCAGCACACTGTTGCACAGCCTTCCTGAGAAGGACCAGAGAAGTGCCCTCAGTGTGAGAGTGAGGCCAGACTGGCAGTTATTATCTCTCAGCTGGGTGCTGTCCACTCACTTGTAGTTGAGAATCCAGTCAAAACCTGCTATCAGGTTGCCACTGCATTTGTTTTTTGTTTTTTAAAGGGACTGAAATATTAACACGAAACACAAGCTCCTTAGTGCTGTGCTTGTAGTTGTTTTGTTGTATGGTGCGTGGGTGAGGGATTGTGTAATGGATGCCATGTTGTGTAAAAATTTTAATTAAAGTAATAGTTCACCTTCTTGGTTATTTAATGGCATTTCAGTTGTAGTGTATGTTTTTGCCTGACAGTCAAACCCTTAGGTATTTAAAGAACCTTTTGACAACCAATAGCCTTTAAAATGGCTGGAATAGGGGCAATTGGGGTTTTGTGGTCTAAAGCAAGAAAATACACTTCTAGGAACTGCAAAGCAGCTTGTTTTCAGAGGGTAATATGCACATGTCTAACCTCTGGAGCATAACAATGCTGTATTACCTTTAACCGCAACCCCTGAATACCCTGCAGCCATTGTAGCTGGCAGGTCATCACAAACTGCTGTAAATGTCTAAAATATCCTTCATCACGCCAACCCATCTGGGCCAACCATAAAACATACATTAAAACTGAAATAATATTTTTTTTAAACAGTAAACAAAGATGGCTGGATTTCTACTTTTTAATTTTTGCAGGCCTGATGTCAAGAATAAAGAAGCAGTGCTTTCGATTGATAAGGAAAATCCCGTTCATCGGTGCAACTGTAAGTACCAGTTGTTTCTGGTTTCAGCACAAAAACCCGTCACCCATCACTTTAGTGAGTCATTCAAGGATAAGGATGACTGCAGCCGACAGCGTGTGTCTGGCCCTTGTGAGACGGCCAGGAGTTACTGTAGGTCGTTGCCTCGGCGTACCCTTCAGCTCTGTACACATTCACAAGCTTTGTGCACGTTCACTAGCTCTCTCTCTCTCTCTCTCTCTCTCTGTCTCTGTCTCTGTCTCTGTCTCTGTCTCTGTCTCTGTCTCTGTCTCTGTCTCTGTCTCTGTCTCTGTCTCTGTCCTCTCTGTCTGAGTATGTCTGATCCGTCCCCTGGATCTCAAGCCTATTAGTTTGTTTCCACAAACAGAAAATTATCCAGTAATGGGGAGACTGTCAGGCATGACTGCTGGCATGCAGCTGCCAGGGACAATGGAGAAAAATGAAATCCCGCTTTTAAAGAAAACTTTAGACAACAGTTCAGGGTTTTGGTTGTAGGTCGTGTTGAGGTGCTGCTTGTGTGAAGGTGCTGTTGTGTCTGCAGATCCAAACTCAATTGAACAAGGCCCTGGATGACATGTCCGTCAGCCTCTGCACGCTGAAAGATGGCATGAGCTACATCACATCGCTGCCTGCACAAGGCCTGACTCAAGTGGAGGTCCTGGACGCCATCAAGCAATATGACACCTTGGGTGAGCGTCAGTGCATCGCGCCAAACAGCGGACACACACTCGTGCTCTGAACGGGGTCGGCCAAAGTGTGCCGTGTGCACGTGTGGGATTCCTTCTTAGCTACTCTCTTCAGTTCAGCTCTCAAAACAACCAGTTAACCTGCAACTTAACATGACTCAAGGCAACTTAAGTATTCACTTAATATAATTCATCTGAAAGACAAGCTGTCAATTTAGAGAGATTTTTCTCTGCCTTATCTACATACTGCTGTTGGGCTGCTGTCAGACTTTGACCTTGAGTCCAAGTGTGCTGCTAGTACAGTGACAGGTAGATGACACGCGTTGTTCGATATAACCAGAACAGCTTGCATCTTTTCATATTTTTGCCTGAGTCAATTGGATAAAATGTTTGCCTCAAAATGTTGAAAATGATTCAGAGTCAGGACCATGGCACCCAAAGAGATGGAGGTCCCATTGTTTCACGGTTGTTAGTATTGTTTATGTCCTGGGTGCTGTTGCCTGGAAACCTAGTCAACTATAGCTCTTTCTATCAGGTGAGGTCCAGTGGGAGAAAGGCAAGGTCTCGGGGGCTGTCTACAGTGGAGACGCGAAGCTGACAAATCTCCTGGTGAAGGTACCGTATCTGAACCCTCACTCACCCTGGTCTATCTGAGAGGAGATCCCTTCAACCAGAATCCTCAGCTGGAAATTACATAACTTATTTACCCTTCCAGTCATGGTATTGATAGAAACAAAAATGATATGGGTAAAATTCATTATGATTTTTAATGAATGGCTACTGAATAGCTCACCTGATAAAAGTTCTTGTCACAAGCACAGGCTAGTACATAGAGTCCAGACATTGCAGGTTCAAGCCTAGGCTATTTCTTTAGCTGGGCACGTGGTGACCTTAAGTCAAGCAGGGTTCACACAGCATTAGCTTAATCCAATGACAAACAGAAGCCAGAGGCTACCGGTTCTCTTTTATGATTGGTGCCGTCTCACCTGGATCACTGTGTGGCCGGTAATGTGGAAAATAATCACTGAAAAATATGAAATAAACAATTCATAAAACAATAGTGTGGGAACATGTTTTGAGATGGCTGGATGTTAACTTGGCTGTGTTTATTGCCAGGTATATGGCGACTTTGCCTGGAGCAACCCGCTGCACCCCGACATTTTTCCGGGCGTACGGAAAATGGAGGCGGAGGTGGTGCGGATGGCCTGCACCCTCTTTCACGGGGGTCCTCGGTCATGCGGAACGGTCAGTCTCTCCCAGTCAAGGCCTCTGCAGTCTACCTGCACTGCTGTTTTTTGGAAATCCCTGACAAATAGAAGTACAGTAGAATCCACTTAATTACGTAACAAATTATCACATAGTCAAGCCGGAAAGTCTGCACACCCCTTTCACCTTCTCCACGTTTTATTACGTTACAGACTTATACTACAATAGATTGAGTTAATTTTTTGCCTCAAACATCTACACACAATAGCCAATAATGTCAAAGTGAAAACAGGTTTTTAGAAAATATGCAATTTTATTTTACTGACAAAAATAGGTTATTTAGGGGTTACATATCGGTACACACCTTTAGCCTAATACTTGGTTGCTGCACCTTTGGCAGCGATTACAGCTTCAAGGCGTCTTGGGAAAGAAGCTACGAGCTTGGCAAACTTGTTTTTGGACATTTTTGCCCATTCCTCTTGGCATATCCTTGCAAGCTCCGTCAGGTTGGATGGGGAGCGTCGGTACACAGCCATTTTCAGCTCTTTCCACAGATGTTCAATTGGATTCAGGTCTGGGCTCTGGCTGGGCCACTCAAGGACATGCACAGACTTTCTCCGAAGCCACTCTCTTGGCTTGGTTTGTTCTCTTGGTTTGTTCTCTTGGCTGTGTGCTTCGGGTCGTTGTCATGTTGGAAGGTAAACCTTCGCCCTAGTCTGAGGTCCAGAGCGCTCTGGAGCAGGTTTTCTTCAAGGATCTCGGTGTACTTAGCTGCATTCATCTTTCCCTCTATCAGGACTAGTCGCCCCGTTCCCGCTGCTGAAAAACATCCCCACAATCATGATGCTGCCACCGCCATGCTTCACTGTAGGGATGGTATTAGCCAGGTGATGAGCGGTGCCTGGTTTCCTCCAGATGTGACGCTTGGTATTCAGGCCAAAAAGTTCAATATTGGTTTCATCAGACCAGAGAATCTCGATTCTCATGGTTTGAGAGTCCTCTAGGTGCCTTTTGGCAAACTCCAAGCGGGCTGTGATGTGCCTTTTACTAAGGAGGGGCTTCCGTCTGGCCACTCTACCATAAAGGCCTGATTGGTGGAGTGCTGCCTGGATGGTTGATCTTCTGAAAGGTTCTCCCATCTCCACAAGGATACGCTGGAGCTCTGTCAGAGTGACCCTCGGGTTCCTGCTCACCTCCCTGGCCAAGGCCCGTCTTCCCCGATTGCTCAGTTTGGCCGGGCGGCCAGGTCTAGGAAGATTCTTGGTGGTTCCAAACTTCTTCCATTTACGAATGATGGTGGCCACTGTGCTCTTTGGGACCTGTAAAGCTGCAGAGATCTTTCCGTACCCTTCTCCAGATCTATGCCTTGACACAATCCTGTTTCTGAGGTCTGCAGATAATTCCTTTGACCCCATGGCTTGGAGTTTGCTCTGACATGCACTGTCAACTGTGGGACCTTATATAGGCAGGTGTTGGTAATCCCCAATCATGTCCAATCAATTGAATTTATCACAGGTGGACTCCAATTAAGTTGTAGAAACTGATACTCAAGCAGTATCAGTGGAAACAAAATGCACCTCAACTCACTTTTGGGTGTCATATCAAAGGGTGTCCACACTTGTGTACATATGATATTTTACATTTAGATTTTTATAAATTAGCACAAATGTCTACAAACCTGTTTTCACTTTGTCATTATGGGCTATTTTGTGTAGAATTTTGAGACAAAAAATGAACTCAATCTATTGTAGAATATGTCGGTAACGCAATAAAACGTGGAGAAGGTGAAAGGGGTGTGCAGACTTTTCGGCTTGACTGTAATTTGGCTATTTGCATAGAATTGCCAAATCCCGAACCATTTCCCATTCTACCATTATAAAGAAATTGCATATTTGCATACAGCATTATCACATAGCTGATTTTGGATATTTGAATTGAGTTATGTCCAATTACATCACATAATGATCAAGAAATATGCAATGAAAGTCAGCAGATGTGGCATTGCCCCTATAAAGACACAAAACCGCCAAAATTGGAGTGGCACTGTGTAGTTGTCGGCACTCTCTACTGCCTTATTCTTTCTGAGTTCATGCACAAGATGTACATGATGTATATTGTTTGCAACGTATTAAAATTGTACAGTGTATGTATTGATTGTTGTGTCCTGGCTACCTGTGCCCCCCCCCCCCCCCCCCACTCTCTCCACCGCCGTACTATACTACTAATCTCGTCTGTCTGATTGACTCAGCCGGATAATCGCATACAATTTGCTGACAAATGTTTCTGCAGTAAAGCGGATTCTACAGAACTCCTAATTCAGTATTTGCTTGAGAATAAGAATTTATACACCTACAGTAGCAGTTATCAGTGCCTCTAATTTTTCTATGAGCTGAAGTGGGTGTACTGAAAAGCACAATATCTACAGAAAGTACAGATATCAGGCCTGATTCTTGCAGCCTTTCTGCTGAAGAAGGAAGGGAATAAGTATCTGCTTTCAGACAGCACAAACAATTTGGCAACTTAAACATGTTTTGGGCTTCTGAACATAACTGCAGAATGAACAATGAATGTTGTTATTTTTCCGTCCAGGTTACGTCAGGAGGAACAGAGAGCATCCTGATGGCCTGCAAGGCGTACAGGGACATGGCGTACGAGCGGGGGGTCAGACACCCGGAAATGTGAGCATCGCAAAGCTGGCCGTGCCCCCACACACACACACACACACACACACACACACACACACACACTGAGCTCGGTTTAAGCTGATTTGATCAACATCAGGAACCGTTAAATTGGAGGGCTCAGTACTTTCGTACTTCAGCAGTCTAGTCCTTCAGGACTAGTAGCCATATAGGCGCTTATGTTTAACTTTTGTTTGGGGTTACTATTGAGCTTTGGCTCTTCAGATAACCTGGGTAATTGTACTGGTCACATGTTTTATTTAGTTATTTATATGTTTGGGCATATTTGCACAGAGATTGCACAGTACTGTAGCAACTGCAATACAATAACTTCGGAAGATGGCTTGCTTAGTAGTGTTATGTTGAATTGTTGTTGTTACTCTTCAGAGAAAAACAATGAGTGTTCTGCTCTTTTCCCGCTGTTAGCATTGCGCCTGTTAGTGTCCATGCAGCGTTTGACAAAGCAGCGCATTACTTCGGGATGAAGCTCGTTCACGTACCCTTGGTCAAGGGAACCATGAAAGTTGATGTCAAGGTCTGTATCCGAATGTGTCAATCACCTTCCAGTATAAGACCCTGATGCTCTGCCGGCCTTTCCTCAGCAGTAATTTACAAACCCCAATTCCAAAAAAGTTGGGACTGTATGCAAAATGCACATAAAAGCAGAAAGCAGTGATTTGTAAATTCTCTTTTACATATATTTAATTGAAAACAGTACAAAGTAAAGAACTTGATTTTTGTAAATAAACGCTAATTTCGAATTTGATGCCTGTAACATGTTCCAAAAAAGTTGGGACAGGGGCAAAAAAAAAAAAAAGACTGGGAAGTTCAAAAAACACCTGTTTGGAACATTCCACAGGTAAACAGGTGATGCCATCATGACTGGGTATAAAAGAAAATCAAAAGACTCCTGATATCTTATTTTCAGGTACTCTTACAAGCGATACTATAACCTCTCTGCATTTGAATGGATCTCTATGGGAATTGTGGGGTGGGACTAGATTACGCTGTAAATTACACAGGAATAATATGGAACCCATGGTTGTCTAAATGGCTGTAAGTCATCAAGGGCCTGAGGTATCAAACAAGCCTCAAACCATCACTCTGCTGCCAGATATGCAGTAGATATGGATGGATCACTTGAAGGGTTGTTTCTCCTGCCTTATTTTTCCATAGAGTTCAATAGGAAAATGAGCCAGGAGAAACAACCGTTAAAGTGATCCATCGTGGAATGTGTTGCAGGCATCAAATTCGGAATTGGCTTATATTTACAAAAATCAATAAAGTTGATAAGGTAAAACATTAAATATCTTTTCTTTGTGCTGTTTTCAATTAAATATATGTAAAAGAGAATTTACAAATCACTGCTTTTATGTGCATTTTACATACTATCCCAACTTTTTTGGAATTGGGGTTTGTAATTTATTTAGTCTTAGTTTGGTTACTCTAGGTCTCCTCTCTGTTGAATAGTATTTAGGTGCAGCTTCATGGTGTCCCTCGGGAGATGACTTAGCCTAGGCGGTAAGGGCCTTGGAGTGAGGGGCGAGGGGCATGGCACAGTGTGGTGTGGTGCAATGTGGGGCAGGGCAGGGACGGCTGCAACTCGGGGTCATGGCCTCTACCTGACTTGGAGATGGGAAACATGACTAGATGCATATTTTCTTTGAGGATGTTGTCATAGGCCACCTAGACGTATTGGCCCATCAAAGGAAGACCGCAAAATATCTGCGAGTCCTAGGATTGCTTAGCCATCATAAACAATCTTATGACTAACAGTTTATTTGCTGACCACAGCTTATTAAAGCCACAACAACTCCCAAAATGCCAACAACTCTAGTTGAGTTTTTTGGTAAGAGAGCAAAAACACTACCCTTGTAAGGATTATAAATGTAGAACTTAAGTTGAACTGCAAATTAGAAATGTACCATTGCTGAGGTTTTAAACTTTTGATTGTATATTGGCCTACAATATTCTATATACTGATACTAATACTCAAATAACTAACCTAAAAATGATGATATGTGAAAACCCCCAACATCAATCATATGCACATTTGTGCCAAAACTAGGTGTGTTAAAGTAAATATCACAACACTGATATGTAAATGTCACATCACATTACATTTACTAATGTAGGTTACCTGCTGCTGTGAAGTGACAACCTCTCTAGCTGCATTGTAAAATGCCACCCAATGCAATCTTAGTTTTGGCGAAATTTTAATTCAGAGTCGCCATGCAAAGTCTATAAAGGCTTTATATTGATGTAAAATGAGCTGCTGCTCCCTATGATTGACATCGTCCATTCAGTCAGTGCTGTCATTTCCTTCCAATTAAGGCATCTTAAATTTAACAGAATGTAAATGTAATTCATCTCTATGTATGGTACACACTGAATACAATCCACAAAAAATGTTGGATGGTGGAACCGTTCTTTTTTTGTTCCTTTCTCCCTCTGGGTTAGATAGGACCCGATCCTTATATTTGAAAGATGGCTACCCAATTGGGCTACCCTTAATCAGTTTTTGGTTGCCTGAATGGAAAAGATGGTCCTGGTCAATTTGAGCATATATTTTAAAAATGAACAACACAGGCTTGATTAACGGTACTCTAGAAGGGACTGCTAGCCTTTAGTACAGCAAAAATAAATAAATAGCAGGGCCGCCTAGGCTGAAATGCCCTGCGTAATGCCTTGGGGTTAATGTGTCTCCAGGGATTAAGTCAGATACTTTAAACCAGGTCATAAAGAATGACCTCATCCTTGACATGGTGACACCCTTAAAGAAGAGGAATGACTGCTATTCAGTTTTCTCATTTACTGTCCCAGTGTGTTTCTGTTACATTCAGATATTTATTTTAGATTTATTTATGCTGTTAAATTTTGATATATTCAGAGGCATGCAGATGGATTTGATCACATTTTTCAGATCGGAAACTTTCTGTTAAATGCATTCAGATTTATTGAGTTACATTCTGTCGCATCCAGTTTCATTCTGCAATTCCATTTTGGTCTATTAAAGGTGCAGTAGGCAAGATCTTTTCGATATAATTTTGGCAAAATTACTAAATTTGCTCATTACATTCTAGCAGCTATTAATAAATCAAGTGTTCTGAGAAAAAAAATCTGGTTTCTGTGAGTGTCCTGGGCTCTACTAGGCCGTCAAAAAATCTCAAGCCGGTCTTACAAAAACCAACCAATCAGGGCTAGCTATGTAGCTACCAATCAGGGCAACTATCTACAAGCAAAAGATTCTCCCCGTAGAATAAACCCCTCCCTGTCTCCGCGCGTGCACTGGAGCATCATTTGGTGGGAGGGGCTTAGGAGAGAGATAGGAGGGAGGAAGTTTGTATATTTTCAAACTTGCCTACTGCAGCTTTACGTTCCATTACATCTCTTATTGACAGCGTTTTGATGTTTTAACATGATTCCATTGCCCTTGTCTCTTCCAATCAGCTGTGAGTCTTAGTGATAAACCAATCAGTCGCTATCTCCGAGCTGCACCAGCAGGTGGGGATAAAGGAGAGAGTGAATGGGGGCAGCTACTTCCCCAGTTTTGGAGGGGGGGGGGGGGGGTCTGTGTTCAGCCACATTGGAGCAGTTGTGGGTTTAAAGACGCTTTCGTTTTTGTGCAGGCCATGAGGAGGGCGATCTCCAAAAACACGGCCTTGTTGGTGTGCTCCGCGCCACAGTTCCCACACGGAGTCATAGATCCCATCCAGGAAGTGGGTCAGGTAAAGAACATGGGTCTTACCAATCCAGCTCGGCTTTATGACAAACTTATTTCATAGAAGACAAGAAGTTTAATTTGTCAATGCACTTTTGCACACATACGTAAAGCTTCTAATATTATTCATTGCTATTTTTATTTGTTTGGCAGAAACACTTATCTGTCCTGTCTGACTTATCTGTCCTGTGTCTGCGTTGGTAGACACAATGTGCATAGAGAGTACAGTTTAAATGCTAAATTCACATGCATATTACCAAGTTCCGGTGCAGTGAATTGTACAATTTATTTGTAGTGGTACAAATGAATGTCATTCATTGTAATTTCTTGAAAATAAACACCATGCTCCAAACTGATATCTCTAAAATTTCACAGAAACTAATGGTTTAGGAGTAGGTTTCAGGCAAGAGAGTTTTCAGAATGCTTGACCTCTGACCTGTTTCTCTCCTGGTCCCCGTGTTTGCGCTCACAGTTAGCTGTGAGGTACAACGTTCCGTTCCATGTGGACGCCTGCCTGGGAGGGTTCCTCATTGTCTTCATGGACAAGGCCGGCTTCCCGCTTGTCCCCTTCGACTTTCGGGTCAAGGGTGTGACCAGCATCTCCGCAGATACGCACAAGGTGGGCCCCTTTGGAGAACAGATTAAGGAGCAGATTTCCTGCTGTGTAAATGGACATAATAGGTGAAGTGTAAGCCATTTTATGTTGCCAAGGGTCTAAATGTTTGAGGTCATTCACTCAAATACTTGAGTTTACCTGCTGAGATCTGTTGTTCTTTTACCCTTAAGGGTGATGGATACCCTGACAGGTGGTGTCAGGGTATGTCTAAATCTAAACACATATGAACAAATTTTTAAATTAAAGGTAACTTTGATGTTGTTGAAATCACCTGCATTTTTCCACTAGTTGACTGCAGCTGCTGCTCACACTGACTTGTTTGCACTTATTGACTACAATTTGCAAAACTTTTTGTCGTTTCTCTTTACCTGACTGCCGTTTCACAGACTGACTGACTGCCGTTTCACAGACTGACTGACTGCCGTTTCACAGACTGACTGACTGCCGTTTCACAGACTGACTGACTGCCGTTTCACATTGACTGCTGATTGCACTACATACAGCTCTCACTGACTGACTGTTCTCTGTTGCTCTCTCTCCCCTCTCAGTATGGCTTTGCTCCGAAGGGCTCCTCAGTGATCCTGTATTCAGACCAGAAGTACCGGCACTATCAGTATTTTGTGGCCCCGGACTGGCAGGGCGGCATCTACGCCTCTCCCTCAGTAGCGGGGTCTCGCCCTGGGGGCATCATCGCTGCCTGTTGGGCCACGATGATGCACATGGGCGAAAACGGCTACGTGGAGTCTACCAAGAAGATCGTCCAGGCTGCGCGAGCCATCGAGGCAGGGTACGCACCCCGAGTCGGCCTGCCCAGCCTTCCAACCACTGGAGGACCGGGCAGGATTTTTGCACCAACCCACCTCCACATTAGTGCCTGTCTTTAGACAAAGGTATCTGACATGGTCATAGATACATTTCTCCCTTGGCAGTACTACAGGGACTGAAATGTAACAGTTTCAAAGGTGACGGTCTCAAGTGCGATATGTTGTTTGTCATGTTGTAAAGTAGGCTACTGTAATTTACACATAACCATAGATATAGAAATGATGGATTACCCCTGCCTAAGGATCCCCCTCTGTTAAGGTACAGGGCTGGGATCAGGGCTGTCGATATTTTGAAGATATTTCAGCTTTTTTTAAAATTTAATGATAACATTTGACATTCTAGCTTATCCAACGTAAGTTTAAAAAGCTAACCATGCTAACCAAGTTAAATGAAGGTTGATGCAATGAAAGCATCAGACTTTTTATCAAGATCAAAAATAACACTTTATTGTTCAAAATCAACAAAAGCTAAATGAATACAAACAATAAATTATACATCCACAACTATTTTTCTCAGTTGATCTTAAGCAAATAATGAATAAATAAGAATCCCTATTTGAAATAGGAAAACAACAAAACCGTCTATGAAATTTAGAGCACACTAGTCATCAAAATATTCAAATGAAACAGCATTAAGATAACAGTTGCACAGAAATAATAATAAATTAACTTAACTAATTGTATTATTTAATTAATGGGTTGTTTTTTGTGTCAGCAACTTGGGACTTTTTGCGGGAGTAGCCTATGACTCGCAAAGCTTTTCATAATCTGCCTATAACCTGGAAAGATTAATGCAAAGATGGTGAAACCGGCTTGTTGTGATGTTTTGCCATGTAGTCTCAACTCAGCTTTTTATTTTTGTAATATTCTTGTTGAGAAATATGATTCCCACCTGGCTCACTATTAAATAGTCTTGTGTCATAGTCGATAGTGACAAATATTATTTTGTGAGCATCTAAATGTCGATATTATCGCAAACGATGTAATATCGCCCAGCCCTACTCTGTATAAGGACACACATTTGTGCATGTATCTGTGACCAGTACTTTACAATTGACTTAGAACTCTATGTTGACTTGGTATATCATCTTTGAATGGTACATTCACCACTGCTGGTCAGTGTGGTGAAGATTCGTTTGTGATTCGTTTTTTCTGCTCACGCTCAGGTGCCGTAAAGTGGACGGGTTGTTTGTCTTTGGAAAGCCTGAGGTCTCTGTGGTGGCCCTGGGGTCGAACACCTTTGACATCTTCAGGTTAACCAACGCTCTCACCTCCAAAGGCTGGAACCTGAATTCTTTACAGTTTCCTTCCAG
Organism: Synaphobranchus kaupii; assembly: GCA_029718625.1. Lineage (NCBI taxonomy): Eukaryota > Metazoa > Chordata > Actinopteri > Anguilliformes > Synaphobranchidae > Synaphobranchus > Synaphobranchus kaupii. Next base: position 58,668,061 of record CM056380.1, on the reverse strand, counting down.
GTGACATTTCTACAGATTTATAAATATTTGTGAGGAACTGTACAGACAGATTTACTAAATGCTCCTCTTTATTTTGACTTTGCTCCTTTATACTGTGATCTGAAGCCTATTTTTCATAAACATTATATTACCCAAAAACATTTTTTTATGAAATATTTCTTGTCCTTGCATTTTAGAATTCAAATTTTAGTCATGTCACATGTAAAAAGTTATTTTTAAATTTTTTTTTGTGACCAAGGTAAGTTCTGAAACATAAAATTATATTAATACTGGGATATATTTGTGGATATAATGGCTTTGTAGCAATAGCCTTCCCTCAGGTTCATGCAGGTTTGCTCAGTGCTAAACGCAGGTTAGCAGAATGTGGCTTGGTGCTCTCGGCCCTGGTTAACTGAGGCGGGCTCAGTTTGACTCAACACTCTTGTCTCCGCGCAGCATCCACATCTGTGTGACCCTGCTGCACACGCAGCCAGGCGTGGCCGAGCAGTTCATCAGCGACGTCACTGATCTGGTGGCCGTCATCATGAGGACTCCAAAGGAGAAAACCACTGGCATGGTGAGTGACATCACATCCTGTTTCCAGATACTCACACCTCTGTCCTCTCACCTACCCACCTCTCGTGCACCTGCCCATTATTTCTAACATCCACCCGCTCATCCCACTATCCACTCGTTTGGGTTTCCTCCGTTTACTCTGATCTGTCCTGTCAAGTTCAAGTTCACTCTTTATGGACCCTAATGGGAAACGCTCGTTGCAGTAATATTACAAAAGCCACAAAAAAACACTACAAATGTGCAAATAGCATGTATATGACTTACGAGGACATCTATCTGTGCTGGCCGGTTGAGCATGTTTATTGCCTGAGGAACAAAGGAGTTCTTGAGCCTACTGCTTAGCCTGTATCTTCCTGAACCCATGATGCCCTGAGGGTAAAGTCTCAACTAGAGGGTGATCAGGCTTTCTAGAATAGACTGGGCTTTACGCAAGACCTGACGAGCATATGTGTCAGTTAGCGCTCCGGTGTATACAAGTGATCTTACTGGTCACTTTAACAGTACCGCTTAGGTGTTCTTTTTCTATTCATCCCCAAATGACCAAACCAGGCCACCATGGAAAATGTCAAAATAGGTTCAATAAATGATCTGTAAACATTGTCATCAAAGTTCAATTTACATTAAAAGTATTGAGCTTCCTCAAAAAGTAGAGTCTTGTTGAATCTTCCTACAATTATAATCTGTGTTCACGTCAAAATTAAGTTTATGGTCAATTACAGTCCCAAGGTACTTATGTCTATCCACAAAATCAATTCCATATCCCTTAATATATGTCTGAGATGGTGGATTTGGATTTCTCCTGAAGTTAATTACCATATCTTTAGTTTTACAGGCATTAAGAAAAATGCAGCATCAAATTGAGCACAAAGTGCTCAACCACAGGCCTGAGCACTTTGTGCTGATGATGGCTGCAAACTTGATGTGCCTGTCCTCATAATGACTCCTGCAGTCATTAGAGTAGAGCAGTGGTCCCCAACCCTGTTCCTGGAGATCTGGGCTGTGTCCGAATATGACCCCTGTTCCCTGTCCACTGTCCCCTGTCCACTCAGATCCCTGTCTGCTATGTGCTCTGTCCCTCACTTTGCAAGCGGTGTGCGAATTAAATCCCGCAAAACTCTTTCCAAACTAGTGAGGAAGTAGTTCGTAATAAGCTATATATTCTTTTTATTGAGAATATCAATCGGTTAACATATGACGATTGTTACAAAGTATAGATTATGAATGAAGATAGAATTAACAAAAATAAAAAAAGAGTAGTTTGTAATATGAACCCATCTTTTTCCATAGATGAATATACGCTCTATGTCTTTTACGTTTTTGCTTCCGGGTTACTTACTGGAATTGTCGGATGAGTGCACCGTTCTGCAGATGAGTGTGCTCCTGAATTCCCTCAACAAAACCCCGGAAATAAGGGGTTCATCCTGGTATTTTAAGTGCTCCCATTTATTAGAAAAAGTCGCCCACTCAAAAGCTTTTTGACAAAGTGGACTCAAATATGCACCCTCAAAAGGGTGTAGGGGTCGCATTCTGACACACCTTGTTCTACTAATTAACTGAACAATTAGTGCTACTGATTGGCCAGACTGATTGGCCAGACTGTCTTTACACCTGACTCCCAGATGGGAGGGTGGACACCCAGAAGTGATTTGAGTAACAGGTTTGGAGTATGTACAATAATGGGGACAGGACACACCCTTGAGGAGAGCCTATGGAAGAGGAGCGCTGCTCTGACATGACACCATTTATCTCCTCTCTGTTACCTCCAGACTCAGGTTTGCAGGGCCCAGAGTAGCCAGAGAAATTCCATAATACGTTTATCTCTCACAGGGAGCCATCTATGGCATGGCCCAGTCCATCCCTGACCGCTCTATGGTGACGGAGATCTCGCACGGGTTCCTGGACTGCCTGTACAGCACTGAAGTTCTCGCTCCGGAGAAGAACCACATGAACGGGACCTCCCAGCCCCACTGAGTGTGCGAACGGCCCCCTGGGAAGAGGGGCGTGTACCTCCAGTGTTCATTTCTCCTTTATTGCCTTATCTTGTCCTTTTTTAATCTTGTCCCGTTTTCTAATTTCCTGTCAAAAGCACAAATCACTGTCCTTTGTCTGGGTAGAGGTGAGTTTCAGGAGAGGGGATGCAAGGATTGTAAACAACCTGACGAGGGTGGAGCAAATCTTCCTCAAACACGGGGGGGAACAGGGTTTTGGCTCAGTTTATTTCAAGCATGTGCTGTGGGAGAAAATTGGCATTGGCTGAACTTGCTGAACAAACCTGAACGAACAGCTCAGGCTATGATTGGGATCCCCGGCAAGCCTACCCCAAAATTGTGAAGTGCTTGAGATTAAAGGTACTACCCTGTGATTTACAAATCACAGTTTTATTGCGTGATGATAAATTAATAACATGCTTTGGGAACAACCACTAGCTTTTTCAGTACAGAGCCAAATACCTGCTCTCAATATTTATGCGCTGCTGACTATAGCTCACAGTGCCGACCAATCAGAGCACTCAGTTTGCTCTCTGTCCATATTGCTATTTCAATTTAACTTTATTATAAACCTGAAGTCCAGATCACCCAAAAACAGCCCAGTCTCTTCTAACCTGTCACATTAAGTAACACAAGGGAAATGATGGGCCATTCTGCCTGCAGCCCTCACACCATGGAGAGACACCTGGTAATGTTGAACTACTGCAGGCCTCAACATCACCAAACCACAAGATAAACTAACCAAAACATCCACACTCTACTGCAGAGATAAAGCACTTTAAATTGGGAACTGAGCAACTATATTGGTTTCTGCCATAGACTCTGAATGGGCATGTTGGGAATGATATGATACAAATTTGAGTTATAATTACAATGGAGTATTTTGCATAGATGATCAAAAAAATTTAACTGGTAAAATGGTGTAAAAAATGAGAAGGTTAGTTGAAGAGATTGTAAATGTACAGTTCACTAATCACCACAGCTGTGCTGCCATACACCCATACGGCCCTTAAATCCTTTACCATATTAAGCAATATGAATGCAGGTTCTGAAACAGGGTCCTCAACATTAAATCAAGGTAACAAATTGGCATGTGACTGATAAATCAGGGATAATTGAGTAGATTATTATAAGTCTTCTCTCTCCCAATTCATAGGCTGTGGACATGCAACATCAAGTGTAGTTTGACTTCCTTCATTTCCAGATCACACATTATGATCTGTAATTGGTAAAAAAAAAAAACTTTTCCTGAAGAAGTGCCTTTAAAATCTGTTAAATGGTAAACATGACACATTAAGCCATTTTGCACAAAAAATATATTATAGAAACACCCAGCAGGAGAGATGCTATTCTAGATAATGTTTTGCTCCTTAAAAGTCATTTTAATAATAATAGTAATAATAATAACCAAATCTTATTTAATACACTAACTGTGCTCTAAGTGTTGAAAAACATATCTGTATAGTAAATATATGTATATTATTATACTAATTAATGTCTTTAATTCCTTAAACGTACAGTAGAGGTGATGTGATGAGGGAAATATATTGGAGTGTGGAATTTCTCCTTTGTTCAGCAGAAAAACAGCTTCTTGTATAGAGAATGTTGACACTAGTGTAATTTAATAGCTAATTTAAATCCAGTTTCTCTTGGTTGTTAATGGGATAGGATAGTCAAGTTGTGATTGAAAAGGACAATTAATTTGTTGTGCAAACATTAAGAAAGATATTACAGGAACACAAAGGTAAAATTTTATGAAGTCTTTATTCAGTTTTGAAATGGGTTAAATGTACTGAGAAGGTCTATATCCAGAGTACATTTCAGGCAGCCCACCTGTACTACTGCCTGAAATCACCATAGTCCATTGCACCTGAAGTCCACATTAACCCCTGTTCAGTTTTCCACTTTACAGACGGCTAAGCAGAATTCTATTTGTAACTCTGTGAATCTTGTTGTTGTTCACATATACATTATCCACGATAATCTTTGGCATTGTCCCGAAAGTGCATCTGTCCACAACTGTAAACAAAAACTACACAGTACCACAGTTCAGCTGCAAGCCTGTGTGTAAAATGAAACGGTTACCTTCTGTTGTGTTTTTTATTTAGGTGTTGCGCTACTCCTATCTACCTCACTATACGTATGTCCATATTACAACGCAATGGTGTTTCATGTTGAAGAAACGGTGGATGAAGCAACGTTTCGAAAGCAGCGACACAAACGGTTTGCAGAGTAACGCAGATAAACCGCAGGCTGTGATTTTCATTGTGTTAGTGAGTAAACGCAATAATGCATGCTTTTTAATCATTTCCGTAACAATTTCACGACATGTTTTTCAAATGAAACCTTGTTTAAAGCAGTTTTGCTTTTGTGTCTCACGTGGTGAGCCAGATCTGGTTTGCTGGAAAGGGAACTCACCGTAGTATAACTCAAACATGACGCAGAGCCGTGTAGCCCCGAATGTGTTCATGCAGTTTGTAACCGGTTTGAGATTTATTTTTATTATTAATAACTGTGTCGGATATTTCAATGAGTCATCTTTCTTTTCAGTTTGTATGCGTTTTTTGTTGAATTTTACTTGGTTCTAACAATGTGGAATTTGAACATTTTGGGGTCAGTATGAATCAGATTTCTTTTGTTTATTTGTATGTGGCACCTCCGATTTCATTCCATTGTTACTGTGCAGAATGTGACCTAACTTTTCATTAAAAGCCAGAAGTCCTGTCATTCAATTTTGAGGGTTCAGTGTTAAGTAGAAGCAGCATGAAAGTGATATATCCCACAATAGCATGTTAATGATTTATTATTAATGTATGCATCAATGTTATGATTTATTTTCTGCTTAGTATTTCATTTGAAACCTAGCCTTGTACACCTCGTTCAGCATGATCCCAGTTCATAACCATTTTTCATCCCCCTGTACTTACACATGTATTATATTATATATGTCCAGGAAATGTTTTCGGAGATATGTGATTTGTTTTGTCAGGGAGTTCGTTTTAATGGCACAATCATTGAAGGTTGAGTTGAGCAGCATTCACCTGTATGCCTTTTGGGTCAGGCCCTCATGCACATGTTATGTAGCCCTGTCTCAGGTAACTCAATCTAGCAACAAAATATTAAATATCCATGTATCCATCCAAATATCCATTAAATGTCCAATAAGGTGGGTGGAACATACATAGGCTGCCCTTTTTTGTATCAGTTGTCATTCCTGAAAAGAAAATAAATGATTTTAAAGAATTAAAAATGATCCAGAAAACTAGCATTTCTGTTTATGTACTGTAAGCTGTGTTTAGTTTATTTCTGTATCGAGCCTTCTTGCTTTGCCCTAAAACTGGTTTAATGGGAGTAGATGGCATTGTTTAGAGTTAAAAAGTAGTTTAAAAATAGTTGTGTTGGTCATCTGATTTAAGTCATGAGCGATAATATATCCGGAAATAATGTCTGTGCAGGAAGCAGAGCATAGAAGTGCTGGGAGAATTGTGCATGTGGTCATGTGGCCATTGTTTCTCTTTGAATGGCGGTCAAAGTTTAAGAGTCGTGCTGAACCACAGTGCTGTGACTTCAGGGAGGTATTACAAAAGGTCACCATTTTGGGGAACCCTGAAGGAAACACCAGTAATGGGCAAAGTGAACATTTAAAAAATGCTGCCAAACAACGTGAGTGGAAACAGTGGATTAAGGGCTGTTTACATATTGTTGGATTGTGCATTGCACCAAAAGTGCCCACGCCAATTCCTTTCCTCCTTCCTCAGCCCTCTCTTGCCAGAGTTACCTGTCAGATTGAGATTTTGAGTGGGACAGCACGTGATTTAATATTCAAATTAATTCCATATTTCAGGATTACAATGACTTTAAATAAAACATACATCAATATAAAATATGGCGACTGTGTGAACAGACTTGAATCACCTGTTGCTCCAGGTGAAAAGGCTAAAAGGCGTATTGAGGACCAGATGAGGAGGGTGTAGCTATTGACCAGCCCTGTATCCACTCAGGGTCAAAGTATAGGACAAAGTCATTTTAATTTTGCTGATTTTAAGTATAAATAGTGGGAAATTATGATGCCAATCATGTGCTGCACTTGTTTATTTTGAATCAACGGTACAAGTTGACAGTCACAGAGGACATGGAAAGGCACAGTATGTCCAGAGGAAATTGAGTCCTTGTGTTTTTATGTGTTAAAAAAGACAAGGCCATCTGCCTCAGGAAGAAATGCAGGATACGGTCCTGACCTGGCCCGGCCAGGACCATGTTCGGTAAAGTGGAGAAAGTGGTTTGTGAACACACGAGCGTCATAGGTGTGCTGTGACTACAGCAGGACCTAAGGAATGTTTAAGGATCGTTGGCCCCTCTGTGTTGACCCTTCAAGGCAAGATTAACTTTCTCTGTGCCCTAGGTTTAATCACACAGTTGATTTGAAAAGATTGCAAGGGAGACCAAACAGGCTACACCTCCCAGCCCTTGGGAGCAGGATTTGGAGAGCCTTGCTTTAAACGGGTCCCACATGTGATTGATTAATATATGGGGGTGTTGTTGGTGAGACCACAGGCCACAACAATATGGGGGCACTCTTGATAAGTGTCTACCTGTTTTGTAAACAAAAAGCTCTAGGTTGCCATCTGACTTGTTTAGCTGGGTAACTGGGGCTTTTGTTCTTTATCTAAGAGCTTCTGAATGGTTTATGGTTAAAGGCTCACTTGTACGTACACACTTGTGTCATATTGAAACAACAACAACAACATATGAAGAGCCCAGGGTCACTGCAGTCATATTCAGAGCACTGAGGCCTGGTCAATGAAGGTTGCCAGGGTGATATCCCGCTGCGACAGGCCCCCACAGTCATGTGTGCTCAGGGTGATCTGCACCTGAGGAAGACCCACAGGAAGACAGAGGTGAGAAGAACTGGGACATTGTCAGCAAATCAGATATCTGGACTTACAGCCAAATTCCCTGTACAAAATAATTTAAACTTAAATCATACTGTGCATTGAACACATTCTGCTTCCTAACTATGATTGTTTGAGGTGTTGAGTTGGGGAAATTTTGTGCAGAACATTGTGTTAGGGATGCCGTGTTGTATTAGGGTATTGTTTTACCTTGTTATAGACATTAAACCACTCTGGGTGATGGTCCATCTTCTCTGCTTGCAGGGCCACCCTGGACATGAAGCCAAAGGCCTAGGGGAAACCACAGGCACTGGTAACTTTCAGATCACTTTTTAGGAAAGGTTAAAAAAAGTGTCCTATCTGGATGGTTACCAAAATGATTGAATCTGCAATAACTAGGCAGCAAGCACCATAAATTGAGAGCTACGTCATCTGCCCCCATCCCTACCTGGTTGAAGTCTTTGAAGAGGAATTCCTTGTAGATGGCATCCCTTCCCACCACCTCCACCCACTGGGCATTGCGTAAAAGGGGTAGGAAGTGCTCCCTCTCCTCCTCGCTCAAGCTCTGGATTTTAGTAGCCTGAGAAGAAGCACACATAGGGAGAACCATGTCAAAATAAAAGCCTTCTCTCTGATTTGGAGGATAAGGTTACTGTCAGCCAAGTGAAGATAATAATAATATTAATAATAAAAGCTGTACTTCACCTTATTTTTATATCATAATTATTATTTTCACATGGAATTAATCCCTTTTTATCTTGAGGCATGGTAAACAATCTGACATTAGTGTGGTTGGATTTTTCTGCTCTATGTAAAGAGATGAACAGTTAAGTACTACAGTAGTTGACAAGGAGTTTATAAATGATTGCTTTATGTTCTGGAAAATTAATCCAGAAAATGTTCCAGAGTCTACACAATGATATAATTGAGCTCAGCTTGTTTCTTCTGGCTGACATCTTGCACATCTGAAAGGGGTAGTATCAAAAATGAGCATTGTGATTGGCTGGAGGAAGGCAAATCTGGAGCCAATTATGTGGTGCATTCCTGATTTTACTGAAGGGTGGAACCAGTGTCATGATTACTTCAATGAAATTCCACAAAGAAAAACCCTCCATCCCCCTCAGCTCTTCCAAACATTACATGATATGTTTTGTAAAAACAATTATTTTAGATTATTCTCATTCTAAAATATATTTAAAATGTAATAGTATATTAGCAATATAATCTAGTGAATAACAATGGCATAAAGTGATACTCGGCGGATAATTAAGTGAATCGTAAATATGCCTTTAACTTTCGTTATATGGAAAAAGGATTAAAGAGTCAAGTCAGCCTGTACCTTGGTCTTTACACCCACCAATACAGGATTTAAACATTGACACAAAGCTAACAGTTGTCAAAGAGAGGGGCAGTCTCTTTCCAATAAGCACTGCTGAAAGGGGTATGACATCACACACGTATCATAGCAACTGGTCTCCTCAATCCCAGGTCATGCATGAGTGACTTGAAAATAATGCTGAGAGACAACCTGATTGAAGCCCTACAGCACACAGCTTGCATATGGGTGTGCCTGGTCACCATGACACACAGCAATGAAAAAAAATATATGCAAGCTGTAATGACACTACATTTAAAATAAAGGGAACACATGATTTTAGGCCTATCCCATAATAAAACAATAGTGATCAGACTGCAAAAAAAAAAGTTAAATTGTAATAATAAATTATTATTAAAGGGTTATCAGGCCTGGATACAGCACAGCGACTCTGTACACATTTACCAACAGTCCACTGCAGTTCTCAATGGTTAAAACTGCCAGTGGCAACAGGTATGTCATAATGCTGGCTTGGAAGACAAGGAGAACTCCCTGCATGTGCTAACCTGAAAAACACAAGACAGAAGTGTGAAGCTTTGATCTTACCATGCTGTGAGTTTATTCACCGGCCGTACTCTCTCTCACCGTCTCTGCTGCAGCCAGACTGAATTTGCACTGAATGGCTGGCTGGCAGTTGGCTTTGATTACAAGGCCCCAATAGCTGACCATGCAGAAGCCTTATCAAAAATGCTGTCTGGCAGAGGAGAACTTTGCAGGCAATCCAGCCAGCAGCCCTAGCAGTATAACGTCCTGCAGATTATGCCTGGATGTCTGCCTGCTGTAACCTGGAACAAGCTGTTTCACTTGGTCAGAACTCAGAAGTGAACCCTGCAGACAACTACTGTGCCATCAGAGGTCTTTGTAAACATGAATTACAGCATGCCTCTGTGTGGTTCTTTCATTCTGTCTTGAACAAAGTGCAACAAATTATTGATGCCACCACTCACAGTTTATTTTTCTGAAGCAAAGAAACAATGCACATAACAAAAAAGCATGCTGTTATCTGCAAGATCAAAGAATGAAAGATCACATTTAAATTGTGGCATGCTTTACAAGCTATACGGGAAACCTGCTGCCCCTCGATCTTCAGTTCATTAAATTTAGAAGGCTTAACTTGTTTTTATTTATTGATTAACTCTGAACGCTCAGCCATTATGATCAGTGCACCAGGAAATAATTTGGCTGATGCAGCCCTCAGGTAACAAATAAAACTGGCCAATGAAATCATTAGAGCTAGATTAAAAGTAAGATCAGCCCTGGCCCCTCAGCCTTGACCCCTCAGTCCAGAGGTCTGCATTCTAACAGACTAATGAGTGTGTGTGTGTGTGTGTGTGTGTGTGTGTGTGTGTGTGTGTGTGTGTGTGTGTGTGTGTGTGTGTGTGTGTGTGTGTGTGTGTGCGTGTGCGTGTGTGTGTCTTGGCACCAGTATAGCAAATGTTGAAACCATACTAAATTCACCTGTGAATTCTGTGGCATGGTGTCCACATTCTGCATTTGATATTCTTTAATCATGTTTAATCAAGTTGTAAATGTAAATAACTTCTGTCAGTTATAGTTATGCATACTTGAAGTATGCTCACAAATTACAGCATAGAAAAATGAAAAGTGAAAATCTGTTATGGTGCACTTTGTCTCCCTGTGTTGGTAATATTTCACAAAAGTGAATCATTAGTTGTGATTTCATTGTATGCTGAAAATGTCCAATAAATAGGGAATTATACCATAACAGACCATATCTCCAAGCATATAGAACAGGAGCAAATATGTACAATTCCATGGTTTGGTTAAGCACTAACACATGGTGACTGTTGAGTCACTGAGGTAGTTGGGGGAGGTGTAGGGATAGAGAAGAGTGTGACTAAGCAGTCTTATAAAAGTGTTTCAGTGTGTCATGAACAGGCCAAAATAACTTTAATAATGATGCATTATAATTATTATATAATATATACCATATAATTGTTCAATGGAGAGAAATATAATGAAGAAAATGTACATGTCCTTGTGATACCCAGGAGTTAAAAGTTTTTTTTTTGTTTGTTGACATAATACAAGTGTATTGGATGACAAAAAGCATGTTGCACTGAAAATATTTTCAAAAATATTATTTATTTAATTTTTATTTTAGCCAAATAGAATATATGGTTCTTAATGTTAAGAGGCTCATGTCCCCTATAGGGGACAACAATGAATTGCTGAGTCTTCGGAGGTAATGCAAAAAATAAAAATAAAGAACTTTGAGACGCGAGGGGTGGGGGTGGGGGTGGCAGCTGACAAGATGCCTGGTCCACCCTGTTGATGTCTTCAGTTGTTTGCAGTATTAGCAATATCATCCAAGAGACACATGCTACATTTATAACAACAATTAAATTACTTGAAATAACATTCTACTGTTAATATTGTGGAATGTGATCCTGTGTTGAAGAATTAACAGCAAAACCAGCAAAATTCACAAATTCTACAAAAGTACTAAAGACAACTGTTCGAAATGTTTGGATGGCCAGTTACGGCTTGGCGGGGCATGCCCCATATGCATATACAGCACAGAGAGTTTGCCACTTTTGAGGGTTTCCTACAGAAATAACCACAATGTCCACAGACTCTCACCCCTGAAGATCAATAACTTCTGTACCTTCTGACCTCATGTAAACAAACATAATTCAGAAGTGTCATTTTGAGACCGTTTTAGCTGCCCTATAGAAGTGAATGGAGAGCGACAAATACCCTATTCTGGATTATCACCCCAGGGGAGCACAGAGCAACTAACAAACATATTTCGCCACCATTTGGACTCAAATCACACTACAGAAACTACACAACCCAAAGTTCTACCAAAGTTCAGTTGTGCTTTAATTATCTTATGGTTCATGAATTTATATACATTATCATGCTGTTACTTATAACAAACACAGTACAAAAAGAAATGATATCTCAACAAAAAACATTTTAAACATACAAAAATGCCAAGGTACTCATGCATACAAAGCACTGTCTGTAAGTCAATAATTAAAACTTGCAATCAAACTATGAGTGGAAACAACAAACCCCATGTTTTATCTTTATTAGTACATGATTTGTGAGAACTCTGCTGAATATGGAGTTTCTAAGTGCCACTATAGTCGCAAAGCTATTCCATTTAACAAGCAACCCCCCACCCAGTCTCACCTGCAACTATATCTACCCTTGCGTGTCTGTGAGTTTATAAAAATATTTTTTTCACCACCAAACATTCGTATTCCATCATAGCAACAATCCTACCATTGGCCTTACCCATGGAGATGTCCCTTTCAAAATTCAGTGGTCATTTGTTGTCTGGGACAATTCATAAAAATAAAAAAAAACACTTTATAACGCTATTCCACTATCTGAAATGTCAACGTGTAAAATCCCCCATTTAAAAAAACCATCTCATGTGTTCCAGTTCATTCTGGTTTTATTGCAGACTCTTATCCAATATTGTACATTATAACCTTATGAACGGTGTTTGCAATGTCTTATGCTTTGCACAATAAATTACAGCTGGGCGTAACAGAATTTCTAGTTTTATTAGTTTAGTTTTATACAAACCACTTAGAATGTAAATTTGCTCGCCGAGGCATAATTGAAGTTTTTACTAATGGCTAGAGAAAATCCTCGCCTGCTTACATGGATTTTGGGAGTGGGTCAGAATAAGATACCATCGTGACCAAGATACCATACCTTTGATTCTATCGGAGAGGAACATGAGGGAGATTTTCCTCCTCAATATGTAAGTATTACTGCTTGTGATAATTCAAATATGTACGTTAGTTTTTCTACTCCACCAGTATTGTGCCATATGTTTGATATTGTTATTTTCACATTTTGAGTGCATTTCATTTCATATATTCAAATGGAGTTAGAACACCCCCTAAATAAGTGAGAATTGACCAAATTTGGCATCTGCATGAAGGGGTTATTTTGTGTGAGCTATATTGTTTGCTGTAACTTGGCCTCATTTTGATATCAAGAGTTTTAATGGCAGGCGTAGATTTTGCAAGTTTTAATTCATGACTTACAGACAGTGCTTTGTATGTGTGAGTAACTTGCCATTTTTGTACGTTGAAAAGTTTTTCCGTTGAGATAGAATACACCAAGATTCTATGTTGCATTCTTTTTGGGAGTGTGTAGGAAGGAACCAATTGAACCTCAGAGATTTATTTAGCTTTAGCTATTTAGCTCTCAATATTTTATGCTTCAGATTTTTTTAAATGAGATATTTTAAAAAATGTATTTTAAAGTAATGCAAATTCTGATGATATAACACATGTGTGTATTCATTTCCACACATGTACTCATTATATTAGCCCAATACAAAGTGTCACACAGTCACAATAAACACAAGGAAATTCCTGGCTTCGTTTTCCCCTTTGACCTTCGATCACTTTTATATGCGCTGTAAAGACTGACTGCATGGGAATTGTTTTCACATTGAAAATGGAGTCCATAGTCATCAAACAGGTCTTGTTCCTTATTCTTTTTACAAGGGGGCTTGAAGGAAATCCACATACAGGCAAGTACTTTACAACAACTGTTATATTTATATTTATTATTTATTGCTACAAACTTGGACAAGTACTTTACATTCATACAGCATAGTGATTTACCTCTTTTGGAAAGAAAGAAAAGTTGTAACATTGGCAAGAAAAATTATTACAATGGAATTGACTACAGATAGAAATAGTTGTGTAGAGTGTCTTACATTTCAATGAAAACTTGGACTTACACTGGACTTACACTGAAACAGTGGTGTGAAAACAGTACTCTGGAGACAGTAGCAGTTGGGTGGCTCACCCAGACAGAAAGCCTGAGTATATTCACTTTAAAATCTGGAACTCAAAGCCATCATTTCACCATTGTTTTACTGTAAATCCAGTAATCTGAGTACATGCACGTATATCACTTATATCATGATTTATTTTTAGCAATGAGATTTGTGCAAAGCAGAGAAACGTTTGTCCGGTCTCTGTAGGATGGTTTTGGTTTACATTTTTGTTTATCATAATGATGCTGTGATATCAGTAAGTTTTAAAAGTACTCAAAGTATCAAAGTAACCACCCAACTACACTGTACTCATTTATGAATTTTGTCTGCTGTATGGTGTTAAAACTTACTCTTGGTTTACTCTTGGTTTCTTGGCGATATAAAATGAATGTGTGAATTATGTGATGTCGGCGTGTCAGTATTTCACATTTACTGTAACATACAGGCACTTACAGTTAAATACAAAGCTTAATAGTTGAATATCAGAAATTCTGTTATGGCTGTTAGTACAAATAAATCCGTAATAATAATGTACTAATGTACTTATTTTTTTCTTCATAGTGAGGGCTTTAAAAATGGACCAGGCATTGCTCACAGTGCACAACAATCTACAGTCTGGCATCAGAGTTTCCTACATCTCCGATTACTGCTATAAGGTATTAAAAATCCATCTTTTATTACGTTCCCAAAGCCAGCGCTGCAGTAGATGGTGAAACAGAGCACGCTGAGGCTCTGGCCGTTCGGTTCGTCTTTCCTGAGTCTCGCAGCCACTGCCAAATTAATGAGTATTTCGTCTGAGTATTTTCGTCTGAGAATGGGCCCTGTGTGTGCAGTTCATGTCGGGTTGAATAGGAAAATGAAGACGTTTCCTGTCTCCTGTCGGGCCTGCCCCTATCCATTTCCCATTCAAAGGCCTGGCAAAGCTGCCCGTGATATGTACACCGCCATGGGATCGAACAAAAACCTGCCATCAATGTGGAACGGTTCAAATCAGTGGAATGTACGGAGAGAATATTCATTAAACTATCTCTGTCAAGGAATCTTATACTCTCACCCTATACTAAGACCCTGAATGTAGACCACAGGAACCACCCCTATTTTCTCTGCCTTTTTACATACAGTGAAATGATACTTGCCATATTTAAATATGCTTATTTATCCTGAATGTAAGTGTCTGCTATTGTAATAATAATAGATCATTAACAGTGCATAAAATAACAAAGATTCACAAGGAAGTGAATTAATAAAAATGTATAATAATAATCATAAATAGAGAAATTTGTCTTAACATCTAAAAGCATTTTAGGAGAGCTCACATTGCTGCACTATCAAGAACATCTAATCTCTCAGATTTAGAGCAGCACCCACAGAATAAGATTGCTGTTGAAGACCTGCATTATATTCAATTCTGTATGCGCCAAATACTGTATCAATGTAATGCGCTCCCTCAGGGCTGATCTGTTTGTGGTAAAGCTGCGCCAAGCCAGCCGCCAGGCCACCAGTCCAGCTTAATGCACGCTTACCCTTTTTATGCTGACCATATTGACTTACTGCTGATATCATTTGTAACAAAGCAGCTCTTTTAACCACTTTGCTGGATTCTCCTGACACATGCTCTTAAGTAACCCCCAATTCGCAATGTGCCTTTATGAAAGAAAGTTAAAATATGGTCACGCCATCTCATCTTTTCATTTGTTCTGGGCAGTCTGTGTGGATCCGACCAATCAGACGCCCTAAAGGCCAACTTTCATGAGGCCCTCACAAAACTACAATGCAACATTATTGAACACTGTAAATTATAAAGACTTTCTCTCAAAGCTACAATGAAAAGCCCCCCCCCCCCCCCCTTTGCAGTATTTGTAAGTGAAAATCTTGTGGGGTTATGCAATTAATTGACACATTTTCTGTGGGTTCTGTGATTAATTGACAGGCCACATGGGTTATTTTAACAGTGGAAACATGCGTGTGGGTTATTCTAATAATGCAGACATGGGCTGTGTGCTGAAAGGGGGAAGATGTGAGTGGGGGGTAGGAGGAGATCACGGAACATTCCTGAAGCTTCTTTTGCGTTTCTCTCCCAGTGCCTGTATCGGCCTTTGGTCATCCTTCCAGATGGACACAGCAATGCTTCGGTTTCTGTGAGCACCCATTTTACCTTGACTCTGATTGTGGAAACTGACACTGGGAACAGCACCCCCTGCAGGTGATGTAGAGACTATGGCTTGGTCTATGGCCAAGGTCTAAGAGGAGAATTCATCATTATAAAATTCAATCAAATCAAATAAGTGAGCACAAGAACCCATTTGTTTTTTTCTGATATGTGTTCCTATTGAGTATCTACATAATCTTGACTTTATTCACTTTCTTTTAAGGAAAATGTTGGGCTTTAAAGGCTGGATAATTAGAATACTGCACTGATCACCATTACACCATCATTTTATTACAAGACAAGGAAAAAATTGTATTACTTTGTGGGTTGCTTTTCATCAGTTTTCATTAGATGCAGAAAGCATTAGACATAAGAGGAAATAGAATAAAGGATCTAATAAATTTAGTCTGTATTTTATTTAATTAAACTGTGAGTAAACACTGTTGAGTGAAAGTTTGTGAGTCATTTGTTCCATTTCTGAGTTAATTTACAGAAGATGTCAGATGTGGAGAGTTACAGCAGAGAGTGATGGCATTTACAATTTCCCTGACTATTTATTGCAGGTTGGGGGGGGGAGGGGTGGGGAGGGGGGGAGGTAGTTCTATCATGACCTGCTTTGTTCCAGAAGGATACCCAACCAAGCTGGGATATTGATTTCATTTTCTTGCGGGGTTAATAAGAGCTGACACTCCAATAATGATAAAAAGGCCCATTAAGAGTTCATAGCAACAGGCCTGCAAGCCTTCTGCTGCGCAATCTCTGGAGGAAGAATCTGTTTCAGTATTTATAAACAATCAGAGCGTGCAAGGCATTAGGGCTCGTAGATTTCATTTGGGGTCATCCTTAAACGAACTGGAAGGCATCGCATTTCACAAGACAAGATTGTTCTCCTTGTCCACAGATCGAGAAGATGGCCTCCTTAGATCAATTGTGGAGGTCCCTCACCAGACTGAGCCCCCATTGATCTAACCCCCCCCCCCCCTCGCCCGGCACTCCCCACCTAAAAAAGACCCTCTAAGTGATAGCATTTAGCATTATATGTCTTTCACTGGACAATCAATAAGGTCTCCTAATGCACCTTTTCGGCAGATGAAACCTGAGATGAGAACTGCTAGGCTATTCGGTGCACATGCTGTTTCCAGCCTCTAGATGTCACTGCTGTGCTTCGGAGATTCCTCAGGGCATAACCAGAGTACCCGAGACAGTGGTGCTGTCTGCGGCGGTAAAAGCCCTTGAAGGGGGATGTTATGGTCCCCAAAACAGGAAGTCACTTTCAAGCATCACACAGCTGCCCATGGCTCCGCCCTCCCTGACCCCTAGGCTTCCTTTAGATTAATGATCAAGGCTATAGCTGCTGTCGGGCCCTTGGGGACTATTCTCAGGGTTCACATGAAGGTCAATATGAATCATAGACATGAGACAAAACACTTCACAAAGTTATGACCAGATCTGTGCTTGTCACCTTATTGTTTGCTGTATGTGCTGTGATTTCCCAGCTGGAGTCAACTGTATGGAGAATCAGGACATTATTCTATATGGGTTCAGCCCTCAGGATACCCTGACAACATCACCTGTGATCGGACTCTAGACAAGGAACCAATCAACAGCTACTTACGTGAGTCCAGTTTTCTTTTTTTACATTAAAGGCCTTAGAGCATATAAAGCCTCTAAATCTCCAACTGGTCTTACCTTGCCTTACACAGGGACTGAAACTGGGAATTGGTGAAATGCTGTGTTACACTTCTCATAAAGTAAACCAGGGCAGAATGAAAACACACACACTTTTACTGTTTACACAATAAGCACAAGAAGGACAATTATGCCACGTTCCCTTTTAAACAATGCTGACAAGGAAAACTCATGCTCAGTTCATTGGCAAATGTAATTTCCAAATGTAATACTACTTGTAACTACTTCAGGCAGTACAATTCTGGAATGACCCTTTCTGAGTGCACAGTGAAGTCAAATTCTCATTACTCCAGAAATGTGGCTACACACATGGAGTATGAAATTACAAACAGCTCAAGTAGCCAGTCTAACCTGTCTGCAGGACTTCTAGATACCAGGAACGAATGGCATCTGCTTTACAGCCTCACTCTCCGCACTTGGATCTCAGCATTGCTAACTGGATAATAATTGAAGGTTTGCCAAAAATAATGCACCATTTGTATCAGAGTTGTGCATTTTGCTGAAGATTTTTGCATTGTGATGAATGGCCTTCTAGAGTCAGTGCTGGTGAAATAAGGTAACAGAGCATACACTGACACATACAGTAATTAACTAACTGTGTGTGGAGTTGCGTACATCGATGTGTGTATGTGATTAATTGTGGCGTCCCATGGTGCATTGAGGGTGTGCAGCAGAGCATTGAAGCTGACAGGAACAGGAAGCGCTGCCACTTTAGGGGGAAATGGAAAGTTCCAGGGCCTGACAACAACAGAACCTTGATTCGTTCATTGAGAGGAACCATTATACTCCTGTCCAGTTCCATTTGGGACAGAGCCAATACACTTAAGAAGTAAGACACAGCAGGTGCGGTAGGTGTATTTATTTTTGAGTGGATAATAATTTAGAATTTCCCTAGGACTTTGATTCATCCACAAATGCATGCATTCTGATAAGGTTTCTGTGAGTTTATCTGAGAGGGCTGAAGATTAGTTCCTCTGCCATTGTCAAATTACAAGCAAATTATTAATTATTGCTTCCAGCCTGGCAACTGTTAGTGCTGTATAAAGGCTTTTGACAAATGTACACAAACTAATGATTTAATTTAGAAATATATTAAAGCATACAGTCAACATAGTAGCATATGTGGATCTGATTTTTGCCTTAGGTATACAAATATATTTTTTCAGTTTTTAAATGTTTTTTTATGAACGTTTTTGTTTTCAGATTTTTATGAATATGACTTTAAGAATGAGCTGCATGTGTAGTACAATAAATGGAACCATTTATTTTACATAAAAGTTACGTGAAAGTATGCATTTGCTATAAAATTGTTAGCTAATTTAGTTTTGTGATTTCCAAACATTCCCATTCGTTCTCATTTACAATGTCTTACAGTACAGAAAAATCTAACACACTCTCATTTCAGATAGCATATATTATTTTCTTTATACTATTTAACTGTTTCAATCGAGCTGTGGGGTATTCCACAAAGCAGGATTACTTAGCTGGATAACTGCACTGAGTAAAATGCAGAACAGCTCTTTTTACTTCAGTCCATGCTCCAGATTTGGGAGGGTTCCGGGGTTTTACTCAATCCAGCTAACTCAGTAACCCTGCTTTATGGAATACCACGCAGGTCCGTCCTCACTGAATTTCATTTGGCTGTTGACTATCATGCAATCAGGTACTACTACTACTACTAATAATAATAATACTAATAATAATAAGTGACCCAGAAAAAAAACAGTGCTACACTTTTTGCAGGGCAACCTCCTGCTTAAGCTTGCTTTGATCCTGCCCAGTTCCTAATTGAATCAAAAGGAGGCAACGTCTCCACTGCTTTAAAGCTGTGCCAAAGTCCGGCTGATGGGCGTCCCCAGAGGAGAGCTGAATATTGACCAGATTAGCAGATTTTGTCCTGAAAAGAGCTAAAATAAAAGCTTTCTGTTTGTTTTGCTGCAGGGGTAGGGATTGTGGAAGATACATTAAGGAGCCGCGGGGAATACGAGGTAATGGGACGCTGAGAGCAGTTTTCCCATAATGTGGCTGTACTTAAAGAGCCGTAGATTATGTTGCAGGTCAGCCTTTTAGGACCAGGCGGCCATTATTCCAGGCATGTCCATTCTGTTGGGCTGAGGTCAGTGTGAGGAGTGACTATTTGCTTCACTGTGAATGGCTGTCAGGAGCAGGGTCTGTTATGTGATTGGGTGAAGGTCATTTTTGCTTCACTGTGAATGGCTGTCAGGAGCAGGGTCTGTTATGTGATTGGGTGAAGGTCATTTTTGCTTCACTGTGAATGGCTGTCAGGAGCAGGGTCTGTTATGTGATTGGGTGAAGGTCATTTCCATGAGGTATGCTCTGGTACATAGGATACCTAAATATTTTACCCATGTAAAAGAAGAAGTATATGCAATATATTCTATAAATTCAGCTGCCAACCTAGACACTTCTCCTAGTGCATAGGCTGACCAGACGTCCTCTTTTTCCCGGACATTTCTTCTTTTTGGGACAGAAAATATCCGTCCAGGTGGGATTTCTAAATTCCTAAAATGTCTGTTTAGGATTTCCTTGTTCCATAGACCGTATATAAACAAACATTTAGCCTAGTATTATGTTCATAACGCCTGTCTAACCCTGTACTCTTTTTTTGTAATCCAATATATGGTCACCGTACATGCATGCTGAGAATCATATGCAGCTCTGAACCAAACTAGTCATGGGAATGTAAAATACTCAAAGAACTGGATGTGTGACAAACTTACTACTTGATGAATGATTGACCAATCAAAAAATGCGGTTGGCTGAAATAAAATAAGAACTCATAATAATCAACAAGAGAACAACTTTGTATTTTGTTTTCTAAAAACGTAAAGCATTAACCCCATTTCTCTGTGTAACAACCCAGTGCTGTACAAACTGCACAGATGCTGTAAATGAAATCGGTTAATGGTAGAGCTGAGCAGGTGCATGTTGTCTCCATGGTGAAGCCTTTGTGTTTGCGTTCGGGCTGTATGCCTGCCCCCTCATACCCTATCAGTGTGTCTGCACACACCTGCACAAACCTGTATGAACAGCGATTATTATTTTAAAACTCATTCGCTGTTTTATATTCTATTTGTCATAGATATTAATGTTTTGTGATATTTGTGTGCTACCCTGATCCCAGTCCTTGCTATCTCTGCCGTACTGTCTGTTTTCGCAGGACGTGGTTGAGTGGTGCTGCATGACAAATTAGTTTTGTGCTAATATTTAAGCTTTAAAACATAAACCGGTTGATGAAACATTGCAAATATATTCCGGATAATAATGCATGGCCTTCAGGTTTGGAAAGCCAAGTCTGAATCGCACTTCTGACTTTATGATATACATGAAATCGGCAATACTTTTTGAAAACTAATTTCTATTTGCCTTTTTTAAACTTCTCCCGCAATTTGGAATGCCCAGTAGTTACTGTCCTATTAGTGCAACAACCTCCATAAATTTGGCAGGATGCGTTCTATGACCTACACCCTTAATGTTCTGAGTGCCCCCACTCAAGAGCCCCACAAGTGTCAGCCTGATGATAAATCCAGATGGACAGGGGGCATGTGGTACTGAGATGGCTCACAGTTTCCCAGCATGCACTGCTCCAGAGGGAAGAGGCAAGGAAGAGGGGACATATCACACAAAGTCAATTCTGGGTTCTTGTCACATTCACTTTCTTCCCTTGAACACAGCTGACCTTGGTCTTTAAGCAGTCGGCCAACCAAAACACAGCTCCACTTAACTTCAGATTAATTTAGCTGCTGAACATATCCGCTTAGTGGGAAACAGACTTCGAGAACGAGAAGTTCTCTGAATCGATCCACAGTATTCGATGCACGATGAACACACTTTTGGAGGGGGGTACCTCTTTCATTTGTACAGCTGTGTTTACTTTGGCTGAAAAGGGTGTTTAATTTTTAATGAAACATTTCCTCTTCCTGTCTCATTGGCAGCCCTTCTGGCCGCGGCACTTCTCCTGAGCCTATTGGCTGTTCTCTATGTCTCTACGCCCTATCTCTACAGGCAAGTTTGGTATTTTCCTGTACATCATCCATCACTTACTAGGTAAAGAGCTGGTGTGGGTGTGACAGACATGGCCTCAGACACAAGGGCATAATATAATTAGGGATTGGGGAAAAGTGGGGGAAATAAAATGTATGGGTGTGTGTGTGTGTGTGTGTGTGTAAACATGTAAACATATGAAACTGAATACGTTTTTCAAAATGTGGATGCATCATCTACTTAAAGTCAAAGCAGTGGCAAAGCACAGCTCTGTGCCTAATAAAGGTAATGAAACATAATTCATAATATTTTTTTCAAGCAAATATAATAGGATTGAAAACAACCTATTATGATACTGTATGAGTTCTATCCAGACTTATCTGATTAATAACTACTAACCGTATAATTCCCCACAGATGGCTGAAGAAATCAAAGCACATCAAGCTCCTGTGTTGTAGGAGTGCAGAGTCTGACTGTGTAAGTACTCATTTTATAAAGTTGCAAATGAGTAACACTGTTTTAGAAAGTTAAGAAATTTACTGAACAAACTCAGCCATGGCTTTGGAGGATACATTTGACCATTACTGTGCATTACTGCATATTACAATACAGAAGGTCTAATCTTATAGCAGAGACAGTTTTCCTATGGAAGTGAGTCCCCTCCAAATGTGGATATTCATTTGTTGATTGCCTTTCTACTTCTCTTACATAACTGCTAAGTCAACTGGCTTGTTTGTGTTGTGAAACCTGGTTGATTTTCAGAGGTGACCTCTGTGTTCGACAACCTGACCCTTAGTTTCTTTCAGTTATGTATGCTTCATGTTATGTGAATGACCTCTGACCCCCCTCTGAAAGGGGAAGATGTGTTTCCATTCCTCCCTGTTTTCATGAATAGTGAGAAATGTACAACAATGTGGATAATGTATAAATTAATAGGTTATATAAACATGGGTGACATGTTTTTAAATATGACATTTAGTCACTTTGAAATTTGGAGTATGCTTTTTCAACATAGCAAAGTTATGATTTATGTTTCAATCATTATGCCCCACACCTTAAATGTCCATGCCAGCTAATTTCCATACCATTACACAAACTGTGTGCTGTAACAATCTGTCATAGCAGGTAGTAGTTACTATTTGATGTCAATCAATAGATATATTACTAGAATATTATTATATTTGTAATTTTAATACTTAATACCACATGCAACCAGATAGGAAACTATTATCTATAACCCATAATTAGTACAGTATACATGCCTGCAAATCTCATTAGAATATCATGGGAAGACATTCTTGTATTTATAATGTGAAGGCTATTCTTATATTTATAACATTTCTTGATTTTCAAAACAAAATACAGTAGAATGCTGCTCTAGAATGCAAAAATGCACACGCACGCACGCACGCACGCACGCACACACACACACACCACACACGCACGCACGCACACACACACACACACACACACACACACACACACACACACACACACACACACACACACACACACACACACACACACATGCTCTCACATACAGTATCTACTGTACATACATAGAATCCAGAAAAACAATGCAATACAATTTTATATTACCAGCATTTTGTAGAAATATTATTTAATAAAGTATTAAATAAAATTACATATAGTACATCCTGTAGTTTAGGTTTCTTATATTGTCATATGTTAAAGACTTGTTTTCATTCAGGTAAGATTTGAATACTAAATGCATTCATCCAATACATCTAATGGTTTATTATTCACAGGTGGAGTCATGAGGAGGTCTTTGTTGCTATTGGCGTTGTTGTTGTTGTTGCTGTTGCTGTTGTTAACTTAAGGGATTGGACCATGCATAGCCATCTCCCGGTCCTTTCCAATAAAGTAGTGATTTGTGGCAAATATGAATAGGTCTTTTCTCTTTTCTGTGGAGAAGGAGAATGTGTCTATCTCCCATATGGTCCCATCATGGCAGGCGGATCCATCATGTGAAATTAGGACTGTCCTCTTCCTGTTCTGGAGAGGAAATTCAATCTGTGAAGCCCCACAGGTCTCCCTCATAAGATCTCAAAGGCAGGGACTGTACATCCTTGTATAGACCAGAACTTACAGGGAATTAAACTTTTTATTTTTTCATTTCAAAATTACCCTAAAGTAAGTATGGTATATGTTTTTTAGACAATAAATATATAAGAATTCTGATGTTTCTTATTTTCTCCAAGAATGAATGTGTCCACAAGAAAATGAAAATATTTTAACTGTATACATTAAACAAAGACATACATTTTTTCTTATTTAAAAAAAGATATAATTTTGATGTGACCCCTTATTTCTTCTAGAAGAAGGAATGTATTCATAACAGGGGGAAAAAAACCTTTGAAATGTGTAAACAGAGCCTGAAGGCTCCAGCCAATAATTGTGGCTTTGTTTAAAACCATAATGTAATTTGGGTTAGTGGAGTGCTAGCTAGCTCTCTCTCTCCCTCCCTCCCTCCCTCTCTCTGTCTCTCTCTCCCTCTATGTCTCTCTCTCTCTCTCTCTATCTCTGTCTCTCTCTCTCTCTCCCTCTCTCTCCCTCTCTCTCTCTGTCTCTCTCTCCCTCTATGTCTCTCTCTCTCTCTCTCCCTCTCTCTCTCTCTCTCTCTCTCTCCCTCCCTCCCTCTCTCTGTCTCTCTCTCCCTCTATGTCTCTCTCTCTCTCTCCCTCTCTCTCTCTCTCTCTCCCTCCCTCCCTCTCTCTGTCTCTCTCTCCCTCTATGTCTCTCTCTCTCTCTCCCTCTCTCTCTCGCTCTCTCTCCCTCCCTCCCTCTCTCTGTCTCTCTCTCCCTCTATGTCTCTCTCTCTCTCTCTCCCTCTCTCTCTCTCCCTCCCTCCCTCTCTCTGTCTCTCTCTCCCTCTATGTCTCTCTCTCTCTCTCTCCCTCTCTCTCTCTCTCTCTCTCCCTCCCTCCCTCTCTCTGTCTCTCTCTCCCTCTATGTCAATTCAATTCAAAATGCTTTATTGGCATGACATATTGCATTATGTGTTGCCAAAGCTTTACAGAAGCATATTACAACGTACATAAAATACACCATAATGTGTCCTGAAATATGTAAATAAAATTAAAATAAAATAAATGTACCTTTTAAAAAAAAAAAATCTTGTTGTCTCTATGTCTCTCTCTCTCTCTCTGTCTCTCTCTCTCTCTCTCTCCCTCTCTCTCCCTCTCTCTCTCTCATGGTTCTCAACCCTTTGTGTTATGTCCAAAATATACATTCCTTCCATCTTTAAATCACAACCCCACATATCTTGGTTTTGAACCTTGAAAGATTGAACTGTGATTTAGTACTGAGAAGCCTGACAGATATTTATTATTTTAATCCAAAACGTCTGGCTGCTCATATACCACGAGTTGAGATTCTATATTGCCATATCCATAGCTAACTTTGAATATTCCTTTTTTGTTGGCATCTAACCCTAACTGTAACTGATAGAGGTTTTTAAGTAAAATGATATGTGTGGTTGTGCTTACATTAATTCAAATTCACAATATAAAGGATCTATGCCGCCTGTAACTGAAATTAAGTGTGAGTATAAAATTAAATTGAATTGCAATGTCAATAAAGTATTTCAATGCCCTAATTAGTACAAACACATTTTTTATTTTTCTTTCTTTCACTTTAAATTCAGGATTCAGAAAACTGCAGTAGGGATGTTGAACAGACCAAACCTACATCTTCACGGCTGAGGTCTTTGGACACATTCAGAGGGTAAGTACTGTACCATCAAATAAGAATTTATACAGTAACAAGTTACAAGTACTGGGGCACTGAAAAAAGTTTTAAACACTCTTCCTCAATCACAATCTGCAAACACCCACAGAAGCCAAATCTGTGCAAGGTGCTCCAGTAACAACTCATGAATGTAACAGGAGAGGCAGTCTCTGAGGAATGTCAGTGTAATATGAGTGGCTCGCATCCGTTGGCATATGAGTGGATACCTTGTTACTCCGTGAACCATTAGCATGATGCAAGTGGCTCTTTGTTGTTAGCATAACGCGACTGTTTCCCAGCCAGTAGTACTGTGCATGGCTTCAGTTTGTTAGCGTAATGTGAGTGGCTGCCTTGTGTCTCTGAGGCATGAGATGAGTAGTTGCCTCACAACTCAGTGGCATAAATGTTTCTCATCATTAAAAATTTTTATACACATGATATAATGGAGTAAATTAATAAATACATTTCTGAGGACCTTTCCCCCAAAAGAATCTGCTGGCAATGGACTGTTCGACAGAGACAGCAGTCATTCATCCCAAAAATAACCTACAGGATCACCATGGCATAATATATTCAATGCAAATATATACTGTAAATCTTATTCAGAATTGTTATAAAACTTGACTGGTTCATTCTGGAGAATGTACACATAGAGCTGCAGTGGAGTTAAAACGTCAACAGACACACAGTGTCTGCATTTTAAGTCATTACTTAGATCACTTCTTTTGTGCTGAATTTGCTACTTTTGACACTGAATTTTTTGTGAGCGAATTTGTAAATTGCCTCTGCGGTGGCCACATACGGGCTAATTGATTTTTGCATTAAATTATTGGTGTGTGAAAGATTGCTGACAGTGGCTATGATTAATGCTGATAGGGGTCACTGTCTGGTTACGCGCTCGTTAGAGCCCGCGTTATCCGCCGATTGCTCGGGGCAGCGTTTCTAATATCTCCTTCCCTCTATGATTTGGAACAATGGATTCCTGTTGAACAGGAGAGTTGTGATTTAATCTCGCGTCCCTGGTGACGCTTAATTGTGGCTTCGGGGGGGGGGGTGGGGGCAGGGGCTGGGCTCTTTCTCCTCGGCACAGGAAGTGAGTGCGCGTTTGACCTCCCGCTCGCTCTGGTAATTGATGCAATAAAACAAACAATTTATCAGAATACATTTATGGGGCAATAAATCTGGTCTTTGAGGCAAAATAAGGAGTGAGAGATAAGACAAGAAAACAGAGGGCATTGCGCAGGTCTTTGTCCGTTTTGACATCAGGATGGCGAATGTGATGAGTGAGATCTGCTTCCAGTGCCAGATTATGACTACAATAGCATTATACAGGTATATTTGCAAACCAGATATGCCATCATGACATATATCTTCATGCTTTG
The DNA here is from genome assembly GCA_029718625.1 of Synaphobranchus kaupii. Lineage (NCBI taxonomy): Eukaryota > Metazoa > Chordata > Actinopteri > Anguilliformes > Synaphobranchidae > Synaphobranchus > Synaphobranchus kaupii. The sequence goes on along the minus strand of CM056380.1, from coordinate 58,641,496 downwards.
GGTCCATGTCTTCCAACTGTGCCATGTTTATACTTAAAAGGGACATTTCACCCAAAATGTAAAATATTATAATTTTCCTTACAGTTAGGAAGGATAAATAGTCAGCAGTCCTGCATATGTAGTACTTAGACCCTCAGCCCCTCCCATAGAAATAAAAAGGAATAGACATTTATCTGAACTGAGCTGGAAATACACATGAATTACAGTCCAGTAAATAAAATCTGATACATTAATAAATGTTTTTAACTACTGCAGCCAGCTATGAATAAAAAAATATCAAACTTTCCCATGAAACCACTTTGGACATTTTATAAATGTAGCATGTCATCTGGCTCATGTTTGAAAAAGTTTGTCTCGCATTTTCATCACTCTATTTTCCCCAAATGATTTTTCCCAGCCCAGTGCTTGAATGTGAGATATACATGCCCACTCCCCTCCCTCACACCCGCTCTGCATGTAGTCACGGTAACTGCTTTCTGGCTCTTTCGCATAAACGTCTACCTGCTGCAGGCTGTAGTCAGCACCACCATCTGCTAGTGAAAGGCAACAGGTCATGGTTGCCACTTCAGTTCAATCTGATCCCTCTGCTGCTTGTCTGAGTAAATGGCTAGCTGGCGTGTGGACAGAATGCCCTCCCTGTCTGCGGTGCACTAGGCCATCCGTAGGGTTTCATAGTGACTTCTTGTATGACGCCAAACCATGGTCGGGGAGGATTGAAGGGCAGGCCCTCCCCCCCTCCACTCCAAAAAATGTCTTAAATTTCCCAGCATTCTACTACATGCCTCAGGGTGCTGAGTAATGATGCTTTAGCCCATTTTGTACTTTGACCATGTGGGTTCTTGTCAGGAGGGCTGTGGGAGGTGTGGACAAGTTTGTTCCTCTTTAGCCTGCGATGGAGCTTCTTGCTGTCTCCTAAAGCTTGGGAGGTCTTCAGTACCATGGACAGCGGCATCCTCTCCTACATGCATGCACAACTGAGACCCAATCTACAAGCTTGCACAGCTGATGTTGATTGGCCATCAGCCCCGCTGTTCATTTTTGCTTCAGGATTCCGGTTCAGTTCGCTGTGCCTACAGAATGGGAGGCGTCTTGGTCTCCTAGGTTTGGCTAGTCCCCAAATAATAATACAGTGTCAAACTGCTGCTCCTTTTGTGTGCTTATTATTCAATCTCCACCCCTCAGTGCCTCCATCAGCCTCCATCTTTAACCGTTTACATGCAGCCCTGAAAACATTCTGTTTGATTTTATGGATTGAATATTCAGAGGGGGACTTTCGTCTATTTCCCCCATTGTAATAAATGAAGATAGACGATGTGAACGTCCATTATTAATTAATTAAACTGTTTGTCTCATATGAATTATTACCTCAGACTCATTGACTAAGAAGCATCATTGGAGCAGGTGCTGGAGGTTATAAAGGGGCCCCCTCAGTGAAATGGCATTAAGTCCCTGAGGGCCTATAATGCAAAGTGAGAGGCGGCCATTAAAGCATGCCTCAAAGGAAATTTGGCAGAAAGGAACCCCAAAGGTTTTTAAGATCACAAGTTAAAACCAATTCCCAATTTAAACACAACTGCGACTGGTACCTTCCCCGCCAATTTGATATCCAGTCCAAAAATACAGCAACAAAAGCAGTCCAAAAACCAATCCAGTCCAATGTTTAACCTGGCACAACATATCGTATTACCAGGTTTGAAATATGTACATATTGTTACATTGAACCACATTCTGTTATATACTGTATATATAAGTATATATAGCTAACTAGCAAACATTCAACCCGTCACTTCTGGTTCAAACCGGAAGCTATATAGGGCCAGAATTAGAACTCTTTGTTTATCTTGACGTATTTAAAAAATGTTTATATGTCCAGTGGTACATTCTTTTTGTTACAACACAAACTGTTGTTAACATGACACTTTTTGATTATAAATAGGCCTTCTCTAACTTCTTGATGATATCTCTCTCCTGAGAATAACACAGATCTTCTTCACCTCTATATATGTCGCATAAGAGCATTTCCTAAGTTATTTTAAGGTAATGTAATGAATAGTACATGATTTTGTGGATTGGATGAGCATTATGACCTTTCGTAAAGTAGGACATAAACAAACTAACAGGTAACATCACTCCCCCAGTCTCAATTGGTGCTCATGAGGCAGTGCTCATATTACAGGTACGACATCACTCACTTTAATGTTATCCCAGCCTGTCATCTTTATTTATTAAAATATCGTAAATAGGAACGTTTTCTGAAAACTGGTCCGTAAGTTGTCTGGCTCCAGTATGAGTGTTTGGGACGACAGCAGTAATTTTCCTCCCTGTGAAACTGAAAGCCCCTTTCTGACAATGCATATATCACGCAAGACTTTGTTTGCATTTTAATTCTTTTAAAAGGATTTTGTTTTTAATCATGGTGCATCTGGATGTCTGCATCCGGCTCTTTCATACAGTGAGCACCATAATTCATTGGACAGTGACACATTTTTTGTTATTTTGGTTTTGTACTCTAACACTTTGAGTTTGAAAGGATACAATGACAATGAGCTTGAAGTGCAGACTGTCAGCTTGAATTTTAGGGTCTTTTCATCCATATCGGATGAACCGTTTTGAAATTATAAAACCTTTTGTACATAGTCCCCTCCATTTTCGGGCATCAAAAAATATTGGACAGTTTAACATAATGTAGAATAAATTATATTTGGTCACATATCCTTTGCATGCCATGACTTCCTGATGCCTGTGACCCAACACTATCAAAAGACTCTTTTTTTTTTATTTTCTGGTACTCTTACAAGCAATACTATAACTTCTCTGCATTTTAATGCATCTCTATGGGAATTGGGGGGTGGGACTAGATTTAGCTGTAAATTATGCTGGAACAGTATGGAAGTCATCAAGGGTCTGAGGTATCAAACAAACCTCAAACCATCACTCTGCTGCCAGATATGCAGGATATATGGATGGATCACTTTAAGGGTTGTTTCTCCTGACCAACTTTCCTATTGAACTCTATAGAAAAATCAGTCAGGAGAAGAAACTCATCCATATAGAATAGAATAGAATAACTTTTATTTTCCCGTTAGGGAACTTCGGTTGTAGCCACCAGCAACAACAAAAAAGACATAGACAGTGGGGCAGACCCACAACACACAAACAAACATTATCAAAATAAAGACATTCAATAGAATCATTGCATTAAAACTAATTAAGTGAATGAAAGTGGAACTTTCCTCCATACGCTACACGCAGTGTCGCGGTCTCTGTCCACTCTTGAAACAGAGCTCAGCCTCCCAGTTGCCGCTTCACTCCTCCCCCGCATTATCTTCTCCTTCCCTTCCTGCTGGCCTCTTGAAGATTGCATGCAGTCCTGGATGGATCAGTCCCGACATCTTCAACTCCGGTGAAGAGTGATGGTAAACCTTGTAGCTGCAGATCCAACAGACATTCCCAAGCATATGTTGCGAATGCGTCTCCATGGTGATGACCACAAACAAAATTATCCCAACTAGACAATTTGTCTTATCAAAACGAGCAGCAGGAGTGCCCTGAAAAATCTCCAGCCCGCTTCCCCGTCTCACAACAGACACACAGCGCATGAAAAAAAGAAAAGACAAAAGCCTGACACAACAAAACACATTCAAATTAACAAACACGAATGCGAGAGACAGCTGGACTACAAGTCGCCATTACAGCGCCACGTAACGTCTGGCATATCTGGCAGCAGAGTGATGGTTTAAGGCTTGTTTGATACGGCAGACCCTTGATGACTTAAAGCCATTTAGCCAACCATGTGTTCCATACTGTTCCAGTGTAATTTATAGCTAAATTTGGTGCCACCCCCCAATTCCCATAGAGATCCATTCAAATGCAGAGAGGTTACAGTATCGCTTGTAAGAGCACCAGAGAATAAGATCAAGAGTATTTTGATATTGTTGGGTCACAGACATCAGGAAGTCATGGCATGCAAAGGATATGCGACCAAATATTAAAAATGATTACTTTATTCTACATTATGTTAAACTGTCCAATATTTTTTGATGCCCAAACATGGGGGGGTGGGGGGACTATGTACAAAAGGTTCTAAAATTTATAAACAGTTCATCCGATATGGATGAAAATACCCTCAAATTAAAGCTAACAGTCTGCACTTCAACCTCATTGTCATTGTAACCTTTCAAACTCAAAGGGCTAGAGTACAGAACCAAAGCAACAAAAAATGTGTCACTGTCCAATGAATTACGGTGCTCACTGTATATGTATCATTTCACCTGCCAGGGCTGGTATAACTCCAGTGGTTACAGAAACATGGTGTTTGGTTTTTAGGCTCAGCCATTTAAGTAAACATCCAACTATGTAAACAGTGAGTATGTATAAATGTTAAAATGCTAGCTATGCAAAACACTCTGGATTGAGAGTTTCTTTTAAGAAATGCAATAGTATATATTTTTTTTAAAACAGTGGGGGAAAAAACTGATCAGCCAAATGCAACATTAGATGGGTACGAATAGAGTCTGCTCAGCAGAATTTGTTCTGGATAAATAAGCAACAAGAGCCAACCTTCCTTGTCCAGTCATTTGATATTAAAATCAATGTGAAAAGTGTATTATAAATAACCATATGACATCTTTGCTCATAAACTTCCACAGAAACTGCTATATTAATTAGAGCATTATTTAATCAAGCCCTGCCATTTCATAAATCATCTTAACTTATTCCTTCATGACTTTATTTTTTACGCTTTTCCGCGTTCTGCCTAGCATTGGCAATAACTCACTGCACTAAGCCAACCAGTAAACACAATTAATATAATGCATCTTCTGCAGAGCTTCAAAAGAAAAGAAAAAACACTTTAATTGAATAATTGGAAAAAGCTACCAGATTGCAGAAAAATTGGCAAAATGCAGATAATGGTGTGCCTTTCATAATTTTTAATTCCTCACTTTGTTCCTTTTAATAATTAATCTCTCAAATCAAATCAGATTTCCAAGCTTGCTGTGTTGTATACATCCTTTTGTTTTACAAGATGACTTCCTGTTTGAAGGACAGCTCAGTTGCATTGAAGGGGTCTTCAATGCAGTCTTCATAGCATATAGAAGCCATGGGGGAACTTTTTAATGATTTCATCTTTTTGACAATGCAGTATATATTTAATTTCACAACCTCAAAATGGACACATTTTTGATGCACCTTTCAAACGATGATCATAGAATATTCATAAAATTTTAATACAGTCCTAAGTTGTCTGCAATACCATTATTTCTGTCTCTTAGGTATTGTAGTTTAATCCAGACCTTTCATAAGGGCAAATAAGTGTTTAAAAATCCGTAATTTACCCTACCCATGATAGTACTCCCAGAGATGAACTGAGACAGACACTGAAAGGTTTTAATTAAAAAGATTGGCAATAAGTTGGTATATTGCAATAATTTGCAAAGGGCCTCATCTGGAAAACGACTTAACCTTTGTCTTTGTTGCTATGGAGACTAATGGGTGCATTTGGAGAGGTCTGGATGAGGGTGTATGTGTGTGCGTGTATGCGTGTGTGCGTGTGTGTGTGTGCGCGCGTGTGTGTCCATGGTTTTTTTGTGTAATAGCTCTTTTGAGATGATAAGATGCGATTAAAATCTTGTATCAGCAGGTTAGGGCTAAAAGGAGCTGTAATGGTTTGGCTTAATTGAATTTGGTGGGAAAACAAGAAAAAGGGAAGCGCAGATACAAACCTTATCCCAGCAACATTTCCGGAACCCTTTCATTTATATTTTGCTTCATAAATCCTCTGTCCATTATTCGATGCCACATTCTATAAATTCCAGCTGTAACATGGTGGAGATAACTATTTTCCAGACGAGCCATGGATGCCGCCGTTAGGCAACAGACATTGATGCAGTTATCTTTCACATTCCGGTGGCAAAAGTGTTCAGTGTAACGCAGATGTATTAGAAGGCAGCATTCATAGGATTTCATGTCTTGCCCACAATGGCTGTTCCACGTAGTAGTCCATCACCTCATCTTGTGCTTGCACCTAACTTATGCTTGTGTGATAAATTATGCTATAGCTCCCTTAGTCAGCAGTTCAGTATAAGCACATTGAAAGGACAGCTTCTCATTTCCTGAGTGATTCAAAGGGCTGATATTGCACTGGCAAGAGCTGCGTTATCATTTCCTATGTGAGAAAATATATGAAGCATTCCGAAAGGTAATGTGTTTGTGTTAATAGGATCGAAAACTGACCTGTTTCATTGCAGATTCGTCTGGTTATTAAGGGGAAATGTTGAAGCAAATTTGAGGTTGTGTAGTTACCTGGCCATGATATGAGTCCAAATGGTGCCAGAATATGTTCATTAGTTGCTCTGTGCTCCCCTGGGGTGATAATCCAAAATTGGGTATTTGTCACTCTCCATTCACTTCTATAGCGCAGCTAAAATGGTCTCAAAATGACACTTCTAGCACGTATACGAATGTGAAAGAAGCGGATTCTGTCAATACAAACAATAACCAGTCCTCTTACCAATTTTTTTTTGTGTAATTAAAATTATTTATAAAAGTACTATTTTCTTCATTCCCTCCCAGGTAGCAAGCTACCAGAAAAGACTAGCAAAATGTTGGCAGGTTGGTTTGTTTCAGGGGGACCAGGGATTTGCGTACTGTATTATTAAGGCATACCATTCTAATAATAACAACTCTGAGATGTTAGCATATTCACAGTAGTTCTACGGTAGTTCTACCTTTTCATAATTCACTGTATTTACATAGCAAATGTTATCATAAACATTTCAAACAAAGATTTACTCTTGCAATGGTGCTATGGGTTTTAGACAAAATGAGGGTTGGAATCAGAAGGATATGTCCGAATCCCAGATAGGGCATGTCCACTATGTCCTTACATGTCCACTTACTTAACCCAAACTACTTGGGGGTATTCGTATAAATGGGTAAAATGGGCTGTTCATAATTCCTGCTGTTTTAGAATATCTGATAAAGCAATCACAATCAATAGCATGGCTCTATTCGCTTTATTGCATGTTATTTTTCTGTGGCGGACTTGGTATCTCCTCTTTCTTATGTTAAATATCTGTGTAACAGCACGGCTTACCCTGACTCACTCTCTGCAGCTTCATATTGATCTTGTGGAGTAATGGAGCACTTTGATAGTGTTGCATAATCATTCCCAGATCCTTTTCTAACGTCTAAGCCTTGCAGACATTAAAGGATTACAGAGTCCATTTGAATAAGACCGGTGGGCATAGAGTGCAGCCGTCACCTTCAAAGCGCTATTCCTTCTGTACATCCATGCCTCCGTGAGCCAAAATATGTGCTTTTTTGCACAGGCTTGAGGTTGGATATGCATTTCATCTGGCCCAATGTCAGCTAATGCAGCTGAGCAGTACCATTAAATTGCTTCTCTGCTTCTATACAGATCAAACCGTATAAACAACCCCTGAATATCGATGGTTGGTGGTTCCCTGGTGGGTCACTAACAGTTATGAGCGTGCATGGTTCTCCATCGAAATCAGGGTTGCCTTGGTTCAGGGTTCTTTGGGTAACTGCTGTATTAGTTTCTCCGGGCAGCTCGGAATGCCCCCACAGCCAATCCGTTTTCACCAATGAGAGATATGCCCCACCTCTAATCCGTGCTAGCTCTCCGATAGTATTGTGCGGAGTGCCGAGTGTAAAAGAGCCACTGTATGACATAAAAGTGCACATAAGGAGTGTTTACCCTTAAATTGAAGTGTCCCTTGCATACAGGTGTGGGTGGTGTAGCAATAACTTCGGAGGTACAATTACTGAAAAAGAAAATTAGCAGGGAATTTGTTTAAAAATATGTCAAAATCATATAGGGCCCTATCTTGGCGATCTTGGCACTTAGTCTAAGCGCATGGCGTAAAGTCCATTTTGGGCGTGTCCAAGTCCACTTTTGCTATTTTAACGGCGTGTTTTTTTGGCGCTAAGCACGGCGCAAGGTGCAACTGGGCTGAACCTAGTCGCATCATTAATTATAGGTGTGTCTTGGGCGTGACATGCAATAAACCAATCAAAATGTCATATCCCATTCCCTTTAAAAGCCTGCTTTTCCACCTTGGCGGATTGCTTGATGGTGAAATAGACATGCTCGTGCGTGCGTGTGATCAAGGAATAGGCTAAATGGAGTATGATCAATATTATTCGGACTAACCATTAGCCTATGAGTTCCCGGTAATTCCAGACAGGGCTGTTATTTTACAAAATATATGCGGTTAAATTTCGTTAAAAGGACCTGCAACAGCTGAGAATAAGCTATCAATGGCTTCAGTCTCACCTTAGAAAACGCCAAATTAGCCTGCTTGTTCAGCAAATTTCGTTTGATTATGCAATGAAAGTGTCAAACATCAATTCCAAGAGGCTGTTCTCATGGAGTTCTCGAAGTTCAAGCTTCATCCAAAGTTCATTAGGCTACCTGCATAGTAGGCTAATATTGATTAATAACATACATACCGTATTTTGCCTTAATGATTACACTAAATAGCCTACAATAAAGCTGTCAGGTTCGCAACCCATATGTTCACGCATATTTCCCCTTGTTTAATAATGTCCTGTTTATGGAAATGTGACCAACCTGTTTTACTCGTAGCGTAATCATTTAAAACAATCCATTTTCCCAGGAAGACCGTGAAACATGCGACTTACAGCAGGGGAAACAGAGAACATGCAGCGCACGTGCAGAGAATGGCATTAAAATGTATTGTGAATTAATTGTGTAACGTGCTGCAAATTTGTTTTAGTTTGTAATTAGACGCTTAATTCTCTTTAAAATCGTTTTGTTCAGTTATGGAATAACGGGGGAAATCAGCTGGGTTTTAAACGGTGAGAGTATGGAAACCTGGTCACTGTAATTTAAAAAATATGAAGGACGAAGAATAGCTAAGGTTACAATTTAGTTAACAAACTAACAACATTTATCTCTGTTTTTTAACCATAGGTTATCGAAAAAAAACCTTATGCACAGCGAATCCGCTGTAGCCTAGGCTATTTGAAAAACAATAAATGAAATATTCACTGGACAATGTATTGAACTTTTTTCAGTCACAAACCATTCTATTTACTTACAGGCTGTATTCATAGATAAACAGAGCTGTATTGTAGGCTAATGACATCTGAAGCGCATTTTTAGAACTTAAATGTCCGTTTATTGCCGTGCGCGAGTTTTCCATTGAATGACAATTCACGCATTAGGTGTAAATGACAATTCGCGCATTAGGCTTGATATAGGCCTAGGTGTTATCAGCTCCTTTTTAATGGATAGCCATTGTCCCGTACCATCGCACATCGCCTGGATGTTGATGGAGTGGGTTGAAAGCAATTTAATGTGCATGGCATTCCCCTTCGCTGAGGGAAAGGTAGGCTATGGACCCTTTTATTATTATGTATTTTTTGATATAGGCTACACAATAATACTATTTCACATTGTAATCTTGATATTTTAATCATGCTTGTGCGCACCCCTGTGTGTAACAGACAGGAGGGTACGCGCATTGTGCACACGCCTTTGTACGTAGACGCACTTATATGCGCCGTTAAAATAACATGTAGGCCTATACAACTGCGACATGACTTTAGACCAGGTTAGTGGTGGTTCTAGCGCAAGCGCTTTCTGTTGGCTCAAGATAGCAATACGCCAAAAAGAATCCTGGCCACTCCTCATCTTAAGACCAACACGCCCAAACGGCGCAAGAGTACATGTTAAACGGCGTGAGCGTTAGGCGTTATAATGAACCTACCGCCGGGTGTAATATAGCAAAGACACTTGCGTTTGGGTTAGCGCCACTTTGCGCCGGGTGTAAGATAGGGCCCAGAGAGTTACTATAAACACACATTCCATGTAGTTGAATGACATTCTACAGCTCTTTCAAAATTATTTTTAACAACTAGACCGTCAGGAAGGTGGACATGCCAATGAACTGTGACTGGACCTGCGCCCCCTCCCGCACGCACACACACACATGCATGCAAAAACACTCACACACACATGCACGTATGCGCATGCACACACATGCACACACGCAAGCTCAGACACACACACACACACACACACACACACACACACGCACAAGCACACACGCACATGTGCACACACACACACACACACACATACACCGCACATGTGCACGCACACACTCACACACACACACACACACACACACATGCGTGCACAGACACACGCACACACACATATGCGCACTCACACTCACGCACACACAAAGTGGCTGGGTAATGGTGATTATGGGATGTGAGTGGAGGTTCAGAGCACAAAGCTAGCAGTATATCAACAAGAATAAACAGGAGAACCACGGATGGGGGCCATAGTAATGGGCTGTAATATGGATTTAATTGCATTTCAGGAATGGATGAGAAAATGGGATTGGAACTTGAGTCCAAATGACCACAGTGTCCAGCTGTGCTGTGGCTGACAGACAGCACAGCCAAATCACCACTTTAAACAGCATATACTCCACAGGGCGATCACCTCAAACTGCACTGCTGCACACGGATTTAATTCACCCCGTCCTTTTATTTTTATAACTGCCTAACAGGAGTTTAGCCTCATCAACTAAGAAGTCATAGAACAATTTAGTTTTAGTTTAGTTCTCAAACTAAATTGTGTCTATTGTTTTCACCTTCATACTATACCCATATTGAGTGGAGTGTGGTTTAATACAGACCATACAAAGCCAGTGTACTTACAAAGTCAGTACTCTTATAGAGTAGGGAGGTACAGAGGACAGATGTACTGCAGTAACTGACCATCTGGTTGGTGGTATTTCTATAAGATATAGAAACCCTGTTCTGTTAGAAGCAGGTACAGGATGGACAAATCTGCTGTGCATGTTATATAAATATGAATGCTATATATTTATGTTAATCTATCAATTTACAGTAACTTTACATAAAGTATTGCTATGATTGATGATGGTACACATTAGGAGGAACATTGCCAGGGTACATCCTCGATAGAACAACAATTTTGGAGAGTATTCCCTTTTATTAATTAGCCTACTCACCAAAATATCACCTTTAAAAATGTATAATGCCAAAGTTGGCCCTGATAAACCCAGCATGATATTACGATCAGCCGAATGGAACACAAAGTAGACAGCGCTGTGCTGAACTGGTTTTGTTTTGATGCAGTGAATTCACTGTGGTTTGTTCTCATTTCAGGAGTTTTCAGCGTAAGTGGGTAGTGGTGAACAATGCTATAGTACTACATAAAATATTAATAGACTGTACTTTGTTGTGGTGGCACTGGAGCTGGACTAGTGACCATAGGGGCTGTGGGTTTGAATCCTGTGAGGGGAACACTGAAGTTGTGCTCTTGAGTGATGTAGGCTACTTAAGCTGAACTGCTGCAGTAAGTATTCAGCTGAATAAAGGAATAATGAGTAAAGAAAGCTTTGCCATGTAAGATGCCCTGGTATGGAGTTAATTTAGTGCCAAAACTTAACAAACAAACAGAACACATTTTACAAATGCCCTACGATTTGCAAGCAAACACAGTGGGCCTCATTTATCAATATGGTCCGAAAAATAGGGTACATTTGACGGATCCAGCTTGCGTACAAAATTATCATGTGTGATTCATCAAACTTGTGTAAATCACTGATCTGAGCGTAAATGTATGATAAATCAGACTTGATCGTATATTAGGAAGCGTGTTCACATCATTATGAATTACCATACTCACACGCCCATTTTATTATTTGGCAATGCCACCGGCACCTCCTGTAAAAAGCACGTGCCCTCCAGTATAGGCAACAAGAAAGCAAATGATTTTTCTGTGAGGGTAAACTTTAAATACTTATGAATGAACCAGAAAATAAATGTGTGGTTATTGGGAGCGTTCGTACAGTAGTGGTGTGCAGTCTAGCTCAAAAGCCGCTATGTGGCATGGGTGTTAGGTTTCTGCATTCTGCCTGTTAGTTTGTTTCATTTATGTTTCTGATTTTTACCATGTTTATTTATTCTGATTATTTTGTGCTTTCACTGTTCCATGTTTTGTATTACTGTCACTCCATGCCGTCGTCACACTATTTGGGAGCCTTTGGTGATTTCGGGTTTCGCTGTATTTCCACTCTCGTTTACTTCCTTCTTTACTAATTACCCTTGTTTATAATGCTAATCTACTAATCATTACTAACTGCTTAGAATTAGGTTTCTTACTAATACACTAACGACTAACTTGTAAATAATACTAATCAACTAATTTACTAACGTCAGGGAATTAGAGTTTCTACTAACCTACTAATTTACTAATGTAATCTCAGTTTCCATCTGCACCTGTCTTTCGTTTCTTCTGTCCTATCTCTGAATATCTTTCTGTGATTCCCTACTCGCTTCACCTGCATCTGATTTCCGCATTCCTCTACCTCGTTGTGTGCACGGGTCTTCTTTGATCCAGGTCATGTATAGTCTATATGTTATGTGCTAGTCCTGTCCGCGTCTTATGTGTTCCCTCGTTATTGTATTATCAGCTTCCCTTATCGTTTCATTGTGCTCACCTGTGAGCAATTTCCCTTCCCCGCCTCTGCACACCTGTTCCCCATTTTGTCTGTCTTCCTCAGTGTATATAACCCTGTGATTTTAATCTGTTCTTTGTCTGTTCATCTTCATTGTTTTGCATCAGTGGTCCTTATGATTTTTTTCCGAGTACCTTCCCGAGTTGTCTGTTGGTTTTCTGAGTATCTGTTTCCTAGTTTTTGTTATCCCGAGTCTGTCTCCTGTCTATTTTATTTTTGCATTCTGTTTTTTTGTTTTTGTTTCCCTTTACACCTCCCTGGTTTTTTGACTTCTGCCTGTGTTCTCGCGACCCTGATTTTTGGATTCTGTTTTTTGTACCGTTGCCCTGTCTCCCCGGTTTTTGACCCTGCCTGTTGTACCTTGGATTGCTGTTTTTCCCTCATTAAGCTTCTGCTTAGTCAGTCCCGTTTGCGATTGGGTCCTGTTTCCCAACTACCGTGACAATGGCATAACCAGGGCTAAAATGCTTCTTCTGAATTGCGAACTACAGCTGAGATAAAAATTTTAAAAGGAAACTAACCAGTCACGAAAAAAGTTCTGCCGACTAGGACAGAAAATGGCATCCTTGACCTCTCATCTACAGAAGAGAGGGTGGGGGGTATCATTGGGAAAGTGGCTGTGTAACGTGATTGGAGACGCGACTGTGACTTGATTCATCAAGATTTATATCGGTTGCGACGTCCGTTAGGTCTTCTAGGTTAATAGATTTATAGAAAAAATATGAAAACAGTTTTGCGTCTTGCATACATGACTTGCATAATTATTTTCATATGGCTGTCTCCAATAAATACTTATACAGAGGCTATTCCTGATGTAATCATTTTAACCCGCTTCTGCTTCATTCCATTTAGGCTGCTAATAGTGATTAAAAAAATCAACTCATTCAAGTACTATTTGACAATTAGGCTACACAACATAGCCTACATCTACAGCCACAACACGTAGATTAAGTGCATTTTAAAATATTGCCCAGATGCATTAACTGCTTTTAATATTTTCATAAATGGAATGACTTGGACGTGCCATTTTTATGATCAGCTACCCATTTCAGGCTAACTCTGATTTTAAAGCTCACATAACCTATGTTTTTCAAAGAGCGCCTTTTTGTTTATCACTTGACTCTGCAGTGCGCTGAACAAAAGTTATTTGTTTTCATTATTGGCTGCACACACCCATTTGCTACCATATTTGGCTGGGCCACCTCCTTTAAAACGCACATGCCAACTCCAGCCTAGGCCATGGGGGCCAACAGGAAAGCAAAGAAAAATATTTTTTCTTTGAGGGTAAAATTGAAATGCTTGTGAATGAACATGAAAATAAACGTGTGCTTATTGGTAGGCCTAATAGTGTGCAGTCTATCTCAAAAGCCGTTATGTGGCAGAGGATATAGGGGTTAAATGCTTTCTCTGAATTGCGAACGACAACTGAGATTAAAAAATAAAATAAAGAAAATAACCATTCACAAAAAAGTTGTGCCCATACAGGTGGAGGAAAGGGCATCCCAGACCTCTCACCCGCAGAAGAGATTATGGGGGATCTCATTGGGAAAGTGGCCGTGGAAGGAGCGATAGAAGACGCGACTTGTACTTGATTCGTCACCACTTAAAGTTTCTGTCACGCCAGGTTGCGACGTTTACTAGGTCTTCTTGGCTTTAAAGCTAGATCGGATTTTTAGAAAATAAAAAATAAAAAAAAGCCTCTTGCATACAACATGATGGTGATGCATAATTATTTTCATATAACTGTCTCCAATAAATCCTTATACAGAGGCTATTTCCTGATGTAATAATTTTGCTTCATTCCATTTAGGCTTCACGTGATGAGAAACTAAAAACGGTGTCAAATTAAAAATCTACTTGTTAAAAATCAACTTATTTAGATATTATTTTAGCCAATTAGGCTACACAACGTACATCTACAGATGCAACGCGTAGGCCAAGTGCATTTTAAAATATTGCCCAGATGCATTAACGGTTTTTAATATTTTCATACATGAAATGCCGGACATTATTTTGCCATTTTTCAGCTACTCATTTTTTAAGGAGAAATTAGTTTTCCAAAGAGCACCTTTTTGTTTATCACCTGTTGACTCCGCAGTGCTCTGAACAAAAATGTTTTCATTATTTAGACTGCACAACTATAGGCTATTGTTTCCTTGCTGTTCATTACATGCAATGCCGCTGCCTCTCCACTGGGAAAAAGCATACGCCAAGTCAAGAGCGGTCGTAAGATTTCATAGTACTGCACACCCACTTTCATTTTGATAAATCTGGAAATTTGTACAGATTTGCACGAACACTGAATGATAAATGAGGCCCATTGTGTTTTGCAAATGCAAAACATGATTATCAAAAAAATAAAAAATTGTTTTGCAAATACAAACCATGTTTTACAAGTACAAACCATGTTTTACAAGTACAAAACATATTTTACAAGAACAGAACATGTTCTACAACAAAGCGTGTTTTACAAGTACAAACCATGTATTACAAGTACAAATCATGTTTTACAAGTACAAATCATGTTTTACAAGTACAAAACATGTTTTACAAGTAGGCTACAAATCATGGTTTACAAGTACAAAACATGTTTTACAAGTACAAAAAGATTTTGTCTTCCATTTGTAAATCACGTGATCTTGGCCCTATCACGTGACTTTTGGCAAGATTCCCTCAGGAAGAAACTTTTTGAAATAAATGATGTAGTGCTCTGGTAGCCAGCCAAATATGCATTCAAATGCAAATAAACACGTTCCCTTTCTTCTACGAACTACAAATGCCGCAATTTTTCACGTCACCGGCGCTCAGGTCGGATAAATCGGTGCTCTGAAATGATGCCTGAATTTCCGACCTGTAGCCTAGCCTAATTCCTTGTCCGATAGTTTCAATAGTTTTTTCACAAGTCGGATCTCCTTTTTTATAAGTTCAGAGTCTTGAACGCAGCATTAAGTTGATTTTCCGAGCTGTGTGTGGGAGCTAGCTAGATGTGTGAATGTCGTTAGTTAACTCACGTTATCTGGATTTGCCAGAGCTAGCTGGATGGATGTCATCAATATTATTCCATAGCCCAATGGTTCCCAAACTCAGTCATCTAAACCATTAAATTTTCCCTTATAGCCTTACCCACCACCCCATTGCACCAACAACTTAGTCTATTTTAAGGATGACGGTCATCTGTCTGATAAGGTGAATAAATGTGTCAATAGCCTACATTTTACTATTTTAACATTTTAAGGACATTTGTAAAATGTGTTCTGTTTGTTAGTTTGTTTTTGGCACTAAATTAGTACTTGAAAACTGTTCTGTATGTGTAATAAGTAAGTTTTGCATTTGCAAAACACACTGTGTTTGTGAATTGTAGGGCATTTGTAAAACGTGTTCTGTTTGTTAAGTTTTGGCACTAAATTAACTCCATACCCTGGACAGTGGAAATTCATTAAGTCTGTATTGTTATTCCACAGATTTTCTCTGATCGTCATGGTATTTGTCAACTATGGAGGAGGACGGTACTGGTTCTTTCAGCATGCGCCATGGAATGGTGAGGCCTAGTGTCCATTAATGTTGTCTACAGTACATGTGCAACAAATCATATGGCTGGACTTTTAATAATAGTATAATAGTTTATTACAATGCTGTCATTTGTAAATACTTAGCAATGCATCAATATCATTCTTTTGTGAGAAATTTCCACATGTTCACTCACGTCCGGGCCGTGCACTTAACTAGTCGTTTGACTCTTTTTTAAGCACACTGAAAAGGTAATTAGGGAGGGAATTTCAAGTGGTTTTAAAAGGTAATATGTCTAATTAAATTTTAGAGGACTGAAATAAGTGTTGAGGACCTTGCCCTCTGGAAAGACAATATTTTCTCCCCAAAACAAACACACACTGTTGTTGCTTGCAGGTGTATTGCCCTGGTAAAGTATATTCTGCCGTAAGAATTTACAATGATGAATATAACATTAGCAGAAGATAAAGATCATGTGGATTGGGTGGGTGCAGCAGGGGATATATTAGCTACCCATCAAAATCCAGCCCATCAATGCATATTGATATCGATGTCACTGATAACAGTGTTCACGTTGTTGTTATAGAGGAGCTATATCAAGAGCTCATTCAACAAAGGCAGCTGACTTCACTGACCTGCAAAAAGGCTAGGTGATTATCCATAATCTGCAGAAATTATAATATTTAGCTACACACTCAGTGGCATGATTCATACAGTGTCATGGAGACTAGATGTGCTGTTCATGAGGCTAGGTCAGAAGCAGCATTGGATTTGAAACTGCACATGTACACACCTTTCCTATCATATTTACTGTAATCAAACTTTTGAAAAAAAGTATCTTCCTGTCAGTGCAGGATGCATCTGCTGAGGGCCAATGTGGCCCCATTTCCCAGTTTCATACGAGTCTTATCAGGGATCCCTGAAGCGGATCAATATTATTAATGATTGCCAGAAAAGAAATGAGGAAGGATGGCATTTTAAATTTTAATAGAGACTATTATAAAGTGCATCTCCAAGAGTATTTAAAGATGAACTCAATTTAAGCTTTATAATAGCCTCTTCATCATATCAGCACAACTGTATTGATCAGAGACGAAACCTGATGGATATTGATATTACGGCATGGCCTATATTGTCTGTTACATGATGCTTTATAAATCATTCACCATCCAAAAATCGAAATCTCATATGAACATGCTTTTATGATAAAACACACACAGAGAAAAAAAAACATTCATTTAACATTCATTATTTTACATTATCGTTTTCTAAATGACCCAGTTTTCTTCTATAATGCTTTGGAATATAATCTACAGGAATATAATATGGGCACAATCATTAATATTTTAATGGAATATGTACACATCAATGGAGCAAAGATGCCCAGAAAAACATTGGCAACTAAAATTTTGAAAACATTTATAAACATTTAACAATAGATAGGTTACTTGCAATTGAATTACATGTTAAATTAGATATCTCGTAGCTATTTCAAGAAATGTTGTAGTCCAACAATAAACCACTAATATACAGTATACTCCAGTGATACTCTCGTTTCAAAAATTAAAATTTGAAGAAAGTTAAGCCAAAAAGTAAAGTAAAAGATTTGCTAATGTGTTCAGAGGCTGGGGGTTGCCATGCCGACTAAAGCCCTTCCTTCTGGGTTGATGGTCTGCCCAGTTATGCGCGCAGGCCTCACTGCCATAGTCTGTACTGACTCAGGAATTTCCTCGAAACCATGAATGTGTCACTGAACCAGGGACAAGTGCTTCAGCTTGACTACCATAATAGTTCTTAATCTTCACTATAACCCAGTTAAATAAATACAACACTTTTTATCAACTTCTTCATTGTTATGTTTTTGGTCTTTCAGGTCTCATGGTTGCTGATTTTGTCATGCCATGGTGAGTTGATAATTGTTTTTCTGTAAAAATTTTTATAGATATGATAGGTGTCACTGCAACTGATATCTGATATCCTGAGTGGGTGACAGGATCCAGTGGTGGATGGATCAGTTGTTGGCTGGTTGTGGCTGTTGGACTAGTAGGGACAGTTAGGGGCTGGTGTATATATACTGGGAGGGGCTATTATCGCCTGGTAGAGGCAGGTATGAGCTGGCAGGGGTGATTAGGCATAGGTAAGGGCAGTTAGGGGCAGGTAGGGGCATTCAGATAGGGGCAGTTTGAGGTAGCAGTGACTGCTGTTCTGGTGGCAATGTCAGTGAGTACTGTTCTACTGTAGTTTCTCTGGTTAGTTCATCTGTTTTTTCCATAATGCCAGAGACTCTGCTGAGTGCTGTTGAGGCGAACTGTGAGCTCTCTGTGCAGATCACAGAGCAGATTCTTTTTCATCTTGGAGAAAGCCCAGCTCATTAAGAAAGTTGCAGAGTGGACCCTGCAGACAATAAAGAACAGATTAAAGTGGTGTTCCTGAACGGACCAGACGGTGATTATATTCCAGGCTCACAGGACCCATAGGACGTGCTGTTCTTGTGATTTAAGGGAACCTTTTGATCTTAATTAGCTACCTTACCAGAACACATGGTCATCAGTACCTCTGTGCAATTTTGAAGCACGAATATGACTTAATATTTATAGGCATGTACAGTTCACTTAAAGTTCTCTATTTCCATTTTTAAAGGAATGCATATTAAATGTGATGCTGGTTCACTATAGAATAATGGTGCCTTGTACACTTGTACACGACATCATTATTACGAAGCTTTTGAAATGTTATCCTGGGTAATTTTAATCTAAACTAGTCTAGTCAAGTGTAAGCTTGATAGAGATAGTACTGGCCCTAGGCTTTACACCACATCTTTTTTAACTTCAACATTAGTTGAATTAAGTAAGAATGTATGCCATTGTTTCACATCAAGCAATACTAAGGGGTAAAAGAAAACATGTAATAATTCCCTCACATGTTTCCAGGCTCAGGACTGCCCGCAGCAATGCACAGTGAGTGACTGAGGGCTGTGAAAGGCTGATGTGTTGTGTTGTATTGTGCGTTTCCAGGTTTGTGTTCATTATTGGGACATCGGTGGTGCTGGCCTTCAGCTCGTTCAGGAGGAAGGGAGCCACGTCCCTGCAGCTGCTGCGAAAGCTAACCTGGAGGAGCGCCGTCCTGATCCTCATCGGATTCTGTTTCATCAACTACAGTCTGAGAGATGGGCTACGTGCGTACTCTCTTCCAGTAATTACACTCCGTCACGAACGTGATGTTGTTTGGCTCGTATACGCTCCTTTTCAGAGGAAGGGAATGTGTGGTTTTGATTGCTAAAAATACGTAATACATATTATACTTAATACTTAAAACTGACTAAGCTTAGTTCCAAATGCACATTAAATTGTAATCAAAAACAACATTAATGTACCACCAATATTAAATAAATAAGCAAAATGGTACCTTGATTTCATTGTTAATGATAATTGTTACCTTAGTGCTGAGGTAGCTACTCTGGCTCTGATAGACCTGTTTCTCTTCGTCTGAAGAGAAAGAAGGAGACAAGTGCTCATCTTTGTGGTGACAAACAGACAGATATTTTACTTGAACATTTAATCGATTCATTGGCTCAGTCGGCAATGCTCTTCCACACGCTTTCAAAGTAACAGGCTACAAGCATAACAGCTCCAATATCTGTTATTATAAAAGGCTATTTTAAAATTGTTAAATGTAATTAGCTATATCTACATATAAAATATTTTTTTATAATAACAGATATTTGAGCTGAATATATATGAATATGTTTCCCCTGGTTTTATAAGATAGATTAAACTTTATTTAATTATTTTTTACATAAAAAATGTCAAAGAAATACTGAAAGGAAAGAGTACAATATGAATAACATTAATCACACCTATCAAAATAATGCTGAAGTCACGCTTGACAGGATGAGACTGCTCATACAGAATTCTGATGATTCCAAAGATTTATGCTACAGTGTTATCAGATGTCAATAATCTGAATCTGGCGACTGTGTTTTATCTCAGTTCTACAATCTACTCACACTGCTCTTAGTTTATCTCTGGTCCCTATTAGGGGGAAGAGAGGAAATTGTTCCTCATTAATAAGTGAGGCATTTTTTTGCCCTCTCATGCAAAGTGCATATTAGGACAGCTTGCTATATTTACTGTAACTGTAAGGTGCTGCTCAAGATCAACTCTTGCGGAAATTTATTTTACTGAAAACATATTGAAATACAATATATTATCAACCTATTGTAATGATTTGCAATACAATTACAATATATGGGCAATTTACATGTTACTGCTGTGTTCAGATAATGCAATTTATTGTTTTTTCATGAATATGCTGCTCTGAAATGTATTTATGCTATATTTTCTAATAATTCATCATATTTTCAATTAATTGCAGTTTATTCCATTTCCACGAGGGAAACAGGTTTATCACGTGTCAATGGGTTCAGATACTGACATTCGCAAACACATAGACCAAAAAAGCACAATTTCTCTTCCACTCTGCTTATATCAGCTATATCACAACATTAGCATTATATTATATTGCATTTTTTTCCGAGAAATAATTTTTGTGCAGGCTCTGTGTGTCTCATGTCTCCTTTGAAAGAGCGCTGCATCAAATCTAATTTGAATGATTGATTCGGTGGACTTTGGAATGACGGCTGTGCCCATTAATTAAGTCTGCTTCCCTCTGAGGAGACTGGATGTCTTTAGGACACAGACAAGGGTAAGGCTGTCCCAAACAAAGATAGGGTGAGCTGAGGGACGGTATCGGTGTACAGCATAAAGGGGGGGGGGGGGGGGGCAGAGAAGGACCCCTCTCCCATCAGTTTGCTTTTTTATAATGGAACTGGGATGATGTCGTCGTAATTGGGTTAACAAAAATATTATGATACTTTCAGGACCAAACATCATATCAGGGGACTTTTAAAGCTGGCCGGATTCATCAGAAACAATCCCTGTTAATGGGCAATAACAGCAGATAGTGTTACACAGTACAAGGCCTGGGATATAATGGACATTGTGATAATGGAAGGAGGATGCTGTTTTAAAGTGCTGCATGTCTTCAGTGCTAACTGTGTAATAAAATAGTCACCAGCCTTTATCTTCTGTCTGAGGCAGACGGGAACATTTTGGTTGAAATCAAAGATTGTTTTATTATATTTCATGTTGCATACCACCAACATAATATGGATGCATTGCAATACATAAAATGTATTTATAAAGCACAAATACTTTACATAATAATAATAATAACAATAACAATAAACACCAAAAAATAAATTATAAATAGCACTATATTGCCTACATATGTCTACATAATATATTATCTTTTTCACAACTAAACGTATTTTGTAATTATTTGAAAGCATGCATAAAATATAATAGTGAATAAAATGATGTTTTCAACAGCTAAATCACATTGTATATTGAGCATTTCCTGACTTCGACTGCCCATGAGTCGAAGGTGAGAGGGAAACTACCATGAATGTCAGGCGGTGGAGAAAGCCAGTTTCCTGTCTGACGAGTAATCATTTACTTCACACTCTCATCGTTACGCAGTCACACCCAACCTTCCGGTAGTTAAGAGAGAAAGGACATTTCCCCCTTTCATTTGATTTGCTGGAATCAATGATGGCTTATGTGTTGATTCACAAGAATCTGTCCTTTGAAGAGGTTTTCAATTAACTAATGTGCAGATTACCATCAATCTCCGAGGAAGGCACGACCTGTTTCCCTGCATTGCTTTTGCTTCTTTTCTTTTTGATTTCTTGGAGATAACATGGGCCCTGTAATGAATCTTCCACTGACAGACAGTATTCCTGTTCTTTCTTTCTCGCTCCTCCCTCTCATAATGAATATTTCTTGACAATCAGAAAGCTCGTTTTTTATTATAGTTTTTTTTTTTTTGTCATAATGCAACTTTCTCGATCAATATTAAAAAAATAAATATGACGTTTTTATTAAATTGCAAAGTGATAAAATCAAAAGAGCTGATTTATGGCATTACCTTTATGACCCTCCATATACAGAATTATATGACTATGAATAAAACCTGTGAATCTTTATGAATTTGAGGGGAAATACAAAAAACACAAAAAACCCATCTCCTTATGGACAATATCTGCACACTAATGGCAATTTTTATTTTATTTTCTTCTTTATTTTATTTCTTTTTATTTGTTGTAGTTTCCTGGTCTTGGGCTCGGGTCCCAGGAGTCCTGCAGCGGCTTGGCTTCACTTACCTCATTCTCGGCTTGATTCAGATAGTCTTTCCTGAGAGAAATGTCCCACAGGAGGAGGTGGGTCTGGTCCTCCATTACACCCCTTACACTGGGCATGTATCCCACAATGCATCCTACATTGGCCACATATTCAACAGTGCACCCAACTGTGATCATGTATCCTACAAGGCCCTATATAGATCCCTATAGCACTAAAGCTGTCTGTGTTGT
This sequence comes from Synaphobranchus kaupii, assembly GCA_029718625.1. Classification (NCBI taxonomy): domain Eukaryota; kingdom Metazoa; phylum Chordata; class Actinopteri; order Anguilliformes; family Synaphobranchidae; genus Synaphobranchus; species Synaphobranchus kaupii. The sequence goes on along the minus strand of CM056380.1, from coordinate 58,619,005 downwards.
CTATTGTCCACGGTGTAAACAGCATCACTGGTGGAGGCCGCTGCAGGATGTTGTATTGTACTGGCCACAGTGGGTCTTCATAATTCTCCTGGAAGCTGTGTGGCTTTGTGTCACTTTCCTGTTGCCTGTGCCCGGCTGTCCCACGTAAGTACTGTCGCTCCATTTCATGTAATACTGACAGTCTGCTCCATGTAATTACGGACAGTCTGTTCTAGTTAATTAATTCATTAATTTACCTTAATTAACCAGGTAGGTCAACTAAGACCTCAGTTATCATGGCAGCTATGACCGAGGGAATCAGAGTCTATAGAGAGTGAAAGGGTTATGCCACCCAGTGCCTCATCACTATGCTGGGGCAGTAGATTTTTATTTGGTCCAAGGAGAAGAGTCTCCTACTGGCAGCACCTGTTCCAGCAGCAAATTAGATTTCCAGGAAGCCTCCCATCCCATCTCTAATCAAGCTAAACTCCACTTAGCTTCAGCAATTCGCCATGACGGTGCTACTGAGTGTCACCTGTATGGCTGCTGGCCAGGTACAGTACACCGGTTCTGTTCCCTATAGGTACTGAGCTTCTGCTCAGCAAACAAACTTTCAGAGCTTAGAACCTGCGTATGCATGCACAAATATATACACTCATCAATGCAATACGTGCACGTGCAAAAAACATGCATGCAGACACACACTCACAAACATGCACACATACAAATGCACGTACACGCTTACACACTCATAGACACATATGCACACACACACACACACGCATACACACCAACACATATACACACACATAGACACACACACACACACACACACACACGTATTCACTCATGTACACACACACGCATGCACACACCAGCACACTGCATACATGGGCCCATGAGAGAGAGCGTGGGATGTAATGGGATAAAATGCTGAAATAATCAAAATCTTCATGGTCAATCTGTGCATTCATCGATTGAGAATCGACTGCTGTTCCATGCAGAAATTCAAACCAACAAAAAACAAGCTCACACTGAGGACCTCCACTTACCCAGGGTTTTCCACCATGGATTTAACATCCCAAGACCACATCATGTCATGCATAAGATAATACACAATCAGTTCAAAAGCAAACACCATTTTATAAATGTATATATTTTTTCTTTATTATGAATTAATCTAAAAAAAAATTTGGTACTTTGCTTCAAACATTTTACCCATATCTCGTTCCAACCTGCCAGGATGTTCATTAAATAGAATAGGCAGTGTCTGAATCTGTATTTTTTATGTTGGAGCACAGGCTACGGACCTGTAATGAATGAATCTAAAATGTGCCCAGAGTCCCAAGTGCCCCGTGCTGCTGATGCAAGGAATCATAATGGTTGACACCTGTGCCTTTCCACACCTCTCCTGCACAGAGGAATTGTCACATCCTGTCTGGAGACGCCCGTGATTCGGTAGCACCTTGCGGGGCAGGGAAGTAGCCGAGCCGACAGCCTGTGCCGCTATCAGGAGCTGCTGCATGTGATTTATGGGTCTGCGCGGGCTCCTCCAAGGGGATAATTATCCAATCTGGGCCTGTCATGGGCAATGAGGGAGAGGAGAGACAGAGGATCCATCTTCTGCTTCTCTCTCCACTCTGTTCCTCCATTCAAGCCTCCATCCCCTCTCTTTGTAAATAAGGCTGGTTTATGAACGTACGGGATTCTTTATTAACTTGCACCTATACGGCAGGCTTCTATATGTATTATGTTAAACTGTACATAGAAGGCTGGTTGTTGTCTGTTTTCACTCCATTTTTGATTGACCTGTAGCTATTAAGCTGGTTTCTGTATGGGGGCCCCTATTGGGGGCATTATTTCTCAGCTTTTAGTTGTAAGCCTGATGTCTGTGTGTACAGGATCCTTTATGACCATGTTCCTTCAAAAAAACTATACTCATTGTAATGTTAGAACGGACTGAGGTCCAGGTTCAGATGGCCGCACCTTCACTTTGTGCGATGTGCTACAGCAGAATTATGTTTTTTTTCTTCTAATCTTACATACAGTTATACAACTTTTAGTATAATGCATAATAGAGGTGACTGAGACAGAATAGAATGCATGTAACTGAAAGAATAGGAGGGAGAGCTTTGACTGACTGCAGGGCTGAGGAGGTTTAAGGGTTAGACGGGTCATATCTCCATACAGATCTGGCACCCTATTTCACTTACCCTGCTACAGCTGTAAATACTAACGCACATTGTCCGGAGAGACAAAAACAGATACGATATGTCCATTTCCTGGATATCTGTGGATTGAGGATGAATAAGGGTAGCACATGATATGCACAACACTATAATAGCTCATTTGTGTGTGTGTGTGTGTGTGTGTGTGTGTGTGTGTGTGTGTGTGTGTGTGCGCGTGTGCGTGCGTTCATGCGTGTGTGCATGTTTACAGATGTGTGTTAAAATGTGATTTTTTAAATGGGCTGCCATTGTAGGAAGTAAAATGTACTGCATATGTATAGTACATGTCTGACCATGCAATAGTCTGCTTCCCTGTAGAGGAAATAATGGAAATCACTTAACTCAGCTCACTTGATTTAAAATATGCCTTACTATACATACATGCATGATTATAAATAGCACAAGAAGTTGCACAACCATACTAATAATCGGAATTAATACAACTTGTGGCTAATTGAAAATGTTGATAATTTTAACATGTGATACTTTCATTACATTTGTTTAGTGACATGTGGTGTCTTGTTTTCAGTACATAAATAAATAAATTACAGTCTATATCCCTCTGCAAGCTGCCTTGCATATGCTGGGAAATAGTGCTATCTGCCACTGCCTTGAGAGTAACTGTTTTGAACATTTCAACTTCTGTGCATTATAAAAACAAATAAATTATAAAAAATGTTACAATGTTGCGTCACAAGTTTTTTGTCTGTTGTCCCGTAGTGGCTATGTCGGAGCAGGTGGAATAGGAGATGGTGGCCTGTACCAAAACTGCACTGGGGGTGCAGCGGGCTACATTGACAGATGGCTACTAGGGGACAACATTTACAGGTACCCTACATGCAAGGTAAACTACTTTTCTCTTTTTGTTGTTTTTATTGTTCCCATCTGGAAATATTCAAGGTTTAGAAAACTTCAAAAAAGACACCTTTCTGGTGCTTACTGTGACCAACACATTAATATTTAAATACGTATGTACTTGCCTACACACCAAATTTAAGATTTTGCAGTGATATTTTTGATAAAGTATGTTGATAAACCAATTCTTTATTACAATAATAAAAGGCAGCTCTTTAGCATGGAGTGTCAAAGCTTCAGTGTGGAGTTGGCTAAAAGGAGTATTACAGCCTCAGTGTGGAGCTGACTACATGAGTGTCAGAGCCTCAGTGTGGAGCTGACTACATGAGTGTCACAGCCTCAGTGCGGAGCTGACTACAGGAGTATCACAGCCTCAGTGTGGAGCTGACTACAGGAGTATCACAGCCTCAGCGTGGAGCTAACTAACAGGAGCATCAGAGCCTCAGTGCGGAGCTGACTACAGGAGTATCACAGCCTCAGTGTGGAGCTGACTACAGGAGTATCACAGCCTCAGCGTGGAGCTAACTAACAGGAGCATCAGAGCCTCAGTGTGGAGCTGACTACAGGAGTATCACAGCCTCAGTGTGGAGCTGACTACAGGAGTATCACATTTAGGAAAAAATCTTTATTTCCCAAGTTACCCCTTATGAAGGCCCCTTGGGAAAGAAAGGTTTGCACTGGCCATTCAGTGTACTGCAGCCTTTAAGTAGGAAGAATTTGGTCCCTCTTGTGTTGAAGTTTTACCAGCATTTGTTTAATCCTCCTGGGAATATGGTGTTGTGTTTTCTAATCCAATGTCTTTCTGTCCTACGTCTGTCCTCTTGTGTCCAGTTAATGTTTGAATGGAGGCACGATATTTCTACTGCTTCAATTCCATGGTGTAGGAAATGAGCCACTACGTGTGTGTCTGTTTTTCTATGATTTCTTATGTTATATCAGTGTGGAGCTGACTACAGGAGTATCACAGCCTCAGTGTGGAGCTGGCTAACAGGAGTATCACAGCCTCAGTGTGGAGCTGACTACAGGAGTATCACAGCCTCAGTGTGGAGCTGGCTAACAGTAGTATCAGAGCATCAGTGTGGAGCTGGCTAACAGTAGTATCAGAGCCTCAGTGTGGACCTGGCTAACAGTAGTATCAGAGCCTCAGTGTGCAGCTGGCTAACAGTAGTATCAGAGCCTCAGTGTGGAGCTGGCTAACAGTAGTATCAGAGCCTCAGTGTGGAGCTAGCTAACAGTAGTATCAGAGCCTCAGTGTGGAGCTGGCTAACAGTAGTATCAGAGCCTCAGTGTGGAGCTGGCTAACAGTAGTATCAGAGCCTCAGTGTGGAGCTGGCTAACAGTAGTATCAGAGCCTCAGTGTGGAGCTGGCTAACAGTAGTATCAGAGCCTCAGTGTGGAGCTGGCTAACAGTAGTATCAGAGCCTCAGTGTGGAGCTGGCTAACAGTAGTATCAGAGCCTCAGTGTGGAGCTGGCTAACAGTAGTATCAGAGCCTCAGTGTGGAGCTAGCTAACAGTAGTATCAGAGCCTCAGTGCGGAGCTGACTACCGGAGTATTACAGCCTCAGTGTGGAGCTGACTAACAGGAGCATCAGAGCCTCAGTGTGGAGCTGACTACAGGAGTATCAGAGCCTCAGTGCGGAGCTGACTACAGGAGTATCAGAGCCTCAGTGTGGAGCTGGCTAACAGGAGTATCAGAGCCTCAGTGTGGAGCTGACTACAGGAGTATCAGAACTTCATTGTGGAGCTGACTACAGGAGTATCACAGCCTCAGTGTGGAGCTGGCTAACAGGAGTATCAGAGCCTCAATGTGGAGCTGACTACAGGAGTATCAGAGCCTCAGTGCGGAGCTGACTACAGGAGTATCAGAGCCTCAGTGTGGAGCTGGCTACAGGAGTATCAGAACTTCAGTGTGGAGCTGGCTAACAGGAGTATCAGAGCCTCAATGTGGAGCTGACTATAGGAGTATCACATTTAGGAAAAAAATCTTTATCTCCCACGTTACCCCTTATGAGGGCCCCTTGGGAAAGAAAAAGTTTGCACTGGCCATTCAGTGCACTGTAGCCTTTAAGTAGGAAGAATTTGGTCCCTCTTGTGTTGAAGTTTTACCAGCATTTGTTTAATCCTCCTGGGAATATGGTGTTGAGTTTTCTAATCCAATGTCTTTCTGTCCTACGTCTGTCCTCCTGTGTCCAGTTAATGTTTTAATGGAGGCCCGATATTTCTACTGCTTCAAGTCCATGGTGTAGGAAATGAGCCACTACATTTGTGTCTGTTTTTCTATGATTTATTATGTTATATCAGTGTGGAGCTGACTACAGGAGTATCACAGCCTCAGCGTGGAGCTGACTAACAGGAGTATCAAAGCCTCAGTGTGGAGCTGTCCTAACAAGAGTATCACAACCTCAGTGTGGAGCTGGCTAACAAGAGTATCACAGCTTCAGGGTGGAGCTGGCTTACAGGATTATCAGAGCCTCGTGTGGAGCTGGCTAACAGGATTATCAGAGCCTCTGTGTGGAGCTGGCTAACAGTAGTATCAGAGCCTCAGTGTGGAGCTGACTAACAATAGTGTCAGAACCTCAGTGTGGAGCTGGCTAACAGTAGTATCAGAGCTTCAGTGTGGAGCTGACTACAGGAGTATCAGAGCCTCAGTGTGGAGCTGGTTAACAGTAGTGTCAGAGCCTCAGTGTGGAGCTGGCTGACAGTAGTGTCAGAGCCTCAGTGTGGAGCTAGTTTAGAGGGACACTGGAGCCTGAGTGTAGACTTGGCCTGGCTCCTTACTGTCGATTTGTGTTCAGCTGATGTGGCACTTTTCTGTCTGAACTTCATTTTACCCACAATGCCTTTAAGTCTGCCAGGATTTTTGGCTCAGACTCCTGCAAAGACTTTTAAAGAACACATAAAAGGCATCAATCTGCATGTAAGCATAACCGACATCCCAACCTGCACCCCCCCCCCCCCCCCCCACTCCAACTCCCTAGGAAACTCTGCAATAACAAGCAAAGAGCCAACTCTAATAGTCTGCGGGCAGTAAAGCACTCAGGGATCTGTGTTTGGAAGTGTTCGATCAAACTTACTGAGGATCAATGTAACGGCAGGAGAAAGCCCGGCTGCATGTTTTTTTTTTGTTGCAAAAATGTGCTGTGCAGATATTATATCATACATTTCTAACATGGCTCCTCCTGAGAAACCTTTAGGCATTAAATGTGTAAAGAGAGAATCTGAGAGTGGTCGACATCACCACCACAGTGTGGAAAAGCTGTGATTTATTCTGACTGTTTAAAGTGCAATTAAGCACTAATCAGGACATCGACAGGACCATGAAGCACTGTTCTTGAATATAGACCTTGCAAATACTAACGTTTGTTTTTGGCCCTGGATTCAACTGACAAACAAAACAAGAACTTAAATTAAGCTCCAGTTAATTGCTTTAGCTCAAATATAAGCCCGTCTTTGAAAAGAGTCTGTTGTTTCTGTTTTCTTCGCTCAGTCATTAAAATCTTGTTCCATGATTCATAAATAATTATTATTCTTGTAGTTTTCTTGGAATATGGCATTGAAGGTCATGCTATTAATACTAATTGGTATATTATGGTGCTGATCATTGCCTTGTAATTCACAGCATGTTTGGTGGGCTGGGATTTGGTGGAGTGTGCGCTGCGGGAGATTTCGTATGCTGATTGTCTAATCTGTTTTTTCCTGCGGTCTTGCAGGAGCTGTACCGCACCACCCAACCCTTTGACCCTGAGGGGGTTCTGGGTACAATCAATTCCGTGGTAATGGGATTCGCCGGAATGCAGGTGAGCGGCGATGATGATGATGGGAAAAAAGCCCTTTCCTCCTAATACAGACCCTTTATGTGGTAATGATCTCATTCAATGCATGATTGCATCCTTTTTTATATCGCAGAATAACCTAATCAATTTCCCTCTCCCTGAGAGCGGTGGTAAGACCATTGGGGATTGACATAATAGCCTGTACATTAGGATGACGTATGTCACATACATGTAAAAAATGACAAAGAAATCTTGATTGATGCCACAATGAGGCATGTGATCAGTGTTGTACTGGTGATTTGCTAGCTATTTTGCCTCTGCAAATTCACTTTGTCACTTCGGTCCCACTGATATCATCCAGAATTAGAGCACGTGGATTTGACTGAGAGAAGTAGAAAACAATCATTCAGATGCTTATAGGTATGGCAAGGTTCTTCTGATCCCCATTTTTTATTCCTCTATTTTTGCCTATTAACAAAGGGCTGCGTGCACAAAATGGTGCCGTGTAAGATTTAGATCTACATTTAATGAGCGAAACTGATCCTTAATGAGAGGCTTCGGAGTCAAGGACACACTCTAAAGAGAGCTGGCGATGGAGACGAGTCTCTCTTTCCTGGCTTTTGGAGCTCCGTGCAATTCCAGCTGCTCCCGGGCTAATGAAAGAGCGCGGAGCGGGGAAGGCGCAGACGGACATGCGAGTCCGCGGCCGGGGCCGACAGCGAGTCGCTCCGCCTTCGGCGGTGCTGCTTTGACTCAACGGCTCTGTCGAGGGGGATTTGCTGCGCAAACAGGCCACATTGTTTTATTCCCAGTGGGGAGGTAAAGTAGCCGCGCGTCGTTGAAGTCGTCCGTCAGTGAGTCGCACTCTACCCGCCAGGTGTCCGTTCCTCCGTCTGATCTTAATTTCCTCGGCTGGGTCCTATTAATCGTCACCAAATGAATCAGGGGATGTGATGACTGGCTGTTCACATCTGGGGCAATGAGCGGGAAAAACTCTTTGTGCTTCCAGCAGAGGAAGAGACAGCGTCACAATATCACAACAGCAGTTTTATTTTTTTATTTTTTTTATTCTGAATTCATAATGGACTCAAGAGAGCATGCGTATGTGTTCAGGCCTATATCTTCCACATATTCACTACACAATTTTAGATCATGGCAAGCTGTACACTGGTGTATTTTATTATACAATCAGTTCTGATAAACATTGATAATGCTAATTGTTTATTAGAGAATATATTTGCATGAAGAAAAGTACTAAAGCCACATAGCCTATTACCAGCTTATTTAATTATTAGCATTGCCTTTTACTGTAGGTATGGACCATGAAATACTAACGGTTTATTACAATTATGATAAAGTGTTTCCTATAAAATTATTATCCTTAAACATTCTTGTCTTCTCAATTACTTTTATAATGTTGTTCTAATTGTACTGGGGCAACTAATATGAATAAGTAATATCATTATGTACCAGATCATTACACAGTCTTAATTACTAGAAATGTCCAGTATAATCTTTATTCCAAGCTGATTAAAATAAGATCTGTAATTAAAACCGAAAGATTAACTCCATCCATAAAATGAAAACAATGTCTTACATCAGTTGTCATAACTAAGAGTGAATGCTGTTTCTAATACCATGATCCTGTGTAGGCTACTGTATTCTTTCCAAAGTGTAGCCACTGGTTTAAACCTCAACTTGTGACGGTTTCAGGCTGGGAAGATCCTCCTACTTTATCGTAAAAGGAATTCCTGCATTCTGAAACGTTTCCTGATCTGGGCCACCCTGCTGGTAAAATGCGCCTGTTTCAACACAATGCTTGCATGTCAGTTTTTCCACATTCTTCCATCACATTACTGTTTTTCTGAATATTCGGCTTTGAAAGTCTATTGGGTCAGCATTATTATAATAAGATTATTGTGATACTGATGATTGAAATATTATTATTATTATTATTAAGAGTTATCTGGGCATTTTACTTATTGAACCATGACTTTGTAGCTGTAACTTCACATAAAGTAATTTTGTCCATGACAAAGTGACCCAGGTTACAGTAAATATCTTTACTGTACAGAAAATGAGAAAGGAGAAAACTTAATGTGGCTGAAAAACATGGATATCTCCTGGTGTTTCCTGTCAAAGAATATTTTGACAGCGGTCTGCAGTTTGAACTTCGAGCAACTACGCATGTTTTATATTTGTCATATGCATGTTATGGACAAAGGTTTGATATGTAATTGTGTAAGATGCATTATTTGATTGGTGTCTTACAGAAATCATAAGACAGGGCTCCTGTGAGATCAAGCATGCCCAATGTCTGTTCCTAGCAGTGACTGAGTTCATAGTTAGTCACTGTTGAGATATGTTTATGTTGTGTTTTGTTTATGGGGTGAGACGCCCTTGAAAGCTTCATGTCACTCTTACTTATTGATTTATTTTAACCATTTATCAGGCACCATGTACAGTTATAAACGTTCCTTAAACATCATGCTTTGCTTCTCATCCAGTATAGCCACGGCATAAGTTCTTATTTAGAGCATGGCTAATAATCATAATTCATTTGTGTGGCTGTTTATCCCAAACTCTGTGCTAGTGCATAACATTCTCTCAGTGCTGCTCTAACTTTGTAGCAATGTATGAATAGCCTCTGGCCCCAGCAACTTATCAAAGGCTCGTATTCTGAGGTTCTTCTTGTCATTCGGTTAAGAGGTGGGCGGAGACTGTAGGGCAGAGTACGGAAGCTTTGGGGAAGGGAAAAGGAGAGGAAAGGAGGGGAAAAAGGAGAAGACAAAGGCTGTGCTGTAGGCCTTGGTGTGAGACCAATACCAGACCAGTTTGTTCCTTAGAAAGATGTGAACACAGGGCTTTTGTGGTGAGCAGAATCCATGAGCTTTTCTTTGTGATCGAGGGCATGGGGTGCCGTGGAACAGTTTCAGAATTTCCCTGCAGAACACTCAAGTTATTTTTCCTCCAAAACAAAACGGAGCAGAAAACTTGTGTATCGGGTATCAGGAAGTTCCCTTCTCTGGGGAAAAGATCCTGTCTGAACTGGCCTATGGAGCTGATTCCTTAAACCAATTTGTCAATGAATTAGATGCAGTAGATAATAGGAAAAAAAACATCAGAAACATTTTTGCCTCATAACTTTTTATAACATTTAATTCACTAGGAAAAACATAACCACGACTAGAAGTCTGTGCTGTGTTAATCAGCTCACTTATATCCATTAACGCAGGTGGTCATTAGCTGCTCTATGCCCTGATCACTTTTGCAGGAATGTGGGTGGTGACAGAGAGGAGCTGTCTGCTCTCTGACTTTTGACCATAGATATGGTCTAGATTGGCCCCAGTTTTCCATCAAATGTTTGTTCCAATTTACAGTGAGCACCAGAATTCATTGGACAGTGACACATTTTTGTTATTTTGGTTCTGTACTCTAGCACTTTGAGTTTGAAAGGATACAATGACAATGAGGTTGAAGTGCAGACTGTCAGCTTTAATTTGAGGGAATTTTCATCCATATCGGATGAACTGAAATTATAGAACCTTTAGTATATAGTCCCCCCCCCCCATTTTCGGGCAAAATATTGGACAGTTTAACATATGAGGAATAAAGTAATCATTTTTAATATTTGGTTGCATATCCTTTGCATGCCATGACTTCCTGATGTCTGTGACCCAACAATATCAAAAGACTCTTGATATCTTATTTTCTGGTACTCCTACAAGCGATACTATAACCTCTCTGCATTTGAATGGATCTCTATGGGATTGGGGGGTTGGACTAGATTTAGCTGTAAATTACACTGGAACAGTATGGAACACATGGTTGGCTAAATGGCTCTAAGTCATCAAGGGTCTCATGTATAAAACAAGCCTCTGCTGCTAGATATGCAGTAGATATGGGTGGATAACTTGAAGGGTTCAATAGGAAAATTTGTCAGAAGAAACAACCTTTAAAGTGATACATGCATATCTGGCAGCAGAGTGGTGGTTTGAGGCTCGTTTGATACCTCAGACCCTTGATGACTTACAGCCATTTCAACATACAACCATGTATTCCATACTGTTCCAGCATAATTTACAGCTAAATCTAGTCCCACCCCCCAATTCCCATAGAGATCCATTAAAATGCAGAGACGTTATAGTATCGCTTGTAAGAGTACCAGAAAATAAGATATCAATGATATTGATATTGTTGGGCCAAAGACATCAGGAAGTCATGGCATGCAAAGGATATGTGACCAAATATTAAAAATGATTACTTTATTCTACATTATGTTAAACTGTCCAATATTTTTTGATGCCCAAAAATGGAGGAGACGATGTAGTAAAGGTTCTATAATTTCTAAACAGTTCATCCGATATGAATGAACATACCCTAAAATTAAAGCTGACAGTCTGCACTTCAACCTCATTGTCATTGCATCCTCTCAAACTCAAAGTGCTAGAGTACAGAACCAAAATAATAAAGAAAATTGTCACTGTCCAATGAATTATGGTGTTCACTGTATGTCTTGGGTAGATGCCCACATAGTGAATGAAATATCATAGATGCAGACTTTTTTCTTTATTAATCAAAACTGATTTTGTTAAAGAATTTTAAATGTGGTGCTTAATGTGGCAAATGCTTAATCCATGGCAATTACTGACCTGTTGGTTCTGTAGTTGTGCTGGAAGATTCTTTTATAAGATTATAAGAAGTCATTTCTTATAATTTTCAGGAAGGGGAACCTTACACACTGACATTTTTAAAACACTGTACAAAAGGGTTCAAGTTTCACATTCTAACCATACATTACATTAAATGTGTATCGGCTCACACTTAGCCATTCTCTAGTTGTGTAGAGCTGTTTAAACTAATTGAATGGAGCTATAACTGAAACAATGACTTTGATAGGAGACTATGAAACATGTCACATGTATAAAATTGATCAAACCTGATTCAAAGCTTGCCAGATTTATTAAGTAACCATGGTAATGATAATTATTGTGCATTCTAGCTTCTTGGCAAGAGCCGTCCACTTATTGTTGGTGTGACTTGAGTAAATGATAGTTGATAGGCCCTATCAAACATCGATATGACCAATTTAGAGTGGAGGGAACCATTTATTGAATTTTATTTAACCTTTATTGTACCAGGAAGTCTCTGAGATTAAAATCTCTTTTGCAGGAGAGACCTTGGAGGTAATCAACAGTGCAAATTGAATAAGTGCAGTGCTGTACAATACAAGCTGAATCCAGCAGCAAAACATTACATCCTCCCCTCGGTGAAGAAAAAGATTCGTAAACCACATACATACAGTGCCCACCAGAATTGTTAGCAACCCTGGAAAATATGAGCAAAACAGAATATTAAAAAAATGTCTTTGTCGTTTATCAGCATGACCTTACAATCAAAATATAAGAAACATCTTATTTTTAATTTAAGTAAAAAAAAATGATTCAAAGGAAAATAAAGATTTTTTTTTGGGCCCCTGTCCCAACTTTTTTGGAACGTGTTGCAGGCATCAAATTCGGAATTCGTATAGCGTATATTTACAAAAATCAAAAAAGTTTATAAGGTAAAACATTAAATATATTTTCTTTGTGCTGTTTTCAATTAAATATATGTAAAAGAGAATTTACAAATCACTGCTTTCTGCTTTTATGTGCATTTTACATACCGTACCAACTTTTTTGGAATTGCGGTTTGCATTTTAAAGTATATTCACATTCATTCATATTTTTCCATCAACATGGGGAAGATCAGAGAACACACTAATCAAATCAATCAAAAGGTTGTTGACCTTCAGAAATCATGCAATGGCTATAGAAAAATAGCTTAATGTCTGAAACTACCTATTTCCAACATCAGGGCAATTGAGAAGTTTAAAGCAACTGGAGTTGTGATGAACCTGCCTGGAAGAGGAAGCAAGTATAGTTTACCCCCATTCTCCTGTGAATTGCAGAAGTTGGTTACATTCTGGGGTCACCGACTCTCCAAAAGTACTATTAGACCCCTTCTTCTTCTTTGCCTACTACCTCTATGCCAACAAGCTATTTAGAAGGCTTGCCCGAAGAAAGCCTCTTCTGTCATCACACCATAACCATCAGCACCTGGAGTTTGCTAAAGGTTACCGGAATTTTGATTGGACCGGGTGCTATAGCCAGATGAGACAAAATTTTTGTTTTTGGCAATAAAGGTGGGTTTGGCATAATAAGAGGCATAGTTATGCAGAAAAGAGCCTTATCCCCACTGACGTATGGTGGTGGATCTGTGATGTTGTGAGGCTGTTTTTCCTGGGGACCTTGTTAGGATACATGGCATCACAGACTTCATCAAATACCAGGAGATTTTTTACCAAAATCTAACTGCCTCTGCCAAAAGGCTAAAAGTGGGTTGTGGTTGGATCTTCCTGCAGGACAATGATCCAAAGCATACCTCAAAATCACAAAATTGGTTCACTTTCACTGACCAAAGTTTTCTAGAATCAAGGTTTTGCAATGGCCATCCCAGTCCCCTGACCTGAACTCCATTGAAAATCTGTGTGGTGAGCTTAAGAGGAGAGCGCAGAAGGATCTGCAGAGATTCTGTATGGAGGAATGGTCTCAAATTTATTGCTATGTGTTCTCCAACCTGGTCAAACATTACAGAAGACTCAGTGCTGTGGTCTTGCAAAGGGAAGGTGCACAAAATACTAAATATATGGATGCCAATAATTAATAATGTTCTTAAAAATAAAAATAATTTTGCATTAAAGATTAGTTTTTCCTCTGATCAATCGTATCACAATTAAACAATTTCTTAATGTTTCTGAGCATACAAGACATTTGATAGACAATAAATTGAATTTAGTCCTGCACTTTTTGCTCATATTAATTTAGTCAATAAAGTTCCCAATAATTCTGGTTGGCACTGTATAAGAAATCACACACTTTGAACATTAACATATTTGATGAGTACAAGCTATTCAGCCCATGTAGGCGAATCATTTTGAGTTTACCAAATCTGTCGAGTTATATAGTTTGTTTTTAAAGCCTACTCTCTAGAGTTTGTCCATAAACTTGTCACACATAGTCTTGAGCTAGTGTCTCCCCTTCTGCTACAAGACTTGCCCAGCTATGCCATGCATTAAACACTTTTTGTGGGGTAAAAGTCAGGTCACACACAGGTTTAGCTACATGCATGGCATCACACGTGGAAGCATGTTGAGTTTATGCCCTTGACAAAATGTACCATCTTCTTTAGCATGTAAAGCTTTTCAATTATTTCCCAAAGACAAACAACATGCCATCATGTGGGTTCTAATAAGGGTAGAGGCATTTCTCCGTACCATACAGTGGGTGTTTATTTAGCCGTCCTTGTCAGGCTAGCTCAATGGTTTGCTCAATACCTAGCTCTACACAAGGTTACACATACACATGGCTCATCTGTGCCAGCTGTCTGCCTGTCTTTGAGTGCTCAGACTAGGTATGCACCTCTGTTGAGATGGGGCTAATCAAGGGTCAGGAGGGTATTTTTCACTGCCACGCAGGAGTGAGCAATGTTCTGCTTGAAAACTGCACTGTAGCACAAGACCCAGTGCATTGCAGGACTAAGGCCAAGCATGTCAAGGAAGCACAAATAAACAAAAGGGATGGATATTTGCTCATTCTGTACTGAATATTTTTATTCATATATTTTATTCATATAATTTTTTATCTGCGGTGTAAAGCGTGTACAGCTCGCTCAGTGACATAGTTCGCCCCACAGTCCATATAAAATCATGACCGTACCTGTGCTCACTGTAGCTGGGAAAAAAATACACTGAAATTAAGTGGTATCAGAGAGCTGTGAAGTGTTACAATGCTTCTCACCTTGTGACACAGGACACTCTCTCTGTTTTTATATTTTTAAGATGAATTAAGCATTTATATGAAGCATTTTAAACTCAATGGCTACCCTACACCAACGTTTCATTAATATAACTAAAATAACTGCAGCTTTGTCTTACAACTTCGATATAAATTGTGTAATTTTGTGAAAAATGCCCAGTGTACTGCTCCATCCGAGGCCTCAGAGCCATCATGGTGTCATTTTGGGATTTTAAATGTAATATTCTCCACCCCTGTGGCAAATCTGTCCATTATATTTTCTGCACATTGAATTATGTTGAATATTCTGGTGGTGCAGGAGGCACGCGAGTGCAGAAATAAATGAGATCTATTACCTCCTGCCTTCAGGCCCTGACTGATGGAGTAAACTGTCACAGTGTGAAAATGATGCTCCTGCACAACACAGCGTACAGTAACCTACCAACGTATTCCTATTTAATACTGTGTCCACTGTGTTAGAGCCATTTTACATTGTCATATTTAAGATTCTGCAATAATAATAATAATAATAAATAGATTGTATTAATAGTAGTGGTACATGAAGATTGATTAATTCTAACAGTTATAGGGGATATTGTCTATTATAATGCATTTTGAAGACATCGTTTCCAAGAGAATATGTGGCTTGTAGTTAGTATGCAAAAATACACTAAATATATTCATAAATAAGATTTTCTACTAATAGATATGCACATATAATTACTTGACATCATTGTACTGTTCATCATATGTGAAAAACGAGTACAAGCATAAAGTACACGAGTTCCTGACGAAATAAAAGGCAATATCGATCGTAAAGGGTAATGTCTAAGGCCTCTTAACAAGACTCAGACAGCCCATCACAGGTACACCCTCACAAACCATCTATCACAGATACACTCTCACAAAGCATCTATCAGGTACACCATCAAAACACATCTATCACAGATACACTCTCACAAAGCATCTATCAGGTACACCATCAAAACACATCTATCACAGATACACTCTCACAAAGCATCTATCAGGTACACCATCAAAACACATCTATCACAGATACACTCTCACAAAGCATCTATCACAGGTACACCCTGACAAAACATCTATCAGATACACCCTCACAAAGCATATATCCCAGGTACACCCTGACAAAACATCTATCAGATACACCCTCACAAAGAATATATCCCAGGTACACCCTGACAAAACATCTATCAGATACACCCTCACAAAGCATATATCCCAGGTACACCCTGACAAAACATCTATCAGATACACCCTCACAAAGCATCTATCACAGGTACACCCTGACAAAACATCTATCAGATACACCCTCACAAAGCATATATCCCAGGTACACCCTGACAAAACATCTATCAGATACACCCTCACAAAGCATATATCCCAGGTACACCCTCACAAAACAACTATCAGATACACCCTCACAAAGCATCTATTAGATACACCATCAAAACACATCTATCACAGATACACTCTCACAAAGCATCTATCAGGTACACCATCAAAACACATCTATCACAGATACACTCTCACAAAGCATCTATCAGGTACACCATCAAAACACATATATCAGGTACACCCTCACAAAGCATCTATTAGATACACCATCAAAACACATCTATCACAGATACACCCTTACAAAGCATCTATCACAGGTACACCCTGACAAAACATCTATCACAGGTACACCCTCACAAAGCATCTATAACGTATACACTTTCACACACATTTTCTCACAGATATAATGCATTTATACAAACAACCTATCACAGATATGCTTTGACAGAACGTCTATCACAGCAACACTCACAAATGTCAATCACAGATACACTGCCACAGACCATCCATCAAGTGTATAATACTGATACATTCCGATGGACTGTCTATCACATGCACACTTCCATAAAGAAGCTAATGCTGCTACACTCCCACAGACCATAAAAGTGACATTCACACAAACAATTTATTCCAGCTAAATCGCACAGAATGTTGACACATACACATTCACAGACTCACAAAATGGTTTCAGAAAGGCCCCTTTTGATTAATTCAATTGCACTTCTGGTTTAAGGGTAAATATTAGCATGCGTGGTATGTCCTGTATAGTCAAAGGTGCGTAGCGCAGGGCTGCTATTGATAGGCGTACTGTATGGCTGTCAGGGACCTTATGGTAATTACTGCTCTTCCTCTGACTGTCATAAGATCCCACCAGCACTGAGTGTAGATGGGTCTGTTTTCACTGTCTCTGTGGGGACAGACAGAGGAGGGCAAGTGGGGGCTGGGATTTGTGTGTCCTGAACAAATTCTCTGGACCACAGAGGTCAAAGAGGACAGACTGCCTCATTTGATTTGTGTGTCTAGTGTACATTTCCAAGAAACAGTGCTGAGATAAAAAGGGCATTTCTACTTGTGACAACAACAACAACAATAATAATAATAATAATAATAATGCAGATATTATTATTATTTTTAATAACAAAATTTGCAACTTATCACAATTATCCTCTTAGATAATCTTTTTTAAATTTTGGAGTATTATTCTGCTGGCATTGTAGCTAGAATATTGATTATACATCTGTCTCATTTATTTACTTGAATACATAACCTCAGGTACAGTCGATAGTTAACGGAGGCATTCAACCTATGAAACAGGTTCTGGAAATGATAGAATGGTATATTCAGGTCATGTTGTTGTTGTGGAAGGGGATTCATTGTGAGAGAGCGAAGGCTTCCGTCTTCTGAAGCTGCAGAGCATTCTAATAAACAGGGCGTGGAATTAATTAAAAGCCAACGATTGGGGGGTCGGGGCGAGAGATTGGAATTGAGCGATTGCCCCAAATACCAGCCACACTCCACATCCAGGCGAATGGCCTGGGGCCCCATCCAGCACTGGCCCCTCTGTTTCCAGCTCATTGATTCTGTCATGTATACAAATGATGGATATTGAAGTAACGGGCGTGCTGGGTGTGGAAGGTTGCTTTCACAAAATCCAAAGAGTCGTATAGTTTTTATGGAAGCCAGAGTTGTGCTGAGGTGTTTTTGTACCAGCAGGGTTGTCTCAGTCAGCAAGACATTTTTGTGATAATACCCACTGTTTTTGGCATGGTTTCATTAACAGGCAGCGTCTAGTGTGTGTAGTAGTGTGATTAAAAACAGAGATGAAGGAGTTCTGCGGACATACAAGATTTCCATGTTTCAGAGCTCGACCAGAGTTTATCATTTTTTTTGGAGGGGGGGGGGGGGGGTAATATATGCTTCGATTTTCACAGGTTTAATAGACAAATCACCTATAACTCTTAGTGTCTGGGTGGGTTGCCAATCACACAAATGGATTTTTTTCAGTATATTTTAAATATATTGTGAAGATAATTTTGATATATTTACAATATACTGCAGCATATTCTTTTTCCATAGGGGAGTGCTTTAGTGTGTGACAGTTTCATTATCTGAACAGTGTGTAGTGGTTTAGTGTGTTAATGGAACAGTGTGTAGTTCTCCTGTCAGGTATGTAGACAGAGTGAATCAGGATGCAATGCATTACTAGAGCTCAAAAGCCAGGCAAATTCTACACATACCCTGAAGGTCCCCACCCCAACCACCAGGGCACTCACCAATAAAATAAGATTTAGAGTGGTCCCCTTACACCTTACATAAGGATATGCTTTTCTGTATCGTTGACAATCTGACAAAGCATGCTTACTATAATGTGAATACTGCCCTTAGGTCAAAATAGGAAGACATGTCTCCTCTTCCTCCTCTGCTAGTCTGAATACCTGCCCCCCCCCCCATATCACATTGGATTGTATTGGATTTAACTTTGGGTTAAAATACTACATACATTGCATACAAGCCTGTATATTTGAGCCCAGTGGATAGCACATAGAAGCTTTAATGATAACATTTATTTCCAATCTGGTCCTGAACGGAAACCACAGTGATCCAGAGCTGAAACACCCCCCTGGCCTGGTGTGTCAGCAGAAGTCCAGTATCGCCTGCCTTACTGCTCTGCATCGACTCAAAAGTCCGTTTGATTTCTGCCCGCAGGGAATTGTCGCAGCCGTCCTCTCTAAGTGCACACGAGACCAAGGATTTATACCTGTCAATAAAAACCTATGGTAAGTGCTTCCTGCCCCTCTAAATCCAGCCACTTCTCAACAGAGAAGAGGATGAGCTTCCAGCAGGCACAAATCACTGGCCGCTAAAACATGCATTTACTTACCTTTACCGACAGATACCATGGTAAATAATCACCAGGGTTGCATTCCCAGACAGCATCACTCTGTTTTACTGCCAACGACAGATCATTCCGTGCCTCTCCCGCAGTAAGAGTAGAAGCTGTCTTTATTCATTGTAAGGTCTCGGAAATTCATTCAGGTCCAATGGGCACCATGTTAGAGTCAAACCAAACATGTCACAGAGACACACTGCAAACACTAATCCCCCCCCCCCCCCCCCCCCCCCCACACACACGCAGAGACACACACACCCCTCCCAGTGAATTCCAGTAAAGATCAATCTGCAGGAATCTGGGTGAGGAACTCTTGCTCATACCAAGCGACCGCAGTGCCACTGTCGCTAGTTTTCTAAATCGACCAAGTGAAGATGATTTCTGTCAATCGGGTCTGTGCTGTCTGCCAAGATCCGACTTGCTGCCTCACCAAGAGAGTTTGCGCTCACCGTCGCTTCACGTGATGTCTTCCGTGGGAGCTTCACGGAGCAGCTTCACAGCAAAAATGAAGTGAAATGCTAGTGTACATTTAACACCCTAGGGTGTTTATATGAGTCCACTGACTCAAATAAACACCCTAGGGTGTTAAATGTGTAGCACAATTTTTGCTCTGTTTAAAGTGGTCAACCAACCCATAGCCTAGGAATAATAAAAAATGTGTGACGGCCCCCTACTGTTTCTGCCAGTGCTGCATGTTTTGGTGCGTTTCTTCATAGGTGCTTGATGGGCGGAGCTAGAGGTTCATTAGGAAAATTGGGAGCGCTTGTGGCCAGTGCTCCCTGAGATGTTAAAATGTGCCGGTCTCCAGTCTGAGGGAGCTCTCTCCCCACAGATACCTTTTGGTTTCTGTTTAGGCGTTGGCCGGCCTTGTTTGTGCTTTTTGGGTTTACACCATACAACACTGCTTCACCGTACTCTGCACACATCCCCCTCACCTACACTGCTTCACCATACTCTGCACACATCCACTCACCTACACTGCTTCACCATACTCTGCACACATCCCCTCACTTACACTGCTGATGCTACTGACTTCCACACCCCACACTTGTCTTGTCTTTTTGTAAACTTAGAAAATAAGTTTAAACTTGTTTTTAAATGCGTCGGTGTGCGTCTCCCTTTTGGCACGGCCATTGAGCCAGGTCGTGACAAATGATGGAAAAAAGATGGACAATTAGAAGCCAGCAAAGCATATGCAGAACAAATACTGAGCAAAGGATTGCAAATACAGAAAGGAAAGGCGTATTGTAATTATAACCCGTTCAGGTGGGCTTAATTTGCTACAGTCTGCATTTGCGCAGTATGCTTTAACACAGTGGTCCTCAACCCTGTTCCTGCAGATCTATCGTCCTTTAGGGTTTAGCTTCCGTATTGCTGTGCTTGTGCTTGTGTGTCTTCATGTTTGAATAATTGAAATGATATAATTAGCATGTTAAGTTCTCCTACCGTAGGCTGTTTGTTCCTCTCTAATGGGATGATTTAGTAGTGGTGAAACCTCTAAAACCCAAAATGCATTTGTATGTCTCTCCTATTACCTGGCAACTTGTTATGGGCAGGTCCTGATTGGCTTGTGATTAAGCCCTCCGGGACAAATCCCTGTCCTTGTTTTCAAAAGTAATTAACTCCCAGGCCAACAGCCCATGCTGCCAAGTGCCACTCTTCTGTCTTCTGTCCTTTGCATTAGATCAAATAAAGGAAGTGTACTCCCTGTTGGAGCCAGAGCTCTTGGAGTTAGCCGCTTCACATTGAACGATAATAAATCAAACGTGGTTCTGCCTGGTACAAGCCAGAGTTTCGCTTACGATCACCAATGCTCAAGCTATTACTCTTTGGGCACTGGCCTTGCCTCTTACATCTGGTGACATATGCTGTGATATCATTCATTGTTTCAGATTACGTAAATCACACTGCAGTGCTATCTTTTAAAATCAGTCATGTCAGTTTTATACATAGAACATATTTGTGAAATACATTCTATAGTATAATATATGAATTATACGGTGCGTAACATAGACTGACACTACATTTGTAGGCATAAGGTGTTTATTAATATATAACATTTATCAAAAGATATAAATGAGGCGATCCACTCTTCGCTCAATGCACAGATGGAGTCATTCCACTATTCCATTATGGGATCTGTCATTGGTGTGTCATGCCTTTCTCTGTATGATTCTGACAGTGCATACTGGAGGACGACACTTTCTTGCTAGTAACAAGAGAAGACTTTGATTATAACAAAACAATTGACCAAATGCTGAACAAAATTGTGTTCTGTATGCCTAATGAACATAGTAATACCATAGCTGCAGAATTAGCACTCAGATTTATAGCATTGCCTGCTGTTATTGTCAGGGTATATGGACATGCTTAAATATAAATGCCTTGCTGTTTTCAGTATTATCTCCAGGAACCTTCATCATCCTCCTGAAACAATGTTAACATTTTGATTAGTGAACACCATAGTATTTCCTTGCTTTATGTCACTAAAGCAGATAATCTTGAGCAGATCTGTACCATTGATAAGGGTTACAAAGGCTGTATCATCCAGGAATTGAACCTATAACCTTCCCAGTTTCTAAATGTGATTTCCATCAGAACATCATGTCATGTGAGAATCCTAGGTGAGTACTTGCTGTAAATCACCTGAGATCTGTTTCCTCCACAAAGGTCTCTGTCTTATGTGACCTGCATGGGCTCCTCTTCCTTCCTGCTGCTGGCTCTCATGTACATCCTCATTGACATCAAGGGCTGGTGGGCAGGTCAGCCTTTCATCTTTCCAGGTGAGCTCAAGGTGGAGACTAATGTGCCACTGTTAAGGGGTTGATCAGTTGGGAATCTGAATGGGAATTGGAGATAAATGAAAAATTATATTAAATCATCTTTAATCGCCTGGAATTATGTTAAACATGCCAACCTGTCTTTAGGGGAAAAAATCACTTTTTTGCTACCTTTTTTTATATTTCTTTTTTTTTTTTTAAAGATGACCTGGGAATTTTGCTTGAGTCCAAAGATGTGTATCAGACATTTAGAATCAGATCTCACACTGAGATTTGGATATTTTTATATATCGCTGTGCCTTCATGCTCTGGTGAGGCAAAATGGACTGCAAATTTCAGCATAATACATCTGACAAGTTGTAGGCAAAATTAAAAGCCTAAATGGGCTGAACGGTCCCATTCTCTTCAGTTCTCTTCCTGCATTGCCTTAAAATCTACTTCCTATGTTATGTGAAGGCAAAACTTGAAAGGTTAGGTAAAATATTTATGAAATGTATTAACACTTAAATAATTTTTACACTGATTTCACCCCTCTTTATTCCCCAACAACTCCTTCGGGCTTTAAAAGCACTAGAGAATACATTTACATGAACCTACTAATGAGAGTGAAATGAGTCTAACAACAGCCTCAGCAACACGGCCACAGGAAGTGATGACTTAAATCATTATGTTTTTTACGGCGCTCATCAAGGGAAACAGCATTGCCAAACAGCGCACACTTATGAGAGGTGTCAGTCTGAGCATGTGCGCTACACGCGTGTTCTGCATTAGCTGCAGTCTGTATGAGCTGGAAACAGGGAGGAGTCAGGCCTGTTTTCCTGTGTAAAACCATGATGTCGCTCCAGTTTCACCTCACTGCATTTACCCTGGGTATCTGAGGAGCAAAACTGACTGGAGATCATGGGTTTGATTTAAGGTGGAATAGGATTTTTTGTTAATTATTAATTATGTTATCTGAACCAACTTTTCTGAAGTGAAGAACAAGAAAAGCAACACTGCTTGCAAGTCTATGTGACTTCAGTGTTTGGCATACTTAATACTATACACGTATTAATGGTTGTTTTAACTATTTGTCTCAGCGCAAGGTTTCAGAGTTTCTATGGAATTCTCTTTTTTTAAATAACAAATTTATGGAATTTGTGAAATACATTTTGACAGGAACATCACACATAGTTACAAAAGCTGTCCAACTCAAAGTATTTCTCAGATTTAACCATCAATCATCATGTAATTCAAGAGCTGAATGTATTTGTGACATTTGACCTTTTTTATAGATTATTCTTATGGCTGTCAGGTGTGCTATTTACAGGGGTGAGCTCCATCTTTCTGCTTTTATGACCTGCAGGGAAGAACTCCATATTGCTGTGCTCCACTTTTAATGTCTGCACAGATCTTTTGTGATGTTTTTTAAATGCATGTAGGGATGAGATGAACTCCATCTTTCTGTTATTCTCTCTTCATGCCTGCAGGGATGAACTCCATCTTTGTGTATGTGGGCCACTCTCTCCTGGGGGCATACTTCCCCTTCAGCTGGGAGATGAAGTTTACTGGGGATCACTGGGAAGCTCTCTTCCAGAGTCTATGGGGCACCTCACTGTGGCTCTGCATTGCCTACCAGCTGTATAGGAAGAGCTTCTTTCTCAAAATCTAATGTGGAGTGTGGAGTCGCAGTCTCCAACAGTAAAAAAAAAAACAGTATCATACGACAACTTAACAGCATCCAAATGATTTATAGACATTCAAAGCCACTTATTTGAACTGACATAAACTGAATTATTATGAATTATAATCAATGCCACAGTCACAAGTCATGGGTTTAAGTCATTGAATGGTCATTAGTACTTTGATATATAATATACTGTATATAAGTACTTATTAATAATGAATAATAAGCTATTGTTATTTGCCTAAATGAAAAACACTTTATGTAAGATCTAAGTATGACTGCACAACTACTGTAGTATTAAAAACAATTTCCTCAAAATGAAATCCTGGTGCCAGTTACCAGTTCCATGTTGTGTCCAGCTCGTTATGCACTAAAGAAGAATTATGAAGCTTTACTCTGGCTAACAGGATCTATACTCGCCTGTGTTACCTGTGCCAAAAGAACTCATCACACTGTAAACAGCACACAACCAGTGTAAGGTGCATGTAATGGGATGACATGTTGGATCTTTCTCATGCTCCAGTCTTTAACATTATACTGCACAATTACCAAATTGGCAGCACTGTTGAAACGGGCTGTCTGATTTACTGCTGTGCATGTACACCCAGGAGTGTTTTATTTGGTGTCAATTGTGTGGGAGTTGAAAGGAGACAATTAAATCAGATATTCTGAAGTGGTACTTAACAAATTGGAAAGAGTGGATCCACCACTGTGAAGTGTCTGTCATTAGACAGTTGCCATGGCCACTCCCACTTTCATTAACACAGTGCCATTGCCATCTGCTCTGTTAGCGCCGCCATTTTAAATATGGTTCAAGCCTGAGCTCCCCTCAAGAGAGGCAGCTGTCATAACAACCAGGATTCAAGCTCCCACCCATGTCAGTTCTCCCAAAATATGACAATACGCTTGAATCAAAGAACATTAACAAAATGTTCCTTATAGTAATGAGTGCTTTGCAAAATATATAAATAACTGTTTAAAAGGGGCAAGGTATTTGCCATCCTGTTGTACTTAATTTTGCATTAATCAAATATGCATTTTTAAACGATCTTACAAAATATACTCCAGATGACAATGGTGACTGAATTGATTGATCCTTGCGTTCTATTTTCTCTGCATAAATTAAAACAATGTCCTGAGCCACTTCTGTTTAACGGCTGAAACTAAGTACTTTTACGGGAGGCCACCTGGTGTGATTAGGCTTCTGTTCTGTTGGGCGGTGTTGTTGGGGAAGGCGGGAGGGGGTGGGGGAAGGGGCGGATGGTGTCAAACAGAACATTCTTGCTATTACTATTGCCTTGAAATGAAATGAAAGACACACTCTTTTTTTTTGTTGCAAAAAAACAGGTACTGTTTGCCTGTGAAAGTGCTTGAAATGTTTACATTATGTACAGTCTGATTCTGGCACAGACAGAGTTGAAAGCAACTATCATACATGATATTCGTATTTATAAACCCATTCCCCCTCCCCTGTCGTGCAAGAACACTTATGTCTGAATATCACTTTGACGATCTCATATAAATAAAAAGACCACAACGGAAGTTAAATTCCACATAACCACATGACATGGAACTGCCTGAGCTCTTTCTTGACTATATTGATTCACATTGACCATGTGTCTGAAAATGTGTATGATCGTATCACATATGGAAACTCGAGCTGTATTAGTATGGGCATGCATTGGTTTGCTCATTTCCTTTGTTATATTAAGTGATTCAGAAAGGGGAAGCTGCCTGCTGAGTATTAATACATGGAGAACGCATGAACTATTCAGTGTTAGAGTGCGGTGTCATATCCTTTCTCTCAATCCATGGTTTCACACACTGAGCTTGGAGTTTGGGTCAGTATTGGCACCTGCGGTGTGTGTTGTAAAACTAATGTAAAGCTTTCACACAAACCTTTGTAAGGCACCTTGTACACCATCCTTATGTTGGGGTTGTCAGAACCTGATTGGTCAATACAGTAGTTGGAAGTTTATGTGAAATAGAAGGGCTGCTAAAATTCTACATGTGAAATGTCTGAAGACTCTTTGGGATGGGATCCCCTGGGCCAATCGGATATGTGAAAGGAATAAAGAGGAGCCAATGGCACATACTGTATATTTGTGATAACGTGGAACCAGACCCATCTGCAGAAGTTAATACAGCCAGATCACACAACGGTGCTGCCTTACCCACTCATCTCATCGCATCATTATGAGATGACTATGTTTTTTTGTTTTTTTTGGCCTGTTTGATTTGATTTAAAGATTTCAAAATGCACCTCTACCTCAGTTGGTCACTTATCAGCAATTCAATGTGCTGTTTGATGTGCTTCTTCTTCTTCTTCTTCGTTTGGGTAGGATCTTCTTTTTCCACATCCCCAGGCTCGGGGCCGAGGGGCTATCCTTTTACCACCCCGAGCCTAGGGGGGGTTCACCCGGACTATATTTCAGGGCACACCTCCAGTAGCCACGTCACCGTGTCGTCATCCAGAACCGACAGACCATGCATCCCATTGGGTGCCCGATAAATCGGGCAGTCCAGGATGACATGGTCTGCGGTTTGTTCGTCTGCGGCACACTCACAGGCTGCGCAAGAAGCCAAGCCCCATCTGTGCATCGATGAGCGGAAGCGCCCAACGCCGGTCCGGAGGCGGTTAAGCCTCACCCACGCCAGTCTAGGCAGGTCCACCCCAATAGGGGGAAAACCGACGTCTGGGATGAAGTCACGGAGTCTAGAGGTGTTCTCCTCCCACTCCGTGCTCCAGATGTAATCCGCCCACCGTGCCGCACTGATGTTAAGATCACTGCATTGCTGCAGGAATTTCTGTGCGGCAGGCACAAATGGGTGTCTCGACTTAAGGCGCCGGGGAGGCTCAGCAATTACAGTGAGCCTTTCGTGGAGCAGATGGTTTGGCTCCACGGCCCGGCACACGAGACGTGCTGTGGCTCCCGCGCAGTGGAGCCCAGCGGGCTGGATGCCTGCAAGAATGGGAAGATTGTCCACGGGAGTGGGACGCAGGCATCCTGTCACAATGCGCAAGGCTTCGTTGATGGGCGTATCGATGAGGCGGGTGTGGGCACTGCGACACCATACCGGTGCGCAGTACTCACTAGTCGAGTATACAAGGGCCAGGGCTGCCGTACGCAATGTTCTTGCGTCGGCGCCCCAGCCTGACCCGACCAGTCGCCTCATCAATGCCACACGAGATGTTAACTTCTTGCGCAGTGACTCAAGGTGTCGGCGAAACGTGAGCGACCTGTCCAATGTCACGCCGAGGTAAATTGGCTCAGCCCAGCATGGCAGGGGTGTTCCACCAATATATATTCGGAGCTCACGTTTAGCCTCCCTGTTGTTAAGATGGAAGGCCGCCGACACCGTCTTTGCCTCGCTGAGCTTCAACCTCCATTTCCAGAGGTATGCCACTAGTGTCTGCATGTCCTGGCTCAAATTCCCCTCCAATGACTGCCAGTCTCCAGCGGAGTACACCAACGCGAGGTCATCTGCATAGGCATACTTCCGCGAGACTGTATCAGGCAAGTCATCGGTGTAGATATTATAAAGGAGGGGGGCCAGAACAGATCCCTGGGGGATGCCGTTCTTGAGGCGTCGTAACCTGCTTTGCTGTCCGCTACCGGTGTTGAGGTTAAAGCTGCGATTTCGGACAAGCTCCAGGATCATACTGACCATGTGCCTGTCCGGCAGCAGGCGGAGCAGCTTGCAGGTGAGGCCGCGGTGCCATACGGTATCATAGGCAGCCGTCAGATCGACAAAAACGGCTCCGGCCTTCTTCTTGAACGAAAAGCTGTCCTCGATGTCTTGAGTGATCAAAGTGACTTTGTCTACGGTCGATCTCCCGCGTCGGAACCCGGCCTGCTCCCGAGTCGACGATCGGTTCGACGCGGGCGTAGATAAGATGCTCGAGGATCTTGAAGGGGATGCAGAGCAAGGAGATGGGACGGTAGCTCTTAGGATCCCCTTCAGGCTTATTCGGCTTAGGGATCGCGACAACTAGGGCTCTTCTCCAGATTTTTGGGATCTTGAGTTGACGCAAGCAGGAAGAGAGGAAAGCTGTTAACCAGGACTTCAGGGCAGGTGCGGCATGGAGTATAAGCTCCGGGCAGATGGAATCAGGGCCCGGAGCTTTTCCTGGCATTAGGTGCTGGAGGGCGGCAGCAAACTCCTCCGGTGTGAATTCACCAGAGATGTTATCGCTGCTAGATGTTGGGGCCCTCCAGAGGTCAGACACTTCTTTTGCCATGAGTCGTGATGACTCGCGGTCTTTACCCTCGTATACGCCATTTTTCACAAATTGTGATGCGATTTTATTTGCAGAAATGGGGCAGTGACGAGGGGAGTGTCTTGACCTGCCAGTGAGGTTGTTCAGGATACTCCATGCCTTGCGGCTGGAGTGCGAGAAGTCGATGGAATTGACAGCCTCCTCCCAGCGCTCTTGTCTCCTCCGGCTGAGTCTTGACAACAGGGCTGTGACAGCCCTGTTTGACTCGGTTCCGGCAGGAGCCCGAAGGAAAACGCAGTAGAGGTTCTCGCACTCCGCATCCCAGCACGGTTTGTAGCTATTGCGACGTCCGCGTGGGATGGATTTCTTGGCCGCTTTCACTAACATTCCGCAGAAGTCCCGGTATGCCTCATCCACGTTGTTGGTATTAGGCGATGGAAGACGCCACGTGGATTTGTTAGTGAGGAGGCGGAAGCGTTTCCAATTGGCCTTACGGAAATTCCATCGCTTCACCGGCTCACTCGGGATAGAGTCCACGAGTTTAGGTACGGTTATCAGCGATGGTCGATGTTGGGACCGCGGGAACTTTCCGAGCACACGTCTGTCAGGGAGCCGGTTGTCTACACCGACACTCGCAAATGCCACGTCAGGATTCGTCCCAGTGTTCCA
Source organism: Synaphobranchus kaupii (assembly GCA_029718625.1). Classification (NCBI taxonomy): domain Eukaryota; kingdom Metazoa; phylum Chordata; class Actinopteri; order Anguilliformes; family Synaphobranchidae; genus Synaphobranchus; species Synaphobranchus kaupii. The sequence continues at coordinate 58,590,748 of CM056380.1, read as the reverse complement.
GCGACCGGAGAGAAAGCTGGCTGCACCCTTTGGATCGTATAACAGGGCCAGGCAGTTGTTGGCTGCCCAAGCAGCCAGGTTCTCTCCGTTGAGTGTGTTGGTATTGTACCCCCAGTCTTCATGCTGACAGTTAAAGTCGCCAGCATAGAGACAGGGGTGGGGGAACACCGGGACAGACACCGGCGTGAATCGCGAGAGGGGAGGCTTGTAGACGTTTACAATTTTAAAACCGGCAACGTCCACGCACAACCACTCAATCTCCGAGTCAGCCGGAGATTGGTCGGCGAGAGTCCAGCTCAACCTTTCATGGACAAACGTGGCAAGGCCGTGTTTCCTGCTTAGGATAGACCCAGCTAGTGTGAAATTTGGTAATACTAGCTTGTCTGCTGAAACGCAATGGGTCTCCTGGAGGAGGATGACGAGGGCCTTGGTGGTATAGGCCAGCTGCTCGATGACGCTGATCTTGCTGGAGGTGAGTCCTTTGGTGTTCAGCTGCAGTATTCTGGGTTGGAGGCCAGCGGAGTAAACACCACCGGCTCTCCTCCCCGACTGCAGCCGAGCACCAGCCCGGGTGAGGGCCCTTAATTGGCAAATTCTGTTTCGCTTATGACTACGATTCGCAGTCATAAGTTACTGACGGGGGACACCACGAGAAGGTGTTTGCCATGTCATGCCATGATGTGCTGTTCAATCAGAACTGTGTTTCTAGAAGGTACAGTGACATGTCATATGGTTTTAGTTAAAACTGGTGTGGAAGTTAGTTTAAATTGCACCAGTATACCTGAAAGTCTATCTCTGTCTCTCTCTCTCTCTCCCTCTATGTCTCTCTCTCTCTCTCTCTGCACACTCTACTCTCTTTGGTACCCTGCAATATGTGTCAGAGCTAAGGACTAAAGAGGGTGTTCTGGGATCTGGATCTAGGGTGTTACAGACACAGTTTCAATCTCTTGCCTCAATGAACGCAACCCGCTATATACCTGCTATATTTGCGGCGAGAAGGTCATTGCCCACTGAATAAGCAGGGAATATCTGCTCCTTTCCCTGACTTCATCTTCACCAGCCTGACATTCAATGAGTTTGAACACCTCCCCTGTGTGCAGCCACACCTGTGATTAATGAAGTAATGTGTTTCTCACGCTACAATGTCACTGCAGTACATCGCTAGTCAGACATACACGAGAATTAATAATTCACATAATTCTTACATTTCTTATGGTATTGTTATTCATACACAGCCTAGGCCTACATACAATCTTTAATATCATACTGTATGTAGCTGCAGGCATGTTTACAAACATTTTTTAAAACACCCTTTTAAACATTGAGCAGATTAGGTCAATCTATTCGACATTTCTTCCGTCAATATAAATTTTTGTAACATATTAAAAATTAACATATAAACGAATTTATATGCGTTGATATGCATAATACCATCTAGTAAAACAAAAAACTACGTAATCTTGTAATCTTGATTGCATTCTTTACTTATTTGTGGTGTGTTGACCTACAGAAACCTTTCTTTGGCAGAGTATGTAAATATAGATTGCAATATTCGCAAATATGTATTTCAGATTATTACTGTAATTATTTTTTCTTTTGTTACATATTGTCTTGATTGGTTCTAATTCGCACTTTCAACCTTGGAATTTGGTTCCAGTCGCCGTCCACTGTTATAGCCGGTATCTCTGAGACGGATGACACAGTACACCACCCGAGGATTACGTTGTGGAGTGGCTTCCACCCGCCCACACATGCTCTGGACGCTTCTTCCTTAGCAAGTCAACTCAAAACAGATTGATGCTAAATGTAGGCACCTTGGAAAGCTTTCGCCCTGGCCCGTGTAAAATTGCGAAACAAGAATATACAAATTATTGCCACTTTTCTCAATTTGCTCCATGGAATATAGGCTAACCTGAGGCAAGAAATAGAAATATATAAATAAAGGGAGCTTGATCTATACAATTAAATACCGTTCTTTGACGAAGAGGCTAACCTATTATCTTAATATTATACAAAAACGAAATATAGATTCTATAGTCAGTGTGAATTTGTCTTACTGTGAATGAGAATGATGCAGGCCTCTGAATTAAGGCAATTGCAAAACGTCAGAATGTAGGCTATAACTGGACCTGTATGTGAAAAATATTAAATGTGTTTATTGCAGCACCTCACTCTTCTATGGCTTGATAAAAAAAAATCTATTTTCTGTCATTACTTTGAGCATAGGTTCGCTCTTTCGGAGCTCCACCATCAGGACCGTTTAATACACTGCAGTGTATTAGATTCATTTGAACCTCCCCCTGCGCCGACCGTCACTGCAGCCCGGTGAGCAGACGCTGCATTGACCACCTCGCAATGGGACAACCGGTCTGAGGGGACTACTTCAGATATAATACAGAAAACCGGGCGACTTTTCCGAAACATTTGATAAATACAATCCTATATAACGAATTATCTTTACTTTCCTACCTCGAGACTCGAACCTATGAATTATAAATATGGGGAAAGCGTTTCGCTTATTTTTAAGAGGTATCACTTTGTTCTTGGGGCTGTTTGTGGAAGGTAAGGCTTTATTTCTTTTTTTCTTGCAAGCTATGTTTATTTGCAGGGGTGACAACGTATTAGTTTTGTGGCAGCAATTACAGTTGACCAAGTTTTATGTTCATGTTTTTATCATTAGACTGCCAACTTTCAAGGACCTTTCAATCAGCCCATGGACATATACCTTTATAAAAAGAAGGAAACGGACTAACTTGTTTTAGCTAATTGACTTTGTTAACTAATGACTCGGACTGAATATTTGTTCTGTTGCTACTTTGATCAAAAAAGGACAGAAGATGGCATGGACTTAACTAAATTGCTAATTGAATGATTTAGGTAATCTATTCACTTACATTTAAATATGTTTTGAACCGTTTAATGTGTTGCAAATTGAAGCTTTCCTGTTCTGAAATCTCCCACGCTTTTACTCGATGAGTATAAACCGTATTGGGGCTATTGGCTCTCTTTGGCAGTGCTTAATGATGCCTTTAAAAAGGCATGGGGTAGATAGTGTCGCGGCGTGGGAAACGAACCTGTTGGTTTTTTGGGACGTAGGCTATTCTATTGAAAAGCCTACTAGACTGGTGCAGAATTTACAATATCAGATAGAATTTGAATGTCTAACAGTAGCCTATTTCCGGATGCAGCCTACATGTTCTGCCTAGATCGGGAATTTTACTGTCCCAAGAATATTATAGTAAACAAAATGTATTCAGGTTTAACAGACCTAATAACTCCATTATTGTCTCCGATAAAGACCTTGCGCACGATTGAGACGTGATTGGCAGCCCTATTTAAAATGTTATTTGTACAGTATCCAGGCTACGGCCAAATGTAGTTGTATTGGAGAAAGTAAATGAACGCGATTCCGAACCAACCGCTAAGGTTTTGACCAGAGTTTGAAGCCTATAAGATATGCAGGGGACCAGGGAAGAGGTCGCGTGGGTTAAAAATAATAATTGCAAAATATATAACCTACTGCAGCGTAGAGAGTTAAGTTTACTTTTAAGTTACTGATTATGAAATCCTACAACTAATAGCCCATACCCACGATTGAAATCGGCGAAAGAAAGACCGTACAAAGGGGAGTAAAAAGGTGTACGTGGTCATGCACACGCAACTACACAATTGAATCTTATTGATACTGTTATTACTATTAATAAACTAGACTGAAATCGCACAACCCACCCTCATATTCATACACAGAAATATATGTTTTCTCTTTATAAGTGGTGATAATTTACTAATGTAGGGCAATATTTTCTGGACTCGCTAGTCCACAGCAACAGTAACAGGCGGTTGGATAAAATAAATAAATGAAAAAAAAAAAAACAGGAGCGGTGCTAACATAATTAAGTCACACACTAGCCATGGGGTGGTTTCGTTTATGTACAGTCTTGTTTCTGCCACAATACAAATGCTACGGTGTTAGAATGAACTGAATGTTTCACTGGACACAGTGATATGCAACTTACTTGGATTTCGCTCGGTCTATGACACATAGATTGAGCGACCAAAATGCAGACAGCAATCACAATAGTATAATCCCACAGTAAAACCCCTCCAACTGTACTAACACTCTCTTCTCAAACTCACTATATTTAAATACTTACTCATGCCTGAGGAGTCTATGAACTGCAGTGTCGGGGGGTAACCATGCAGCATGTCTCTAGGACATGGCACTCACAAAACACTTAGAACAAAACCTTTAAATACATTTGTGAGTGTTCCATAAATACAACATGAGTACATTTTACAATGGCCATAATGTATGTTTATATTCATAAGCTTAAAGGTATAGTTACATATGAATAAGGGCCATTATTTTGCTACTTTGTCTTGTATTGTTTTCTCCACGGATTGTCTCGTGTGATTGCTGAATAAATAATATTTACATAATATGTAATATTTAATGTCAGAAACATAAACAGAATCTGTGAAGGAGATAAGAGGCAGATCTCTGTGCAACACTGAGTTCATTTTAAAAATCAATCTTTGCCATTTGTGCAAAGGTGTATGAATAGTGTGTTTGCATATGTAATGTTTTTCAAAGACTACAGTAGCAGTTATTGCATTGTTCCTAGTACTCCCTGTGTATGTGTTCTCATAGCAGACAGTGGCCTAGAGGTAAACACAAGTAAAGCTTTAGTGTTTTCAACAGATTCAAATATATATTTAATATTTAATCCATCATTCTAACATTCTAAATGGCATAAGTCAATTTATTTATTTCTGATTGTAAAATAAAGTTGATGCTTTGCCGTGTATAAGACTGTGCTTTATGCGGTGCGGGTACCACATGGAAAGATTTGAAAGGGATTTTTCCTTTGTGCCCAGGTAATGAAATGTTCCTCAAACAAACAGGTTACGCTCCCTCCCCTCTGAGCTTCCCCTGAACAAAAGGCACACGCGCGGGTGCGAATGTGTGGGCAGGTGGCAGACAGGTGTGCGGGATCCTGAGCAAACATGCACTGTTTGTCCTGCAGGAGAGGGATGCTGCCAGCAAAGTAATGGGACTCGCCGTGATGCTAACGGACGGGGCCAGAAACGCTCATTAAAAGAGCCCCACATGGGTACGCTGCTCGGTCGGGAAATGGAACTGGATATTTTTTTCCTACGATAACTGAAAATCCAGACCTGTGTCTAAATAGTTGTTTTTTTTGTTGAAGAAAACATATTCAATACTCAATGTCATTCTTTGACAATCCAGTCCAGATATAAAACACTGTTAGTAAATTCACATTTCCTGGACAAACCCCAAATGCTTGTATGCAGAAGTTAAGGGGAGGCTATGACTCATGCAGCATGCTTTCGTAACTGAAAACTGTAATATTTCTTATCTTATAATTATTGTCAGAATATTGTAGAATATTTAGAATAGTGTATCTTTGATCGGCCTGGTGCATAATGCAGACTTGCATACATGGGATGGTTTTGTTTTGCTTCTTACATATCTTGTAAGTGTTTCCTTACAATAAAGTTGGTAGGTAGAATTGGTAATGCATTATAAACATTGTTATCTGTAAGTGCACACTTCCATCAATGTCAGGCTGCTTGAGTAAAAAAAAACTTCTAATATTGTCCCTTGTTTGATAGTAGATCTTTCTTCCCCTTTCACTTCTTGGATCCACGTAATTCCTCTGATTTCCCTTTTCTATGGAAAGTTCTGTCTTAGAGTGAAGGTTCCGGGAGTACATCCCTAGTGTAAGCAGTACTGTATTTCCCATATTAGTACAGCAGATTCTAGCGAATGCTGCTTATGTGAGAACGGCCTGCAGTACCTCAAGTGTCCTGACTGCGACTCCCTATTTGATTGCACTGTGCAATCGCTATATAAATTAATTAAATGCCTGGTTCTGAGAAAGTTGTGGTTTCTGTAGCGCTTCAGAATTCCAGTGTGGTTTTCAATATCCTGGGAATGACATCATAAACCCACTTCAGCCACAAATTGAAGGGTTTCAAAAGCACTTCCATATATGCACCGGGAGAAATTGTATTTAAATCAAATTTGTGATTATTTTAGAGGATCGCTTGTATCAGTGGTTTATTTGGCATAGGTGTTTTAGTTTGCAGGAAAAAAAAAAAATTTAATTGCTGAAAGTAATCTTCCAGTAATTCTTTTCTAAACATTGGCACTAAAGATACGTGCATATGTTAAAAAAAAAAAAACAGAATTGAAGTTCACAAAAGACTGACCAATTGTTTTGCTTTTCTTTCTTTTTTTACTTTTTTACTATATATATATATATATATATCTAAGATAAGCTCTTGGTCAGGCAACAATATATATTTTCTTTTGTATAGAATAGACTATTTATTTAGACTTATCCGCTGTCTTCAGATAACATATTGCTTGCCCATTAGCAGTTCATTCAGTTCTTTCACTGTCTTTATTTACATGTATTCTGTTTATTTTGCTTACCATAACGCTAAAGGTGGCTGGATTGCATCAGTTTCTGTTGCAGTAACTTTATTATTATCAGTATATACAGTGAGCACCATAATTCATTGGACAGTGACACATTTTCTGTTATTTTGGTTCTGTACTCTAGCACTTTGAGTTGGAAAGGATACATGACACACCTTGAAATGATACATGAAAATGAGGTTGAAGTGCAGACTGTCACCTTCGAGGGTATTTTCATCCATATCGAATGGACCGTTTAGAAATTATAGGGGTACATAGTCCCCCCAAAATATTGGACAGTTTAACATAATGTAGAATAAAGTAATCATTTTTAATATTTGGTCGCATATCCTTTGCATGCCATGACTTCCTGATGTCTGTGACCCAACAATATCAAAAGACTCTTGATATCTTATTTTCTGGTACTCCTACAAGCGATACTATATAACCTCTCTGCATTTGAATTGATCTCTATGGGAATTGGGGGGTGGGACTAGATTTAGCTGTAAATTACACTGGAACAGTATGGAACACATGGTTGGCTAAATGGCTTTAAGTCATCAAGGGTCTGAGCTATCAAGCAAGCCTTAAACCATCACTCAGCTGCCAGCTATGCAGTAGATATGGATGGATCACTTTAAGGGTTGTTTCTCCTGACTAATTTTCCTATTGAACTCTATGGAAAAATAAGTCAGGAGAAGAAACCCTTCAAGTTATCCATCCATATCATGTCATCGTATCCTTTCAAACTCAAAAGTCCAAGAGTACAGAGCGAAAATAACAAAAAATGTGTCAATGTCCAATGAATTATGGTGCTCGCTGTATATTGTTTTGTCAATCCAAATTATACAAAAAGTCTCTAAATGCCATTAAATATCACTTAATTGGTAGGAAAAAATTTTTTTGGAGATTACTTCACTGTATTAGTGACCTTAATCAGTATATGCATATGCAAAGAGGACCATGTACTGTACCGGAGACTGACTCCACCATCAATGAGGAAAAGGTCAGTGATTACACAGGGTTGACATAAAAAAAAAAGAAATGTGTGTGCGTGTGTGCATATAAAACACATAATGAAATGCATAAATATCACAGCAGCAAAGCCATGTACTGTGCCACTCTTCAGTGTGCTGAGAAACCATATTGTATGGCTGAAATAAAAAAAATGTATATTATGATAATATTTAATGCCTCAGTAAATTAAATTTTTTAAACTTTACAGTTTAAAAATAAGTTTAGCAGGCATCTTTACCATGACAACTTGCATTTTTATATGTTATACAATAATAATCATCATTCATTTGTTTCTGAGACATCTTAGCCATTGCAAGAATTCTTCTACCGAAGTAGCATGTTACTACACAAGGGTGCTGCTGCAGGAAGTAAAAAAACAGCAGCCTTCAGTGATCCTGGAACTTTAGCCACCATTCTGTCAAAATGCCATTGGCTTCACTGCCACTTTATTTTCTAGTTGCTTGTCAATGCAAAAAAGTTCAAATTGAGCTATATTAGATTGAAGTATCGTATTTGTATTTATTGGAAACCCTTCAGCCAATGAATGAAAAGAAACATTTTTTTCATTATTTAACTTCATTCAGTAACAGTGAAAAATGTGGAGTGTGTAGCACATTGGTGGCTGCGTGGAGCCTCTGATAGGTTAGAATCTCAGTGGAAGATTTATTTTCCCTTTGGTGTGCATTTATGTTGTCAGTCAGAGCAGAATTGAATCAGAGTGTACTCAAGCTTGCCTTGTCTCTCCAATTTGGGACATTTCGCCCTGGCACAGAATGTGGGGGCTGTAAGGGTGTGTATGTGTGTGTGCTTGTGTGTGTATGTGTGTGTGTGTGTGTGTGTGTGTGTGCGTGTGCGTGTGTGTGTGTGTGTGTGTGTGTGCGTGCACGAGCATGTGCACGCTCACATGTAGGTGTTGATGTAGAAGCCTAGTTAACTGCTGACATACATATTAACAAGCAGTGACACTTTACATTGAAATCACTGCCAGTTAGAACCCAGTGAGGTTTTCTTTTTACACTGGAAAAAACTATTTCTTTAGACCATCTTCATAATTACCTCCTTTGTTTCTGTGAATGTGTTTATATTTTTATTATAATTTAAATGTACATTGAAACAGTACATTCACAAGAACAATGACATCTAACACAACATGCTAACAGCCTCTAATGTAGGCTTTCCTGAGATACAGATCTCACCAATAAGACTGTGGTATTCTGGATGTGTCCAATTTGTGAAGACAGTGTCTAGTGTCTGTGTCAGAAATAGAAAGTACATTAGATATAAAGAAAATGTATATTTACTGGATGTTAGTAGAGTTTTAAACGGCTGACATGCACGTTGTGTCTACATAGCAATTCAGAGACACATTGTTGTCTGTGTGTCACATTGTAAGAAAGATGCAGAAAAGGAATGATCTTCTCTTTGCTAATCATTAGCCATTGCTTTAAAAAAAATCCAGGGCTTTCAGGACTCATCAGTTCCGGTAATGTGAGAGGCATCACTCTGTGTGAAGCAGGATCGTGGGTCAGAGCCGTAATGGCTCCTCAGCTTCCCGTCTTGCGGCCTGTGTAGCCGTCCGTCACATCATGGAAGGGGGGTGTGGTGTGATCCATTTGCATGCATCTCTTTCTTACAGTTCTGCGGTCAGCATTAGCTTGGCGGTGTAAGTGGAGAGGTAGCAAAGAGGAGTAAAATCACATCGATCAGCAGAATGACTGAGAAACTTTCCCTGAGATTTAGACTGGTGGCTGGGCAGAACAAGCTTTCATGCTCCTGGAACCCAGTGTGCGGTTTGCATTTCTCTATTTTTCCAAAAACAATTTTCACCCATACAAGCACACAGTGCTTCAGCTGCATTTGTGAATAAGATTTTCTTCTTGCTCATGTCACCAATGAGTATTTTATTTACGTATCATATCAGATTACAAAGCAAAGCAAACATGTGCAGAAAGGAGCTACTTTTCTCTATAAGACCATAAGCCCTATACAGTACACAGTGTGTGTGTGTGTGTGTGTGTGTGTGTGTGTGTGTGTGTGTGTGTGTGTGTGTGTGTGTGTGTGTGTGTGTGTGTGTGTGTGTGTGTGTGTGTGTGTGTGTGTGTGTGTGTGTGTGTGTGTTTGTGTCATCCAAATGTACAGAGAAAGAGTCTGAAGCAGTAGGATCAGGTACAGAGTCAGCTTTCAGGCTTTTGTCTATTAAAGCCATATAGGAAGCATTTGGCACACCTTTGCAGCCTTTGCATGCCAAATGACTTATACCATTATAGGGCTGGCCTGGGTTGCTCAAGAGGAACATTTCATAGGAAAGCTAGGTTGCCACTGGAAGGCAGTAGAGTATGTAGCCCTCTTCCCTCCAGTGAACCAGTGATGGGAACACGGTGCTGGAGATGAATCCATCCTGGGATGAGTCATAAAACCAGTTTCATGACTCATGGATGCTGTTAAAGATGCCATGTCATTTACCAAAAGGGTAGGGGATGCTAACTCTGTTGTCTTCAATTCCCGAATCTGACCATCTAATTATTCCTTAGTGCTCTTCGGATACACTGCCACTTGCGTTCACTGCCTGCCTCTAAATGAGAAGTGACTTGTTTGTTGACCTTCCTGGGACAATAAAAAAATATGTCTTTATGAGCCCCATAGTCTTTCCATGACATTGGCCCTGTGTCTGCCTGTAAGTGTTTCCTCTGTGTATGAATTTGCATTGATTTACCACAAGCTCACCTTTAGCAGGGGACTCAAAGGCATCCTGGGTTCCTGAAACAAAGAGCAATAATGATGATGAAGATGGCCGCTGTCCTAGGAGACATGATAAGCTAGAAGGAGTGCATGCTCTGCAGACTCACACTTAGGCTGGGGAAAGGACATCCTGCCCCTGTCTCAGCCCAGCAAGGAGAATCAAAGGGTAAAATCGCCCTGTGTTAAAAAAAGAAGTATTCCCCTTTTTCTTTTGTTCCCCAATTTGGGAATGCCACTGTGTCTCTCAAGCTACAGCAGTCAAGCGTGCGCATTCCTCTGATGCGATTGCCTGTGAGCCTGCACGCTGCTACGAGAGAGAGCTAGCGCTGAACGCGGGAGAGGTGAATGCCTCAGTGGCAACAGCCTGTGGGCACCTGGTATGACTGGAACTAATGTAATAGAAAGCCAAGGAGTGCTGGTATATCATCCTGCATTTGTAATGTCTTTGGCCCTGACCGTATGACTTCACAACACAGAAATCAGAGAGCGACCCCACTGCAAGCAGAGATCATTCTGCTTTACCTTTCATCCTAAACCATTGAAATACAAATATTGTAGCGGATTTTGATGTTCAGCTGGTCCAGATTCGCGACAATCAATAATTTAGCGAGACCTAGAAAACGGGAAGATCTGCTGGACAATTTCCATGAAATCAGTGCTGCCTTTAGTCATAGGAACTACTGTTAGTGACCAGCAATAATAATAATAATTATTTTAAATATTTTATTATTATATTTTGCATAATATTGGCATTAGAATTGTGGAAATTTCCATAGACATATTTTGAATGGAATTGAATCCTTACTGTATGCGTTTATTTCACTGGCATTGAGCAGTAAAGTATCAAGAGTCATGAGTAGGCCTATATTTCTTTTTGTCTTTTGTTAACAAAAACAGTATTACAGCTTTAATATGTTGTACTATGGTTGTTCAATCATTACTTCACTTGCTCCATATTGTTTATAGTTATTGTTTATCATCAATATTGATGGTACTGCATAAATTCCTCATCGTTTTTTTTCTCCCAAGACATATTCAAGGTTTAGCTAAATCTTTTCATTTTTGATATTACAAACTGTGATTGTCAGATTTCTTCTATAGTGAAGCCAGATTTGGCCTGGCGCCATAAATTGGGGACCCTGGCTTAGACAGTTCTGTCTTGCTAACCGGTGGACGTGTTGTTATCACAGGAGTATCTTGTGTACCCCATCTTGCTCCTTATCAGTGGTGCTGCTCGTGTCATTGCTCTTCCTGTCTGCAGCCCCGAAGTGACCTTTAACCCTACACGCTGACCCGAACAGTACTACCTGTCATCAATAGCCTGTCTTGGGATAGGGCCATCAGCTGATCAAACTTTCTTTATTTATGTACGTTTCCAGTTTTCCAGTCTTCACACTTTAATTCATCAGCAGTCCTTGCTTTTGAGTTGGACCACTTGAATAAATCTTCCACCGCACACAACTTATTTAGTTAGCAATTTGATTTACTCCCTTTGCTACATTTTATAATTTAATTTTCTCATGTCTGTTCAAACAGATTATAAATCTTCTCAAAATTCTCACACAGTTTCATAGCATTTCTCTTAACATAATTGGAATTAGACTCTGAAGCCCAGCTTATTTACTAAAGTGTTTCTGCTTTGTGTTATATCTGCTGACATTGCTGGGGATGTCTAGAGAAAATTATCCTTTCTTTTTTCTATGACAGGACTGTTTTTTGGAGGCTGTCAATGAGTTGCTTATAAAAATAACATTGGGGTTAGGTTTAGTTACAGCAGATCTTGTTTTTTGTATTTTACGTTTGTTATTTGATGCAAGAATAAAAACCGGCCATTATTTATTTGTGGTTGAACATGAATCAATGCAGTCTTAAAGGAATTGAATGAATAAGTTTATTATGCAGCAAAATTATATTCGGTAATACGATATGATATACTGTATTTTGAGCACTTGAAAATTAAATGACCATGTGCACGCAGTTACACTCCTGTGTTTTTAATGTCAACCTTTTGGAATATGAACCTAGTAACTGGTGTTCTGTATCTCCCATAACAACTAAAAAACATAAACAAATGACCAGGTCCTTCCAAAATGATCACATATTTTTGTATATACCCGTCTACCTGTAACTATTGCTTTGCTATCAATTTACCCACCAGTTTACCCACCTTGATCACTACCCATTCCCACTTGTACCAGCTGTACCATAACCTCTACCAACCAGTACGTTCTCTTCTCTACTTAATGACCAGAAAATGCTATATTTACTTATCTGTGCCAACATGGACTTTTGCCTGTACCTGTTATACATTCACATGGTATTCTACAAAAAAAAACCCACTAACATTAAACGGTCACACATAGACATATAAAAATAATGTCAGAGAAAGTACTATTTTCAAAAAAACGAATTGACAAGCCTGTCTGCCTGTCAGATCAATGGTACAGACTGCTTTCAGAATTATAGAGCAGACTTTGGACAAGACTGCTGTTTGGAAAGTTGGTATTTTTGCTGACTTTTAACTGCAAAACTTTTTAAATAACTACTAGTTATGTATAATATGATCATTGCAAAGATTAGACTTTTGTTTCACTGATGGAGGTGACTTTCTCTTTCAATACTGAGAATACAGAGACTGTGGCTCCCAGTTCTATGATGCTGATATTTGTGTCGTTTAAGGGTCACATGTCCATTACACGCATCGGCGAAATCTAATTTGCTTTTGTGTAAAAGGACAAGGAGACATTGATTGAAATTGTGTCCCAAGGGCAACTAAAGCAATTTTTTTCATGGGCCCTGACAAGTTATTTTCAAGTGGCCAGTGATGCATGATAAGTTTGAGCGATCATTTACAGCAGCGAGCGGTACAAAGACTCCCACCCCTCTCATTTACGCACCCTGCTTTCAGCCAAGCAGTCTGCTACTGGTGCTGTTTTACCTCCACACATTTTGTTGTGTTAAGTGCACTGTACGTGCATGTAAAATAAGCAGAGTTTGTGAGATCCCCTTTTGATTTGCATGGATGTTTTGTTAATTAGATTGATGGAAAGTCATTGCTGAAGTATGCAGAAGGTGTAAATGGCTCAGACTCGGTGTCTGACAGGACAGTAATTCTCAGAGGGAGAGTGAGAGTGTCAACACATTGTATGGAAATGTACTGTTTATTTATTTACTTGGCAGACATTCTAAACTAGAGTAACTTGCAAGGCTAATTTGGCCAGATATATGAAATACATATCCAAAGGGCAATACAATAATAGGGCTGGATGTGTCCATACATTTGATTGTCAATTAAATGCAAGCTTTCGTTGTTTTATTTAGAGGCAGGTTCATAAGATAACCAAAACAAAGTTTGTGATGAACAAAAACACTTGCATTCAAATGAACACACACACACACACACACACACACACACACACACACACACACACACACACACACACACACACACACACACACACACACACACACACACACACACACACACACACACACACACACACACACACACACACGCACACACATACACGTCTATATTACCAACAGGGGACTATCACTCTATACCTGCCAAGAGGGGACCATAGTTTCTAGACATTGTTTTTTAAAAAAAGGGACATGGAAATTTTTTATTTAAGCTCATTGTTCATACCATTTACTGAGATTTCACTTTTAATGGTTTTTTAAAAAGTAGCCAAGAGGGGACCTGAACGACGTCTACCTAACAAAGAGGGGGCCAGTCTGCAGGAGGACTATATTATCCATGCTCTCCACAAAGGAGTGAATTCTCTCAAGAAGGCATAGTACTTCTTAAATTGCTACAAGATTTTAAGTTTTTCCTAAGATGAACCAAAACAAAGTTTGTGATGAACAAAAACACTTGCATTCAAATGAACACACACACACACGCACACGCACACGCACACACACACGCACACACACACACACGGTGGTTATGAAACAACAAACCTCAGTCTTTTTTGTTTGAGGTTTTTTTATCTTTTATTTTGAGAGCAACCAGCTGACTATCAAGTCTACAGTACTTATTTAATAACTGAAGGGAAGTTTTTTTTTAACGTGTCAGAATTTCATATACATATGCTTGCACATGTGTTTATATATAACACCCAGACATACAGACAGACATAGAACTTAGGTCACATGCTCAAAATAAAAGGTTTTCATGGCATTTATATGTTGTAAACTCCTAAAAGTCAAGCTGTGTGTTTTTTGTTGGTGAATTGAAGTATTGTGTAAGAACAGTCTTTGATATTATTCTAAAATAGTCCGTTTGGTGATATTTATATGTACCAACCTGTATTTTTATGGGGAAAAATGTTCTGCTGTGTAACAACCGAAGGTCTTTATTGTTAGTCTTTATGGTTTGTCTTGCCAACTTCATTTCCTGACTCTTAACTTGTGATAAATAAAATGACCTTGTACAAACCATTTTTAGAAACCTTTCCAAATGAAGAGGCTAAAGTGCTTTAGCGCATTATGCTTATCATGTATCTGTGATGCGCACTCCATTCCCAGGGACCACAATCTATTATTCTCATCCATACTGCAAAATGTCACTGTAGAATCCCACCGCTGGGATCTACGCCAGACTATATCAAATCTACTCTCATCACAGAGCGTCATGCATTTCGCGGTTTAAAACAAAGGGTACTGATATTTAATGTGGTCTCTAAAACCCTGGCACATTTATGTGCATTGTATGTACTGCAGGTAAATTGCACGTATGTGTTCATACATAGCATGTGCAATATTTTTAAGCGGTGCAGCCGCTTCTATACGTGACATGTGTGTCCGTCCGTCCGTCCGTCCGTCCGTCCGTAGCATGAGATTTAAACCAATCAGGAGTCGCCTATGCGTCACATGCCCGGCAATACAATAGTAGCTTGAGAAAAACATGCCCAGCTTCAGACAGCTCTATCTCAAAAAATATACATGCCACAGCTTAGATATTCACACCGTAGGAATCCTGGGAACCAGATACACATCTGTATATAATATGTCTTGTGTAGCTTAGAAACTGTAGTCGTGGTCACAAGTTAGAAAATGGGTTTGAAATTGAAATTACCAGCTGTCGCTAGAGTGGAGTTTTGAACATTCCACCATTTGTGTGAATGGGGAGCATGGTTTTCAAACAACACTGAATATTTTACAAACTAAAAATGTCACAGCTTAAATATTTACACCGTAGGAATCCTGGGAACCACATGAACATTTTGATACATATTAAAATGTAAAACTGCAGTCGTCATCACAAGTTATAAAATGGGTTTGAAATAGAAATTACCAACTGCCACTTGAGTGGAGTTTTGAACATTCCACCTGTTAGCAAGGTGAGTCGCCGTAGCAACCCCCCAAAGCAAAATCAATACAAAATCTACCACCAGTGTTCTGCTGGACCCAGTCAGTTATGGAACGGCCCAACAATCCATGCACCCTTGTTGAGTTTGGAATTCCATTGTTATTGTTCAAGTAATAACTGTAATCTTTCCTGTTTGTTATCAGAGTACTAACTGTCATATTTCCTGTTTCTTCTGAAATACCAATGGCTGTCCTTTTATCTCCAATATCACCAAACCAGAGGCCATTGTTTTTGTACATGTAAACAACACACACATTTTCTATTGCATTTTTTAATATGATTGCTCATAAACCTGCACCGCTTACTTCACCACCTGGGTGTGATTTTTAAGTAATCATTTAAATACTATGCCCACATTAATTATTCATAGACGTCATGTCGTCAGCTGTAGCCTAACGACTGTGAACATGCACACAAAACAGGGCAATTGACAAAATGGGGTGGTGAGAATATATTTGATAATGAAGTTACATAGTGTTCCACTGGCTTTGAAATCACTAATTGAAATGTATTAAATTAATTAAAATAAATAGGCTACACTTTACATTGATTCACTGATGAAATCGCCTGTTAGCTACTAAAGGTTTTAATCTATGGGCCATTTTATTTTATTAACAAGGAGCATAGCCTAATATTTATCAGTGTGGGACAATTTCTTATAAATGTGCAGGCTATCTTCTACATGTTAGGCTATATCATGTTATACAGATCCTTTCCAAAAAATTTGAATATCATGGAAACGTTTTTTTTTTCCATAATTCCATTCAAAAAGTGAAACTTTCATAGATTATAGATTCATTACACACAAAGTGAAATATTTCTAGCCGTTATTTGTTTCATTTTTCATAATTTTGGCTTACAGCTCCAGAAAACCCCCAAAACAGTATTTCAAGAAATTAGAATAGTGTGTCGAAAATCAGCATTTACTTCAGTTATGTGGTCTAGTGGATAAGGTGCATATGGTAGGACTCTGCCTCACAATATATAGGCGGCCGGTTCAAATCCTCGTCTCTGAGATTTAAATTTTTCAATCTTAAATGGCAAATTAGCTAATTCAGTTAGCTACAACAGCAGGGCATTAAATAACATTAAATAACCTGCCATGTGTTTTTTTTTGTTTTTTTTAAGCGGTGCAGCCACTTCTATAAGTGAGTTTATCATCTCCTGCAGGATAACACCTACTAGACCCTTTACAAACTGCTATTCTCTGACACAACATCTCGGCAGTCAAGCCTGTCATTTACATTTTTCCTAAGGTGCACTAAAGCCTAACCTAGCCTCCAGGGCGCCCCACAGCGGCAGAGATTAGTAGTGTCTCTAAACGCCTTTCTAACTTTTTGGACCATTTTTTGAGACTTTTAGCACATGCTTTACCCAGATATCTGAAAGATACCAGGGACTTTATGACATGGTTGATAAATGTTGGTGATATAGGTAATGCTGTTTTATTAACCACTGTATATGTACCATCCCATACAAGCATCCCTCATGAAGATGGCTTGGAGTCTTTGATGTTATTTCTTAGTTCACGTCCATCTCAATCTCAATCTCGTTGTTAATCTTTCAGTAACCTTGATTCGACAATAGAACTGTTCTTCAAAGCAATAATCATTTTTAGTAAACAGTTCTATTGGCAAAT
Organism: Synaphobranchus kaupii; assembly: GCA_029718625.1. Classification (NCBI taxonomy): domain Eukaryota; kingdom Metazoa; phylum Chordata; class Actinopteri; order Anguilliformes; family Synaphobranchidae; genus Synaphobranchus; species Synaphobranchus kaupii. The sequence continues at coordinate 58,573,528 of CM056380.1, read as the reverse complement.
CAAGGTTACTGGCGATGGAAGCTACAATGGCATCTGATTGTGCTAATTGGTATCTTGGCTACCTTACAGTTAATTTCTGCATTTATGACAAATTTGTTCTGATGTTGATGAATTCGATGCATACTATACGTTTGTACAATGACTTCCCGACCGAGTGGTTATCCACATAAATGGCCTTGTGCTGCTCTTCAACCAGCTCTGAATGTTATTGAATATTCAACAGCACTCTCTAGAGATCATAAACCTTTACCATGGCCCTTTATAACAACTTTTACTCCTCTGAGCAGTTCCATTAAAGATATTGTGCTAAATCACCAGCACATTTTGAGTAGCCATAGCCAATTTAAGGATGTGTTGCAGGACCTTTTTTCATTCAAGAGGCCATTATCTCAGAGATAAACTGCTGACACGTTTAGGCAAGGCACACACCGGCACACATGATCATGCCAAAGGCAACTATCCATGTCATAAATGTTCCATCAGTCCCCATTATAGACAGTATATATCATTTAGTCCATATCAAAAAAATGATGAGATTTATGATTCCATGCAAACCTACAGTATGTTATTTATGTTATCGGGAGTCCTCGCCCACAGTTTTATGTTGAGAAACCTCTCATCGTCTACGGACGAAGATTATTGAATATTAGACTGTCCTCACTCACCAAGATGACAAATGCCCTGTGTGACTTCACTTTAGACTACATTTTTGAATCTTTCTTGTTTTTATGATTTGATTAACATGAGGTAATAGATTGGTGGATTGATGCTATTAACATCATGCATTGTATGTTAGGTGGAGCTATTGGCACTGATTGAATCTTGTGGTAACTTTGGTAATTGGCTTTTTATGAGGAGTGGAATCATTTTCTAACCCTAAGTTGTGTTGTTATTGTTAATTGATACAAATCATTAATTAATACTACATAATAAATATATTATGTAGACAAATGGTGGATGTGGGGAGGGCAGTGTGCTCACATGGCTAATTGCTTTCTAGGTGAAGCCAACAGACCCAAATTAACTTCTCTTTCTTTTAAGTCTTTGGCTGTGCATGTGATTTGCCGTTACGATGGAATGGTTCTCAATGAATTTGTATATTCTGATATTACCAGTTAACATCTTGACACACTTTCCCTATTGGACCTATCATATGCTATGTCTCTGCCTTTTAATTCATGAGAGATCCAATGCTTTAACCCAATGTTTGCTCATCACTAATTGGTACTAAATGATATCTTGTTTAATCAAATGGGTGCTTTGCATTATGCTCACCTGGCTGATAATTCCCTTCTATGTGAAGCCAACAGACCCTAAGGAACTTCTCTTTAAGTACTTGTGATGTAGAGCTTGTCCAGCACTCATGAAGGTCTGAGGTGAAATTATCTTTACACCCTGTTTTTTATCATTTAATTTTTGTGCACCTGGGAATACATGTTGTTTCATGTATTTTGTCAGCAAGTGAGCTCAAATAACTGATGTGGATTCAGTGAAGACAGAGGTTTTTGCAGTGTGTGGTTATCATTTCTATTTTTTATTCATTTATGGCTCTATGTACCTGCAGGATATTTTGGGCACGTTACTCAAAAAAAGTATTACAATACTCATTACTCGTTACCATTTGAAATAGTAAAGAAGATACTCGATACTTTACAGGCAAGGTAACGCAATACAATACTTTTGCGTTACTGCCCAAAAGTTCTGCGACTGAGCCCTCATAATATGGTGTAGGAATAAGCAACTAACAGACCTACATTTCTACAATGAAATGACAGCAACATAACAGCATTTAATAGCTTAGATAATACAAACCCCAATTCCAAAAAAGTTGGGACAGTATGTAAAATGCACATAAAAGCAGAAAGCAGTGATTTGTAAATTCTCTAATTGAAAACAGTACAAAGAAAATATATTTAATGTTTTAACTTTATAGATTTTTGTAAATATACGCTAATTCCGAATTTGATGCCTGCAACACATTCCAAAAAAGTTGGAATGGGGGCAAAAAAAACACCTGTATGGACCATTCCACAGGTAAACAGGTGATGCTATCATGACTGGGTATAAAATGATATCAAAAGACTTTTGATATTGTCGTGGTTTCCAAGCGACAAGAATTCTAAGTTTTCAGCTTTCAGTCCTAATTTTTTCTAAGTTCTTCAATAAAGAGGATGAGGCAGGATCTTCCAGAATATTCAGACTTTATTACACAGAAGCTCATAAAGTCGAAACAGCTCTGCAGAGTTGTTCAAAGTGTTTTCAGTTACATCTCCATTTATACATTGTTTGAGTACATAGTCCATCCCCATCTCCGCCCTGCAGGTGTGTCCAGTCCTCATGCCACCATGGTTCCATCATTCAGCATCGTTTCAATTGGTTAACCCCTATAACCCCAAATTTGCTGATTCTTCTGGAATCATGGTGGTTCTCACTAGATTAGATTTCTCCCCTGGCGTCCACGTCCAACCCCCCTTACCCCTTTTGGACAGTTTTGGAAAGTACCCAAACTCCCTTATTGACCTGAGCTGACATGTTCAGGTTACTCAATCATTGTGGCGCCACAGTCCAAATATCCAAAAATAAAAATGACTATATGCCCAGACACAAAATACAAAATACAGATGAATACATGTCACTGTGACCAGATAATCTCTTCTTACTGGCCCCCCCGGTTCCTGTTGTTAATTCTGAGCCTGAGCATCTGCTAAACATCAGCTTCTCACAGTTTCTTGTTCCATAACAACTCATTATTCATTTATAAGATTATAGTTCATTACAGTGTTGTTTACTCAGTGTGCCTCTATACTTATTCAGTGTTCTACAGTGGTTTTCTAATACATTTCTAATACAAATCCATACACCTTCATGCTGTGTACAGGTAATACAGTTTACAGGTGACCAATGGCCCAATGGAATATTTCCAACAATATCTTATTTTCAGATACTATAACCTCCCTGCATTTGAATGGATCTCTATGGGAATTGGGGGGTGGGACTAGATAAAGCTGTAAATTACACGGAAATAGTATGGAACCCATGGTTGGCTAAATTTCTGTAAATCATCAAGGGTCTGAGGTATCAAGCGAGCCTCAAACCATCACTCTGCTGCCAGATATGCAGTAGATATGGATGGATCACCTTAAGCGTTGTTTCTCCTGACTCATTTTCCTATTATAAAAAATTTGTCAGGAGAAACAACCCTTCAAGAGATCCATCCATATCTACTGCATATCTGGCAGCAGAGTGATGGTTTGAGGCTCGTTTGATACCGCAAACCCTTGATGACTTACAGCCATTTAACCAACCATTGATCAGACAATTTGAAACATTTTAATCAAGTTGCCGAATAGGACTTGATTTTGCAGTTGCAAAATATATTTAGTTCACGTTGAACACAGTAACATAGCCAGGAATTCATTTGCGAATGGGCCCGAGCAAAAGTGGGTGGGCAATTTTAAAAAATCAAATATGCACTCCAACAGACAGCTAGCTATGACAAACCATAATGCAATGGCTCAGATGGGAACATCCCTACAACAATGTTGTCCCCATACAAAATAATCAAACACTAAAATCACTTCTCTGTCTTTTCTATATAACAAAATCTATAGGCTAATATAAACCAGAACACATGTGATCTGGCTCCTATATACAGTATGACCAGACAAAGTTGCGTGACGCTCAACGGACAAAGCACACAGAGTCATGTAGGAACGCAAAATGCCCAACAGGGATCCTGTATAGCAAAGAATAAACCTCCAACGAACAGGCAAGGAAAATGAACATAACGCACACACCCCTACGATATTAGGATATAGTGATATAGCCTAAAGCCCTATTTGGATGGGATAAGTTTTACTGGTGGAGGTGGGGTAGCCTAATGTAATTATTACAGGAGGATCTCTGTTATTTTAGTTCCGTCCGAATCTGCCATGTCTGTAACTTTTACGGACAGTAAAGATTACTTTATCCGGGCCGAATCGGTCATTAACATTACATATGTCCTGTGATAACAATTAGGCTAGCTAGGCTACTTTACAGACAACTTATCCCATCCGAATAGGGCTTAACTTACAACAGCCATCTGAGGTTGAACGCATAATGCAATTTACATGTGTGAGTGTATGCCACTGCAATGGAGACTAGCCTATGGATGCAGTACAAGCATGATTCTCCAATATGATGGCAGTGTGCATATCATGTGCAATCCCCATGACTTTATACTGGCACTAAAATCTCAATCACTTTTGATTACATTTTCAACAAACCCAGTGTCCATGTTTTTATTTTATTTTGAAGAACAGTGGATCTTAGAAAGATATTCATCTGTATTACACTATAATTCTGACCAGTCACTGGAAGTTATCCGTCTGTTTTGTTTGAGAATGCAACAGGAGCATGCATTGCTAGTCTCCAAGCCAAGGAAGTCACATCTCTACGATAAGGTAATGCTCTATATTATGAGAATCATATAAAGAGATTATAAGCATTATGATCAATAACTTGCAATAATGACCCCATACCATCTACTCTGTAGTTTCATCGACAGCCTTTTAGTTAATTAAATTTATTGTAAAGTGCCACAGTAATGATTCTCATTAGTATATTATCTTTAGAGAGGGAGTGGTTGTGATGTCGAGCACTGGGGAAATGGTGAGGTTCCCCACTCAGCCAAATGACACCTTAATGAACTTCCTATCTATATGTCACTTCCATATTTTTATTATTACAAATATTTTTCTAAAGGTTTTTTTCTGCAGTTTAGTGTAATTCAACAAATACAAGAATTGCTAGAGTTTTATTCTTGGTTGTTCACAGGTCCATTTATTTATCTGGGAGGCGTTCTTATCCAAAGCGGCTTACTGCATATTATTAATACAGGCATATACAGTAAAATTCCATGAACACTAGTAGATACAATCAATCCAAATTGATTATACACAATCTACACAAAGGCTTATAGAAAAAAAAAATTCTGTAGTAAATATATTGACACGCACACTGACATGGCAGTGAGGATGAGGGGGTAGAGCCAGTGAGGGTAGGGAGACAATGAGGATGGAGGGGGTCGAGCCAGTGTGGATGGAGGGGGTGGGGCCAATGAGGATGGAGCCAGTGAGGATAGAGGGGGGCCCCTATGGAAAAATAATATGCTGCAGTATATTGTAAATATATCAAAATTATCTTCACAATATATTTAAAATATACTGCAGTATATTACATTTCCATATGGGGGTGGAGCCCAGTGAGGGTGGAAGCAGTGAGGGTAGAGTATGGAGGTTAATTTAGTGCCAAAACTAACAAACAAAACACGTTTTACAAATGCCCTACGATTCGCAAAAAAAATTGTGCCACAAGTCACGTGATAGTGCCAAAAGTCACGTGATTCACAAATGGAAGACAACATTTTTTGTACTTGTAAAAACATGTTTTGTCTTTGTGAAGCTTTAATGTATTAGAATACTGTTTTGTATTTGCAAAACAAATATACATTTGTTTGATAATCATAATTTTCATTTGCAGTGTTTGTTTGCGAATCATAGGACATGTGTTCTGTTTGTTTGTTAAGTTAATTGGCATTAAATTAACTCCATAGTAGAGGTGGTAGGAGCCAGTGACATTTTTCATTTGCAAAACAAGCTGTATCTTTGCGAATCACAGGGAATTTGTAAAACGTGTTCTGTTTGTTTGTTAAGTTAATTGGCACTAAATTAACTCCATAGTAGAAGTGGGAGGAGTGAGGGTGGAGGTGGGTAATTGGGGCAGCAATGGGCTGAGATGGACAGAGAGAAACCAGAACCAAGTTGGGACCTACACTGTGCTGGCACTGATAATGCCAGGTGTAGGCCTTAAAGCTGTGCAAAGATGTGTTATTTCTCTAGAAACACAACAGGGTCAGCCATGAGATGTAGTCTTGATTGACCTGTGATACATTTAAACTTTCTTACGCTTATTAGGGACACAGCTTCTTGGTTGCATACTTTATAAAGCATCAATAGCCTTTTTCCAGCTTGGTTGATTAGGAAAAGGCCATGTGGGGAAAAGCTTTGCAGATAAACAAATCCTTTTCAGTGACCGTTGCTGTTGATTGGTTTTTCTATTGATTGGCGGGTGGCCAGATACTTGACCTTCCAGATACTTCCAAGAGGCGGTCATTAGGAGCAGACGCATGGAACAGGGAGCTCGGGTTCAAAGGTTGAAGGCTTTTTTTCTTGCTATTAATCACACGGCTCAGGTTTACGGCCACTGCTAATTGGAGGACCGTCTGACCCGTCTGCTGTGGAAGTCGGTCCGAGAGGAGAGCGCAGGTGCAGATTTCAGAAATGCACCTTTCAGCTTAGAGGTAATTCATGTTGGGAATAAAAGCAACTTTCATTTCCTACCTAATGAGTATCCAGTCTCCTCTGGTATCCACTCTCCTCCTCTTTATGCTGTGTGGGCATGTAGAGTCTGGAGGGCCCCTCCACTCTGCGTACTGTTCTCACCCCCAGAGTTGTGAAATTTGGGCTCCCATAGTTTTTTTAGGGTTTCTTTTACTTGCTGTTGTTTTAAATGTTATTAATTTTTTGACATTATTTTATATTGTATTGAATGGTATATTTTATGAAAATGTGTGAAGGAATAATTTGTCATATCATTTTATTTAAGTATTATTATTACTTTATTTTACAAAGTGTTATTATTGTTTGTCCACTTTGAGCACTTCAGAGTCCTATGACAAGCTTATAATTTCTAAACGCATTTGTCCAGTAGCCAGCTCCTTCATTGCAATATACACATAAAATACTTCACATACTTAATTTTAGCCTGTGGTGTCCATGAACGTGCTGAAGCACTTACTACTTCCAATAACACTTAAAAAACACCTTGACCTTTGAAGTATAAGCTGTCTGCCAGAGAAACATGAGCATGTGGCTTAATGTTTCTAGCCTGTGAACACATTTATTTTTTTATTTATTTTTTGTCTTTAATTTGGAAAAAAGCCTGGCTTATTGTAAACTCCACCTCTATGTGAAGTCTTTGGCTCTCCAAACAACAGAAATCGATATGGTCAACTTGCACCGGTTTGCATGAAACGTGTGCATCTGAGAGGGTAAAGTGTGGCTAAATGTGATGAAGCAGATTTACAGAAGCACTAAAGATCACGGAGGAATTCACTGCCATGGCCTTGAGTTGCTCATCAACGCAAAGTGTTTCCAAGAACCCCAGAATCACTTTGTGGAGACCTTTCTGATAGCACAAGGCTGGGAACCTATGGCCTCCATGTTGTTTTTGATACACTCAATTAATTCACTTTTGTATAAACTGCTTACTTTTTCTGGCTTTCTTCCTGGAAACAAATTGAGTTTTGAATGATGTAAACCAATTGAATAGCGTATGGTTTAAGGTTTCCAATGTGGAGCGAAGAGCAATCCTCACTGGTGAATTTAGGCATTACTGAATTAGTGACTGACCCTTTTCAGAGGTTAGCCTCCTTTCCCTCTTACATTGATCTTGGCTACGACACACACACACACACACACACACACACACAAACACCTAACATACACAAACACACACCCCCCCCCCCCCCACACACACACACACACACACACACACAAACACACACACACACACACACAAACACACACACCCCCACACACACACACACACACACACACACACAAACACACACACACACACACACACACACACACACACACACACACACACACACAAACACACACACCCCCCCACACACACACACACACACACACACACACACACACACACACAAACACACACACACACACACACACACACACACCCACACACAAACACCACACACAAACACCCCCACACACACAAACACCTAACATACCCGAACACGCACACAACCCCACACACACAAACACACACACCTAACATACATAAAACTGCCCGAACACACACATACAAATTAATTCTTATTATTTTTTACGAAACACGCACATCATTTTTTTGAATCGTTTTAATTTTTAATTGTAATTATTCAATTATTTTCTATATCAATCTCAATATTACAAATCAGCTGGAAAATTCCATTACTATTACATAGCAATATTTTTGGAAAATATTGTATGGGTGATACTTTACACCAGGGGTAGGCAACCCTGGTCCTACAGTGCCAGTACCGTTCCTGGTTTTTGTTCCATCTGAGCTTCATCACAGGAGTTTTATGGATGATTACAAATCTAAGCCTGAATGTGCTGAATGGAGAAATGCTTTGTACCTCCAGGCCATGGTCACCTGCATTCATTAAACCTTATTAATTAAAATGAATCCAGTCATATAGTTATAGCTTTGGATCGAACAAAAACCAGAAGCGCCCCAGGACAAGGATTCCTACCCCTGCTTAAAACAGTATCAGTTCTCTTCAGAATGAGCCTGTTGGTGCTTTTGGTTTAAATAATAATAATAATAATAATAATAATAATCGGCCCCTGCTATAATATTTCTTATGTAAATGTCTCCATCTAGTGGAGGTATTATGTGCTTGCCATTTCAATAAAAAATAATACTTACCATAATACTTAACACTGTGATATTTGCTCCATAATAGAGTATACACAGATATCTTTGTTTTAATGAATAGCATTTCAGATTTTAATGTTTATCTGCAGATAATACTGTTGTTTTGCTATGGAACCAGTCATCAGTTTTACTTTAAAATATTTTGCACTGATAATGCATATAATTATCTTGCAATCATCCAATAGCATACCCCCTATGTTTTCAAATGATTCATTCCACGCATTGTTTTTCTTATTGGTAAGCTAATTCACAGCACACATTAGATCAAGTATCAGCTTACTTTATAGATATTAGGTGTACCAGATATTGGTTTGCCATATTGCAGCACAAACTTGCTTACGCAGTGTTGTGGTCCCTGGCTTGCCCTTGTGTTATTAGAGGCATGTGCCCTCCAGTTGTTACAGTGACATGGACCATACATATCACTGCATCTGGCTAAGTTGTTTGCCTTTTCCCCTGTTGAGGTAAGCATGTCTTTTAATAAAGGGGTCGTTGGTCACTTCTTTCTTCAGGCGACCTCGAAGAGGGCCGGACTTATCTTATAGATTAGACCAGGCTCTTGTCATCCAAGCATGGCTAAATTAAATCAATGTCTGAAACCGGAGCCACGGCCACAACTGCAGCAACAGAAATAGAAAATCTTATTTGGCTGTCTGCTAATGACATTAGTGCGTTCCCTAAATGGCCACCCGCTGCCGTTGGACAGGAACACAGTAAGGATACGATTACCCTCTGCGCGCACAGATCCCCATTTTCCTGTAAAACACGCACACTCATTATTGCGTTTGATGGATTAGCCCCCAGCCCTGGGCCCCTGGCAGGTAATGACTCATTTCTGTATGGTATTATGTTATAGTCTGTAATTAAGCTTCCCAAGGTGAACTCAAGGGGACACTGAAACCACACTGGATTGAACATGTTATAAATGCATTAAAAGGGTGAAGCATGTGCCCTGTGAAAGCTCCTGCTTCAGTTTCAGCTCAACCGTGCGGAGTGAAAGATATTTTAACTCGGCCACTTAATAGAGGATTAATAAATAATGGGGCTGCTTAAACTGGTTGCGTGAATAAATACAGAGTTGTTGGGCATTGATCTAGCTCCTCTCAGTTTGCTCACATTGCATGGCGTATCTTGATGGTGGCATGGCATGTTGACTTAATTTCAGCTGTGGGTAGATCTGGGTGCTTTATGGCAACTGAACCTGGTCATTATTAATCAAGGTTAAATGCAGAACATTAATATGTCTAGAGATAAAATCCTAAGCTTATCCTGGTATGTGCAGATAGGAGCGGTCTTCGACATGTGTTTTGAACAGTATGACATTGTAGCTTTGTGTGGTTGTGTATAGATATCTACAGTTAATTATTTTCAAAATGTTTCACTATGGTGAATGTCAAGCATATATGAAGTAATAATAATAATTTTTTATAAAGCCTTTCCCAGGCTCAATGTGTTTTACAGTCAGGATGGATACTGTCCTCTGTGGAAATGAAAATGTGTGTGTTACTGTACAACAGAAAATTCTTCTGACAGACAAATAACACTGATGTGGGGAAGCATGGGCCCAGAGAGGAGAGCAGCTTTAAAAAGCACATCAATCAATATTATACATCTGGCTCATTACTCTAATGAATCTGATTAATCAATGGTTCAGTCAACTGATAGCAAAAATTAATTAAACTAAAATCTCTTATGAGCTAAAAACTGTAACTGACTGACATGCAATAGCCTGCATTTATATCAACATTTTTCCTCAACTAAAACTAAAACTTAGCAGTGGAAGGAGACGTTACTGAAAGGATGGTGTGTGAATACAGGGAGTGTTTTCCTGTGACGATGGACTATGAATCCATGTCAGTGTAATCAGTTGGATTTCAGTTTCAGTGGAAACTGTGTCCAAAACACACAGGCTGACGCATTTTCCCTGTTTGCACTGAGAGTAATCAGCTCCCATAAAAACCATTCTGCCATTCTGGGCTTGTGTTATCTTTACGGCACTACAATTATTTATTTTCTGAAGATGGTACTTTGTACACAGATCATGGTGTGACTCATGTGTGTGAGCGTGTGTGCATGCGCACATGTGCATATGTGTGTGTGTGTGTGTGTGTGTGTGTGTGTGTGTGTGTGTGCGTATGGCCGAGTCACTGTCCAGATTCTGAACAATGAAAGTTACTCTTACAGTTCTGTGATCTCAGTTCAGATATTTTATAATAGGTTCTCACTGAAACTACTGACTGTTACATTGAAACATTCATTCAAAATCCTGTGATCTGTGAATAGCTATATCCGTATGTCTATCAGAATTGCAGATCATAGTGCTATTGTTGTTTTTCAGTTATAAAGTTAATCATGTGTCTGATCCCATGTGATATAAGGTAATGTTTCCTTAAAATATATTATTGAGCTTCTGATTACATTATTATTAGTGGTCCAGCACTATAGGGGTTTGCTGCTTGAAGCCAAATGCTTTTTATGTGCCCAAGTAATGCAGATGCTGGAACATTCTTGTTTACAGTATTATTATAATGGTATTATAATGGCAAGAGCCAGCTTAACAAATTAAGGTAGCTTGTTTGAATGACAGAACCATTAACACAGTTAAAATATTGTGCTGATTGGCCACCTGGTGGCGCTATAGTGCACATGATAAAATGTTGACATACACGAGCCCCGTCCCCGGGCCTTGATAGACAGAGAATTACAATATTTGGTATATACAGTGCCCTCCACAATTATTGGCACCCCTGGTAAAGATGAGTAAAAAGGGTTATAAAAAATTCACCGTTTGGTGAATTAGCTTAATCTCACACTGAAAAAATTAGAAAGATCTTTTTTTCCATTTATATTTTACTTTTTAAAGTTGATCAGTGTTTAGGAACTTTATCCATGACTTCCTGTTTCACTGGGGTATAAATATGAGGTGACACAGAGGCCATATTCCCTTATTCATACATCAACATGGGAAAGATAAGAGAACACACAAATCAAATGAGGGAAAAGTGTGTTGAGCTTCATAAGTCAGGGAATGGCTATAAAAAAATAGCTACCATATCTACCGTTAGGGCAATATTTAAAAAGTTCAAAGCAACTGGAACTGTTACAAACTTTCCTGGAAGAGGAAGTTTATTTTGCCATTTAGGATGGTAAGAGAGGCAAAAAAATCCCCAAGGATCACTGTTGGAGAATTACAGAGGAAAGTAGCAACTTGGGGTCATCAAGTCTCCAAAACTACCATTAGACGTCACCTTCATGCCAACAAATTATTTGGAAGGCATGCCAGAAAAAAGCCTTTCCTGTCATTTCACTACAAACGTAAGCACCTGGAGTTTGCTAAACGCTACTGGAACTTTGACTGGAACCATGTTCTATGGTCAGATTAAACGAAAATTGAGCTTTTCGGCAACGGACACTCAAGGTAGGTTTAGCGTAAAAAGAAGGATGGCTATACCGAAAATAACCTGATCCCCACTGTTAAGTATGGTGGAGGTTCCGTGATGTTGTGGGGCTGTTTTTCCTCCAAAGGCCCTGGGAACCTTGTTAGGGTACATGGCATCATGAACTCCATGAAATTTTAAATCTGAATCTGGTTGCCACTGCCAGTAAACTAAAACTGGGTCGTCGTTGGATCTTCCAGCAGTACAATGATCCAAAACATACGTCAACACAAAAATGGTTAACTGAACACAAAATCAAGCTTCTGCCATGGCCATCTCAGTCCCCTGACCTAAACCCCATTGAAAACTTATGGGCTGAGCTGAAGAGGAGAGTGCACAAGAGAGGACCTAGGACTCTGGATGATCTGGAGAGATTCTGTAAAGAGATCTCAGAGATCTCACCTTGCTCTGTATTCTCCAACCTTATTAGATGTTACGGGAGAAGACTCAGTGCTGTTTTATTGGCAAAGGGAGGTTCTACAAAGTATTAAATGCAGGGGTGCCAATAATTGTGGCACACGTGGTTTTGTTAAAAAATAATGATTTCTTGATGAGGAATTTTTTTTTCTCAGAATAAATTTACTTCAATTAAAGGTTGTATCAGCGATTTTGGGTGGAAACATAAATGATCACATTCATCAGATTTTTCCTCACGATCCGCTAGCTGCCCGCCCCATAAGCAGGCCGTCAAAAAAACGCGTCTCTGTAGGCAGCCTATGCTCCGAGATCGTACACAAAAACAAATGGTACTACCAACCACTCAAAACCAAAATAAACAGTATTCCAACCAATCACAATGATCTGCACAAACGCTAATACTCTTATCTCGCTGAAATCTTGACGGATTTACAAACGGTTTGGTTTCTTACAAACGTTATTAACGTGGTTATAATTCTGGATGCTTGAACACTATTTTTTAAAACATAACATAATTATTCATAAGTATGTTTGTTTGGGATTTCGCTTCAGAAGTGACGTCACCCAAAATCGCTGATACAACCTTTAAAGGTTGGATTTTTCCTCATTTTTTCAGTGTGAGATTAAGCAAATTCACCAAACGGTGAATTTTTTTTTATAACCCTTTTTACTCATCTTTACCAGGGGTGCCAATAATTGTGGAGGGCACTGTAAGTAGCTACCTATAAAGTCTGTAATATTGGATTTTTTGTCGTCTTAAATTTTCTGAGAAATATTTAAAATGCTTTTCCAATAATTAACCAATTCATAGCAAATTTGGAGTGGTGCCTCTGTGGACCTTTCAGGAACTTTGTTGGAGATATTCTATGGAGATCACAGGAAGTGATTTCCCACAGTGTCCTGGCTACACTCCCAACCAAACCCCCTCAATCTCCAGCTTTCCCCTCACACTGTAGACTGAGATTGTGGATTCCATTCAATTCCATTTTATTTGTAGAGTGCTTTTTACAGAGCTGCTATGAAAACAGGGAAATAGGAAAATTACAATGTTGACTTAATTTCAGCTGTGGGTAGATCTGGGTGCTTTATGGCAACTGAACCTGGTCATTATTAATCATGGTTAAATGCAGAACATTAATATGTCTAGAGATAAAATCCTAAGCTTATCCTGGTATGTGCACATACAAAAAAGTCCAAAAACAAATTGGGAGAAAAGGCACCCTAACAGTGGCAAGAAAAAACTCAGCAAAAGGAAGAATCATGGGAGACCTTGGCTTAGAGGGGTAGCTCATTCTTTCAAGATGTGCTCCCTGAATGGTGCTATTCAAATGCAATATGATATCATAATTATTGTGTGTGCTGATAATTTTGCGTGTTTTCTTTGACAGGTGCATGGGGGCTGTATTTTCCGCAGAATGGGTACTCTGAGATTGTGTACGTGGGGCAGGAAGTGGGCACGCCCGTGCTCCAGCTCCACGGGATGCCGGAGAAGGTGTCGGAGAGGCCGCACTTTTACCTGTGCTGGAGCAACCCGATGAAACCGCCGCCCTACGCCACGTGGTTCTACCTGGACGAGAACACCGGCTTCCTCTCCATGAACAAGACTCTGGAGGGGAAGGACTTCTCCTCGTTCTGTGAGTCCGGACACGTCCCACCACACCATGTGACCAGCTCATTCTGCTCACCTTACACAAAGAGAACAAAGCTGTCTCCAAAGAGGCAAACAACATGTAACCAGATCCATTCATGTTCCCATCCTCACCTAAGCAAGATCGAAGGATTTATATAAGACCTTAAATATATCATTATTCTGACTAAGAGATCTATTGATGTGCAGCTGTGTTGGTAAGTGAATATGAATGGGAATAGTTTTTGTGAAAATCATGACAAGACAACAACAATATTAAAGGTGGTCACAATTTGCATGAAATGAAATGTAAAAGAAATTGCATTTGAATGGAAATGTAAATAATTTGGATTACCGTATTTCACAAGTTTTTTTTTCTTCCCAGAAGCCTTTGCTATCCAATGCATTTCTATCATATTGTGATTTCAAATCTGCAAGTCATTCGTAGATCACTTAAATTAGATTTTCGCCTAAATCACGGTGTTGTATAAGAATGGAAAGGACAAACATTCACTAAAAGAGCTACAGATCAAGTTGAGCTGAATAAGGGCAGAAGTTTGTTTTTTCAATGATGTCTCGATAAATGCGCTTGCATTGAGATGTGCGATCATTTTGTCCCATGACAGACAGGGGCGGTGTTGGGTCTCTGAAAAAGCTAACACTGAAGGCAGTGGTCTCGCCCAAACCCATACGACACAGCACCTGCCTCCGCAATCCCAGTGTGCTCATCACCCTCAACTTCATCAATGCCACAGCGCCCCCCTGTGGGCATATGAAGCTGGAGAGGCTGTGTTTCCCCTACAGGGACTCGAACCCGCACATCAAAGAGAACCGGCTCCCAGGGCCCTTCCGCCAGCTCCGCCACCTTACCTGGCAGGATGCGTGCCCCAATTTCACCATCACCTACTCCATGGAAGCAGGTACGGTGCACAAAGCTCGCCTGCCACCTCTCTGTATGTCTGTCTGCTCTTCGGAGTGGTGCAGAAGTTATCGGAAATTATGTGGTCCTGTGTGGGAATAACTGCCTCGGAGATGTATATTGTTTTTAAAGGTGCACTATGCATGATTTTTACCTAGAAAATATTACAAAATAACCGTGCTCAGTCATGTCTATGATGCACCAGCAATCTCTGTTGGAAAAAAAAAATGCCGAAACCTTGCTCCTCTGCCTGTATTTATTATTCTAAGATGTGTTTGGGGCGTTTCTGGGCATAGCACTCTTTTCTGCGTGGGAAGGGGTGAGTGTGGCTACAGAGCCTGTGTGTGGGATCAGGTTACTTTCAGCGGAGCATTTGTTGCCAGCTAGCTACTGCAATGGCGGAGGTGAGGAAGCGGAGTTACAGTGGAGCCAAACAACAAGCCGACAGGGCGCATTCAAGAACCAGGGTCAACCTAGGATTTGGTTTTCCTCAGTAGCGACAGCTGAAGTGGATGAAAAGCAACGCGTAGTTGCTCTTCATCAAAAAGTAATTTACTTCACAAGGGTATTAGCTAGCTATGATAGGTCTGCTAATGTTACTTATTCCACACATGATTCCGTCTTTACATCCCAGTTCTAAGTACATTTTCAGAATAACAGTTAGCTAAATACTGAACAAGGAAAACACCACATGGCAGCTGCAACTGCACTAGAGAGTCGCTACCGTGCAGTAACAATGTTCCTACGAGGGCCACTTATAGTGTAAAGATCATTATCTCACCTGTTGACTCTGATGAAGACGCTAACTCAAAACGGCAGTTGTATTTAATAAGCGTGCTTCATTCTATTACGAGTGCTCTGGGCAGTCTAATGAGCCAGAGTACATTTTTCTTTATATGCACAGAGAGAACCTTCTCTCTTTTATAAGTTTGACTGAAGCGTGCAGGTCAGCTTTTATGTCATCATTATAACACTGTCTACTTACCGTTACCATCCATATAGAACAATGCATGTTGTTATTATCTTCGGTTGCCATTTTGCTTGCTACGCTCAATCGTGTTTCTTGCCCTCAATGGAGGTGAGTGGGCGGGGTTTAGGACAGAGGAGGAGTCTTTTTTGATTGTAAACACAGGACCACAGCAAGGGTGAAAATCCTGCATAGTGCACCTTTAACCCTTCACCACACCCGTTTCACTTTGGGGATGGGTGCTGGGATGGGGACCCCAGTCCCCTTACCTCACCTCCCATCCCTAGCATTTTGGTTCTGCACAAATTTCAGCATCTAAACTGCTCTCACAGTAACCTTACATGCATTTTAATGTACACGGACAGCAACTGTGTGAGTCACAGTGCATTGAAAAATGAAATATTAATAATGCTATATTGTTTCCTTGATGCTGAATTGCATCTTGTGTAATGGGTTCCTGCTACCCTTTCCCCTTACTTCAGACGTTTTAGTACCATTTGCGGTCAATGAGAACACGTCTGAGCTGGTGGTGTCCCGCGCGCTGGACCGAGAGGAACGCGAGATGTACAATCTGGAGATCGTCTGCAAAGTGAGGACAGAAAACAAGCTGCACACGGTCTTCGCTGCTCTTCTGGTGAACATCTACGATGAGGATGACAATGCCCCGTACATCAACGGCTCTGACACGGAAGAGGTGGTGCTGGAGTTCAGCCGGAAGCGGGTGGGTCTGTGCTCGTGTCATGTCTCCATCACATCACTACTCATTCAAGAAATACAGATCGCAGACTCCTCCCAAAAGACTGCTGCTGTTTTGTATTACTGTCACCTTGCCAAAGAACACCCCATATTTTAATCAATCATTTATAGATAGCCATCATCACCGGCAGCTTACGCCACCAAACCCATTTAATCATTTAACACCAAAATTTGATATATATTTGCAATACCTTCAAACAGCCGGCACGGGGAGTTAGCGCGATTAGGTGGGGGGTGGCAACACCCTTATTCTTATGACCAGGTGCAATTCTGTTCAGACCCAGGTTCAACTGTGTCAAATTCAGCTTGTTTTTTTTCTTTAAATCTCATACAGATCGAACTGCTTTATATTTCAGAACACTTTGTTTGGCAGCCTGTTGTTGTTCGACAGAGACACCACGGCAATATACCCTAAAGACCAGGCTCACAACAAGTTTGTGGGACAAATGGTGACGCGGGACTCCTGGGTGAAAGATCATTTTGACGTCACACACTCTTTCAGAGAAGAGAAAGCCATCTTTGGCAATGTGCGAGGGACCGTTCACGAGTACCGTGAGTTGGCCAAGGTCACAGCCGCCCACACACACATCTATATCCTGTCTAATTTTATCTTTCTGTTGAATATGATTTTGTATAATATTATTGTTTTTATTTTTGGTTCTACAAATTGTAGTGACACCAGCTTATTTGCCCTTTAAGGAAGTTTATACAAGATGCCTATTATTAGTGTCACTATTTCATCAACATTCAGATAAGAGTTTTTGTATTTTATGGTTTATGGCATGACGTCTCAACCAAACTTGAACACCATGGAGTGTGTGTGTGTGTGTGTGTGTGTGTGTGTGTGTGAATGCATGGGCCATTTAAGGGTTTCAGTTTGAAAGTATCATATTCCGGACACTTTACCACTGTTAATAAATGTTTGCTGCTTTGTGTCTCCCAACCTTGACGGTCTCCAGGCCTGAATTTGACCAGAGATCTTCTGGTGACGGAGAAGCGCTCCATCCAAGTGGACTACCTCGTCAATGACACCACCTTTCCTGGACCAGAGCGGACCGTCCTGATCCATTTCAACGTCACCATCCTGCCCGTCCAGATCTCCTTCACCAATGTCACCTACCGCTTCATGGTGTCCCGAAGATCTGCCACCTTTTCACGGGTGCTTATAAATGTTACTTTCACCAATATTCTTTATGCACACACAAAGTCATAGAGCTTTCTTTACTCTGGGTTTTTCTGTCAATTTCACACATTAAAATGCAAGGAGGGTTATCAGCTCTGTCTGCCCGCTGTGTGGTGACCGACCCCAGCGGCAAGGGTAGATTAACTCCAGTCAGGCAGGGACAGAGAGGATGGAAGCACATTGTCACTGTCTGGTGGTCTGTGTGCCGCAGGTGGGCCAGGTCTGCGTGGATGACTGCCTGCAGTTCCAGGGCATCAATCTCACGTACAGCCTGGCGACGGCGGACAGGAACCTCTCGGTCTCGGCGAGGTCGTGCCACGCGGCGGTGGCTGTGGAGCAGAGCCGCTCGGAGGTCCTGGGGTTTCTGTTCGTCAACCACACGGAAGCGCTACGGCGGGCCGAATGCCAGGACCTGCTGTACGTGGTCACGGCGCAGGAGAAACTCACTCAGCAGCAGGCCCAGACGCAGCTGCTCGTCCTGTTCCACTCTGAACGTAAGCCACGTTCCCCAAAGCGCTGTAAAACGTCCTCCCTGGGGGTTCACAGCGCTTTGTCATTCTCCAGGTGGACATTTCGTTTGTGTTTTAAATGCCTAAGACGTTTCGTAACACGACTAATCTAAGTATTTAAAATTCCCTAAATTATTTGCAGTTCAGTTACCGCCATTTTCTAGAGCTTCAAAACATTTTATTTATTTTAGTCTAAAACAGGATCACAACAGGACCTGCCTGTCAAGTGCTAAACTGCATTCCTCTGGTTCTCTTGTGATCACGTTGGGGTCAGAATGCATTTCATGCGCATGCATTGCAGCTTTAGAGTGGCTTGTGGCATGTTTTTGTGATGCAGCGGATAAGGAGGACCCAGACGAACGCTTTCCGCAGTACTGCGCGGAATGGAAGGAGCGCAGGAAATGCGAGTCGGCTGCCGGCCTTGGCACCCCAACAGGACGGTGTCAGTGGAAACAGGGCACTGATAAAGGTTTGAAACCCTCATTTGTGGGGGGTATGAATTTTCAACATGTCAGTGACAGTGCCTTTAATAACCACATTTGCCTTTGTGAAATCCTGCCTTTGTGCTTCGTAGTTGCTCTTGGGTGGTGGGGAAGGCAATGAACGTATTGATACGTCGCATCGTACCTTGGTGAATTGATTGTAACTCTTTGATATTGACAACTGGGACATACCCATCACACTCTCAGAAAATAATTGTTGGACAGTGGTTGCACGCGATAGTTAATTTGTGTTTCCTAATAATTTTGAAGGAGCTGCGCTGACAAAATCGTTTCTCTGTCAAACCGAAAATGATCCAGATACTGGCTACCAATTAATCCTAAAACATATACAGTTGAAGTCTAAAGTTTGCATACACCTTAGCCAAATCCATTTAAACTCAGTTTTTCACAATTCCTGACATTTATAGTATAGTATAGTAAATTTTCCCTGTCTTAGGTCAGTTAGGATCACAACTTTATTTTAGGAATGTGAAATGTCAGAATAATAGAAGAGGGAATGATTTATTTCAGCATTTATTTCATTCATCACGTTCCCAGTGGGTCAGAAGTTTACATACACTCTGTTAGTATTTAGTAGCATTGCCTTTAAATTGTTTAACTTGGGTCAAATGTTTTGGGTAGCCTTCCACAAGCTTCTCACAATAAGTTGCTGGAATTTTGGCCCATTCCTCCTGACAGAACTGGTGTAACTGAGTCAGGTTTGTAGGCCTCCTTGCTCGCACACGCCTTTTCAGTTCTGCCCACAAATTTTCAATTTGATTGAGGTCAGGACTTTGTGATGGCCACTCTAATACTTTGACTTTGTTGTCCTTAAGCCATTTTGCCACAACTTTGGAAGTACTGTATGCTTTGGGTCATTGTCCATTTTGAAGAGCCATTTGCGACCGAGCTTTAACTTCCTGGCTGATGTCTTGAGATGTTGCTTCAATATATCCACATAACTTTCCTTCCTCATGATGCCATCTATTTTATAAAGTGCACCAGTCCCTCCTGCAGCAAAGCACCCCACAACATGATACTGCCACCCCCGTGCTTCATGGTTGGGATGGTGTTCTTCGGCTTGCAAGCCTCACCCTTTTTCCTCCAAACATAACGATGGTCATTATGGCCAAACAGTTCAATATTTGTTTCATCAGACCAGAGGACATTTCTCCAAAAAGTAAGATCTTTGTCCCCATGTGCAGTTGCAATCTGTAGTCTGGCTTTTTTATGGCGGTTTTGGAGTAGTGGCTTCTTCTTTGCTGAGCAGCCTTTCAGGTTATTTTGATATAGGACTTGTTTTACTGTGGATATAGATACTTTTGTACCTGTTCCCTCCAGCATCTTCACAAGGTCCTTTGCTGTTGTTGTGGGATTGATTTGCACTTTTTGCACCAAAGCACGTTCATCTCTAGGAGACAGAACGCGTCTCCTTCCTGAGCGGTATGACGGCTCTGTGGTCCCATGGTGTTTATACTTGCGTACTATTGTTTGTACAGACGAACGTGGTAACTTCAGGCTTTTGGAAATTGCTCCCAAGGATGAACCAGACTTGTGGAGGTCCACAATGTTCTTTCTGAGGTCTTGGCTGATTTCTTTTGATTTTCCCATGATGTCAAGCAAAGAGGCACTGTGTGTTTGAAGGTAGGCCTTAAAATACATCCACAGGTACACCTCCAATTTGACTCAAATAATGTCAATTAGCCTATCAGAAGTTTCTACAGCCATGACAATTTTCTGGAATTTTCCAAGCTGTTTAAAGGCACAGTCAACTTAGTGTATGTAAACTTCTGACCCACTGGAATTGTGATATAGTGAATTAAAAGTGAAATAATCTGTCTGTAAACAATTGTTGTAAAACTTACTTGTGTCATGCACAAAGTAGATAACTGACTTGCCAACACTATAGTTTGCTAACATGAAATATGTGGAGTGGTTAAAAATTAGTTTTAATGACTTCAGTGTATGTAAACTTCCGACTTCAACTGTAATATTGGTCTGTATATCCCTTCCCTTCTTTTCGGGACGCACCTCCTCTCCCTTAAACACAAGAACACATTCACTGATGAATACATTATTAGAGAAATGCTGTCACCGCATATCTGGAGGGGTTAATATGCCTCCATACAAAATTAAATTTAAATCCTGTGCTTTAAATTGTATGGTATGATATAGACGGTCAATCATACTTTTACATATTTTTCTTTTTATGATGGCTCTTTGATAATTGCAAGAAGGCTAGGCCAAGGAAAATAAGACCAATATTATGTTCAAATAACATGCACTCATTCTAACATCCATTTATGCGAAAGATGCTGTATTCTTCATAATCATCTATTGGTGGCGCTACATATAAACAACACTTTTTTCAGAACAAAAAATGATTAAGGGAAAACTCTGGAGAGACACTTAAAGCAGCAGATAAGTCAAATATCTTCATAAATAGCTTAAGCTAAGCGGAAATCAGAGTAAGTGCCATTTGCGGTTTGCGCTCTGAATCAGGCCATAGTTTCTTGACTTCTTGATATACAGTATATGTGCATACATTCCATGGGGACTGATATTTTATGTGTACGTGCATGTTTATGTTACCCCTAAGGAATATCGAGAAACTACTCCACCTGTTCTCCGGACCTCAGGACATGCCCAGATGGTTACTGTGATGTCATCGAAAATAAAGACCCAGGAATATGTCCTCAGGACTGCACTCGTGAGAATCCCACCTTCTATTATGAAGACAGAAATGCTTTTTTTTATGATGGTTTTTTAACAACGGTAAACTCAATACACTTAATGGGCCTGAAGTGTAAGCCAATGTGCTAGGAAGCTTCATTTTAGCTGAAGACATTAATGATGGAACCAGCTTCTTTTTTTTTTTGAATAACTGAAGTCATGAATTTGCTACATTTTCTAAAACACTATTCCCACTCTAGTCCCAGACGTAGTCTTAGTGATATGCTTTCAGCCGTGTACTCTCCGAAGGCTAAAATGTTCTCCTGTCTGACTTTTTCCCCCTCTTAGTCAAACCCATTGTTGGCGGGCATGAGCGAGGCTTGTCTGGGATAAAAGCTGGCCATGGAACCTGCTCCTGCGACAGTGATCGCTGCACCTGTGAAAAGACTGACATTGAAGGTGAGTGACCTTTGTTCAAAGCTATCATTCATGGTTCTCTAGGCTGGCAGAACCAGGTGGCGCTCTTGTCCCTGAATTAGAATTCTGACTGCCAATGCTATCTGTGGCCAGGGGTTTAGTGGGTTGATGAAATGCACCACCCAGACAGGGAGGGTGACACCTTTGAACAGCAATACTCAAGCCGTCACCCACCAGTTCAAAGAGCCTTTTGCCTCAACCCTACATGGATCCATTATTTTTCTATAAATAAAGATAAAGTATCCGAATGTGCTTTAGTAGTCTTTCAGAAATGAGTCTTGCTCAGGGTCTTAAGGTGCTCTGTCTGTCTGTCTGTTACAGAGGCGCTGTGCGATGACATGTGCAAGACCATCATCGCTACGGCCGTGCTGCTATCCTTCATTGTGTCCGTGCTTCTGTCCTCCTACTTCATCCACCGCTACCACAAAAGCACCCCCAAGCCCCCCATTGCCTCTGCTGAGATGACCTTCCGCCGTCCGGCCCAGTCCTACCCCATCAGCTACTCCGCCAACAATGTCCGCAGGCCCTCGCTGGACTCCATGGAGAACCAAGTGGCCATCGACACCTTCAAAATACCTGTAAGACATCTTCAATGCCTACCTTCAAATGAAAATTGTGCAATTCTACATCAAACACACAGTAAGGGCTTAACATTTGTTTTAAAACAGGAAGATCCAAAGTGGGAATTTCCAAGAAAGAACCTGGTACTTGGAAAAACCCTGGGAGAAGGAGAGTTTGGGAAGGTTGTCAAGGCAACAGCGTTCCGGCTGAAAGGGAAGGCGGGGTACACCACTGTTGCTGTAAAAATGCTCAAAGGTAAAGAGAGAGGTCCCAAAGTGGCTCCCAATGACTGTCTCTAAGCTGGATTTTATTGGATGAAGACTGCGTCACAAACTCCTCTTTGTCCCTCTCCTCTTTGAAATAGAAAATGCCTCGCACAGTGAGCTTCGTGACCTCTTGTCAGAATTCACCCTGCTCAAGCAAGTCAACCACCCACATGTCATTAAAATGTATGGGGCCTGCAGCCAAGATGGTAAGATTTCCATTGGTTGGGTTTGGGGGGGGGGGGGGGGGGGGGTGTTTTCATTATCTCTAAGGCAGTAGTGCACAATTACCCAGTCACCACCACAAGATATTAATGTGCCTCCAGTCTCATAAATGGAAGTTTAAGATACATATAGACACTCATTAGACCTACCATTTAGTGCCTTATTACAATACATGCTGTTCCTCTGATTCCTACATTTATAATTCTGAATGGCGGTGCATATTGTGCCTCCAGCAGAGCAGTGTGTCCCAAACCCACACTCACAATCACAAGTTGAAATGTGCCCAGTGTGTAAAATGTGACTGCGAATACACACACTGTGTTACATGTGACTGTGAATGCACACAGTTATGTTACATGTGACTATGAGTACACACAGTTATGTTACATGTGACTGTGAATGCACACAGTTATGTTACATGTGACTATGAATACACAGAGTACACTCCAAAAAATGTCTGCCTTAACAAGTGTTTAGTCTTGTAATGAGACTTAAAATCATATTTTATTTCATCAAAAGTGGCAAATATTAGCTTGTTTTAAGTTACTTTTTACTTTACAAGTGAAATTTATAAATAACAGATATAAGATTCTAAAGTCTAAATATGAGATTAAAATGCTTGCTAAGATTTGTTTTTTTGCAGTGTATGTGTATGAATACACACAGTGTGTTACATGATGAGACTGAATACACATAATGCATTATACAGTATGTGACTGTGAATGCACACGGTTCTGTTAAATGTGAGTATGAATGCACACGGTTCTGTTAAATGTGAGTATGAATGCACACGGTTCTGTTACATGTGACTGTGAATGCACACAGGGCTTTGTGCTATTGTGTGCTGTCTGGCATTTCCCTCCCATCGTCTCCTGACCCTCCTGCCACTCACTGCCGTGTGTCTGGTGGTAATTAGCTAATTGAATGGCTCACTGCCCACTGCTCCATTCCAAAGCCTCATGCCCCTGTCATGCACAAATATGGCCGAGAGCAGAAGCAGGAGAGCAGCTGAGCTTGTGTGGAGTGGATAAATCAAGTGCGCACACACGTATCAGGCCGCATCCAGAGCAGCACTCACCGCCTGGATGAAGTGGCATCATTAGCCCCATCGTTTCATTTCATTAATTTATGCTGGCTAAATTATTCCAAAAACAGGAGAGGCATGGTGGATTTCAAACCATATAAAGCACGCTTCAGTCACAGCTCAAAGTTCATAAGCAAGCAGATTTTTAAAAAAAATAAAATAGAAGTGCACTCAGCTCAATGCCAGTAAGCCAAGCACATTCATCTGAAGGTAAATGATTCTTGGCTCCTGTCAAATTCAGTGAGTGTCTTTTGTGGGAATGCTGATGATATAATTGAAGAGTTGAATGTTGGTGCTTCAGATTTCCCCGAAATGACTTTGTGAATATTGGTCCTGGAGGTCAACATGAGGCACATGGTGGCTAAGTAGAGTACAGAAAGATAATGGTTAATTTCTCCTGTATAATTTCTGAGTTGAATGTTGGTGCTTCAGATTTCCCCAAAATGACTTTGTGAATATTGGTCCTGGAGGTCAACATGAGGCACATGGTGGCTAAGTAGAGTACAGAAAGATAATGGTTAATTTCTCCTGTATAATTTCTGAGTTGAATGTTGGTGCTTCAGATTTCCCCAAAATAGCTTTGTGAATATTGGTCCTGGAGGTCAACATGAGACACATGGTGGCTAAGTAGAGTATAGAAAGATAATGGTTAATTTGCCTTTTACAGCTACAAATTAATAATACTAATAATAAAAATAATCATTATTATTATTATTATTATTATTACTTTTTGTAGCTGTATTAAATTTTACCTTCTCCAAAAAATAATATTGATAACATAATTTGTTAAAATAGTAAAGAGTAGATGCATGATTAACTACATGTACAGTATCATCTTGTGCTGCTATTAAAGCTCCCCCAAGGTGCTTTTGGGTTCTTTCCCAGAATCCTCAGTATTCATCAGGAAACAGAAGAGGTTCCAGGAAGCTTCCTGCTCCCAATGATAACACCCTTTTTAAAGCAAAATGTCTTCTTCCCGTTAGGTCCCTTGTACCTGATTGTTGAGTACGCAAAATATGGATCACTGCGCAACTTCCTGCGAGAGAGCCGGAAAGTGGGTCCCAGCTATTTGGGCGGTGATGGCAACCGCAACTCCAGCTACCTGGAGAACCCTGATGAGCGGGTGCTGACCATGGGTGACCTCATCTCTTTCGCCTGGCAGATCTCCCGTGGAATGCAGTACCTGGCCGAAATGAAGGTACCACTGCAGCCTGGTCTCTCTGTGAGAGGGACAAACACAGAGTAAAGAGCCCCATGTTATATCTGATACACAGTGTCTCTGTTATAGTGATGATCACACACAATCACTGCATTATGTCTCTAAAGGGCAGTGATAATCACAAATACAGAATCCTGCTGTATGTCTCTATTACATAATCACACAATTGGAAGTTGGATCCCTGCATTGTGTCTGAATTACACAGTAATAATCACACATCCAGAGACCTGTCTATACAATGATAATGTGTTATCCGGATGTGAGGCTGTTTCATTGTGCCTATTAACTCCAGTCGCTGATGAGCATTCGGACCCGTTCTTTATTTTCCGTAGCTTGTTCATCGTGACCTGGCAGCGAGGAATGTGCTGGTGGCAGAGGGACGGAAGATGAAGATTTCAGATTTCGGGTTGTCCAGGGATGTGTACGAAGAAGACTCCTACGTCAAAAGGAGCAAGGTAATTAGGGCTTCTCGCCCTACCCTGTTCAGTGTTTCAAGAAAACCTTTTGAGATGTCTTCCTGGTTCAGTCAAATCTAAGCTCTAACTTCAAACAATTATAACAACTAGGATCTGAAAATGGATTCTAATGTGCTGTCCAATTCTAACAAAAGGATTTAGTCCATTGTGGTCTTATTCTACGCCCATGCAGCAGTAGGTTTTTTGCCAATGTTTTATGATTCATTTAATTCAATGGGGCAGATAGGAACAGTGAATATGGAAGTATTACACAATATTAATCTTAATTGTACTCCAACCCAAATGGCTTGGGTTGAATTAGTAGTTGTACCCACTCTAGCATTTTTTTGTAATGTACAATATGTGATGTTCTTTTTAACCCTTTCATTTTGTGTCTTTTTGTGCTAGGGTCGCATCCCAGTAAAATGGATGGCAATAGAATCCTTGTTTGACCACATTTACACAACACAAAGTGATGTGTAAGTAACAGTTTGCTCTCTCAATTTCCCAAATTAAGTGAACAGTGATTACAGTGACAATGTAAGTTAAAATAAAATGTACCACTGTTAAAGCTGCAGTAGGCAAGTTTGAAAATATACAAGGCAAAAAAACTTCCCCATTTTGCACTCCTCCCTCCTATTTCTCTCCTAAGCCCCTTGCTTGTAGATAGTTGCCCTGATTGGTAGCTGCATAGCTAGCCCTGATTGGTTGGCTTTTGAAAGACCGGCTTGAAATTCTTTGACAGCCTAGTACAGAGCCCAGGACACTCACAGAAACCGGATTTTTTCTTAAAACACTTGATTTATTGATAGCTGCTGGAATGTAGCGAGATAATTTTGTAATTTCACCAAAATTATATCGAAAAGCTGTGTAAGTCAGGATTAGAGTGTTTACTAAATGCTTAAAATTCTAATTCAAAATGAAAGGCAGAATTGCGGTGACCCTCTCTGTCTTTTTAGTTCCTGAAACAGCATTGCTTCATATAAGTGGTCTCTCCTTCTTTACCTCACCAGCTGGTCTTTTGGGGTGCTCCTGTGGGAGATTGTGACCCTTGGAGGTAACCCATACCCCGGCATCGCCCCCGAACGACTCTTCAACCTCCTCAAGACAGGATACCGGATGGAGCGACCTGAAAACTGCACAGAAGAAATGTGTGTTCCCTCAGAACATGTAACATGTAACATATAACACACCGTTGCTGTGATGATGTCACAGGAACTGCTCTCATTGAATTCATGGTCACTGGCCTGTTAGTCATTCTTTGGAGTGATGATTCATACTGCCAAGTGAATCCAGAGCCAACTGCAACCACAGTTGCTGTTTTTTCATTTCGTAAAAATTTGTATTATTTATGGATAAATAGGGTCTCCAAAAAATGTAGTCAGAAGCAAAATCAAGAAGGTACAGAGTACCAAGGTTTTCTGTTCCAGTATTCATGATCACAAGTATATGTGGTGTTTGGACAACAGTGATCCTGAATGATACAGGTTGACAGAGGGTACCGGGTCCTTTCTCACCGGAAGCTCACTGCTGTTCTGTTCCGTGTCTCACAGGTACAATTTAATGCTGCGCTGCTGGAAACAGGAGTCAGACAAACGGCCAACTTTCTCAGAGATCAGCAAAGAGCTGGAGAAGATGATGGTGAAGAGCCGAGTAAGAGCAAACAAACCTGCGTGCGTGCGTGTGTGCATGAATGCACGTATGTACGTACGTACGCACACGCACACACAATCAACTATATGTACACAAACACACAAATGGGCACACACAACCACACACACACACACACACACATACACACTCAGCTGTGAATGTGAATGTGATTACCATTGCCGTCTCTACAATATTGTACTAAATAAAAGCAAAGCTACAAGTATGTCTCAAATTAACAGAGGATGTTGCTTATATTGCAATACATGACATTTTAGCCAAAACTGTTTATATATATATATATATATATATATATATATATATATATATATATATATATATACACACACACACACACATTAGAATGGGTATTCTAGTAGCACTTCTAGTGGTGGAAGGTTCACAGTGCACTTTTCATTCTCTTATAATGTCAGGATTACCTGGACCTGGCTGCCTCCACACCTGCTGACTCCCTGCTGTACGACGACGCCCTCTCAGAAGAGGACACGCCCCTTGTGGACTGTAATAATGCTCCCCTCCCCCGCGCTCTTCCCTCCACTTGGATTGAGAACAAGCTCTATGGTAGAATTTCCCATGCATTTACTAGATTCTAGAGACAAGCTCACATGACTTCCCTTTTTTGGCAATCGTGATTGGCTTTTCTATGGGGATCGTGTGACTGTGATAATGGCATGCTATCCGGAAATCGCAATCAGAAAATGCCACTTTTTAAAAAGAAAAATCAATCAATCAAGTGGTTGATTAAATGGATCTGTGTAATAATGGTTGTGGGGTTTAATTTGGACCAGCTTCAGATGTAAACTAGGTTTCTAGTTATTGTATATTCCTATTGTTAAGACAGTCAGCTCTCAAATTCTGGGTTACGGAATATCAGAAAGATTTGGGTGAAAAGTTGATATGTTCCAACATTCCATAAAAATATAACATTTTTTGACAGCTGGGACTGTAAAACATTTTCTCCTTCATTTGAGCGGAGGCAATATTATCTTCCGAAACAAGTTTACATTTGCAACAGGTCCTAGTTCAGAAAAATCATGACTGATTCGAAGCAGGTTAAAGAAGGATTTTGTTAGAAATGAGAAAAATTCAGTGTTGATATTGGCATAGCTAAGTCTCTACCATGCTGAAGAGGGGGAACGGTAAGGCTGATGAATTAAACTCGAGCTTTGGCAGCACTGAATATGGCCTGTACGTGCTCATAAATAATCCACATTGCCACATGCTGTTGTTCCTAAACACTGGATGATTCCCCCTGGCCTTAGCTTATACAGAATAGTACCTTCCAACAAAGTGAATGCTCCCTTATGACCTGGATAATATGTTCAGTAATTAATTACTGTTTCTATCAATATTATTAATGAGCACAGAATATGGAAAATTCAGAAAAGAAACGTGGAAAACCCATGTGTCATACTGAATGTAAACATCTACCAAAAGGCCTAGAATGGGTGATGTTTTTATATTGGAATTTAATGACATTGGTCACAGTATGTCTGAATGACTGCAAAGAAAAATATACAACACTAATGTATTTGTAAAATCAATCTTTTATCTGATTGATGGTTCTTGCCATAGTTTGATTCCATTAATAAGAACATCAGTGACATAAAACAGTCCCATGGGTATGTCTCTTGCCATAGAAGGGATTGGCGCTATGTTGAGTCATGCCCTGTACTCTAAACAGAAAGAGAGGGTCGACTCTGAGGGTCGCCAAAGCCAGGGTTTCCTTCGCTAGCCTTACTGTGTGCGTCTGCCTTGTGGTTCCTCAGTGCAGAAAAAATTATCTGTTTTCGTTTTTAGGCATGTCTTACC
Organism: Synaphobranchus kaupii; assembly: GCA_029718625.1. NCBI lineage: Eukaryota > Metazoa > Chordata > Actinopteri > Anguilliformes > Synaphobranchidae > Synaphobranchus > Synaphobranchus kaupii. The sequence continues at coordinate 58,544,238 of CM056380.1, read as the reverse complement.
CGAACTGGCCTGAGAAGAGCCCGGTACTGCTCACCAGACTGGATGGCACTAACCCAGTCTTTACAAGATATGCCAATGATAGTGTTTATGCAAACTGGATGATTCCGCCTTCTACGGCAAAACTTATGGACAAGTTTGATAGTTAAAACAAATCTTTAAAAAAGAAATCTCAAAGTGTGTAGATGTGTATATTTATATATAAATGTGTATATATACAACGTGATGCTAAAGTGGGTTCCCTTTCATTTCTGTAGCACGGGTACTTGAATTGAGGGCCACTAGGTGAAACAACACTATCTCTGCTGTGAAACGGCTTCATTACAAAGGCCATGGTTCTTTTCAGGGGGCCATTCGGTATGTTGGTGCCCAACTTCACACCAAGCTGTGTCTTTGCATGACTGTTTCAAAGTGGCTTGTCAATGTTGTCTTTCTGCTGCCTGTGATGCTTCTACGATAGCCGCGTGTGCTCGTACCGCTTGGCTGAGAGGAGATCGCAACGTCATTCCAGGAATTAAAGGGGACCTCTTTACCGTCGTCTGCCGAGTTCTTTCGGCTTTGAGCAGACCCAGAATGGACAGTGGTGCCCGACTGACAGACTGGCAGTTTATAGATGGAAGGATGACGTTCTTTTAAGATGCAAATCATTTTTGTGATTCTTCCTTTTAAACGTCAGTCACCTTCCCAAGAGTAGACCCATATTTGCAAAAAAAAAAGAAAAAAAAGAAAACCTCAAATTATTTCTGTAAGGGAAATATAGGTTATCTTTATGCCACAAATATCAAACTATCTTTAGAGAAATATGTTAAGGACATGAAACATGTAGTCTATGGCCATGCCCAGTGCCATCCTAGGACCCTCCCTTTAGGATTCAACTCCTTGTCCTGACCTCCTTTGCGAAACTAAGGTGATTCATTGAAATGATTATATTCAGCAAATGAGTGTAATTTGTTAAAACATGATTAAGTTGCAATCAATAAAAACACTGAAAGACACATTGCCCTTGGTTTATGTTTGTAATAAAATCGACCAAATACGGACTGTGTTTCTCTCTTTTCAGTTACTGCTAATGAGCACACTTGTTGAATAGTGCTGCATGGTTTTGTGGTTGCACAACGTGACAATGTGAAGTTTTTATTTAACAGATGAGATTTCAAGCATGGTCAATGGAATCAAGAAAGGTAACCTGCACAAATTTAAAAATATTTTGAGTACATCTTCCTTGTCAGTAACGTGTTTACTAGTGAATTTATGCAACTAGTTTTGTTAACATGTTTTAGAAATATGCACCGTGTGCCTGAATATTAAATGTGTTAGTCTGACTTGACTTAAAGGAAAATGTTAAAAGTAACTTCTAAAATACATTCATGCAAATGGAAAAGGTTGCTATTTACACAAGATGCTATTTATTTAAATGCACCTCAGCTGCACCACAAAATAATTCTCAGGATCCATAGCAAGTGATTTTTCATCCTCCGTTTATAATCTTTTGAGATGTGATGTATACACGTCATAAATGCCATCATGTCGTGCTCCCAGTCATCAGAATTGTCCATTTCATAATGGGTGGGTAAATAATTATTCTGTAGAAGATGTATAATCTATTTTTGTCTTCCCCAGTAGGATGAAAAAAAAAATATTGTTTACACTAAAATTGGCATTATGACCCTATAAATAAAACATTTAGTTTATATGCCAACAAATAGACAATCTTTTCAAAATTATAAGCACTATTTTGCTAACACTTTTTGAATGCATTTCACACAATTCTCCTGATTTAGGCACAATTTTCAAATGTATATCTCTTGTTTTCACATGAAAAACACTGCCATTAAAAACTATGAACTCCAATATCAATTAGCACACACATTCTTCACAGGTAAAACACTAGTTGATTTAATTATTCAATCAGCAATCAGAGCTTTAGCACAAATAAAAGGGCAAAATGTGAGCTCTCCTGTATGTGGAGAATGGCTGACGAACATTTAGAAATGCGAATAGGTAGACCTGCTCTGTTATTTACTGTAACATATCAATACTCAGTGATTCCTGTACTGCAGAGTACCTAATTTATACTACTACAAGGGAACCACAGTACAGACATCATAGTGTGCACAAGCTAAGCTGGCAGTATCCCTCATGTATGTACCGAAGCCACCCCTACATGGAGCAAATACGGGAGAGCCTGTCCCTTCTGCAGCTCAGAGTAGCTAAGCACGGTCTTAGCATCTTACTAGCCTTACTGTAAAGAGGACCTGAAACACAGGGGAAATATGCCTTTCGCAGTGCTGCAGAAATGAGCTCCACACATATTCACAGACACACGCACATGCACACTGACATGTGCCTCCTCCTCCTCCTGGTAGTCCATCGTATCCGATGATGACCTCTACTATTGCTTGTTGTGGGATCTCTGGTGACTATAAAGTCCGATGCGGGATGCACACTGTCGACCACAGACAGTGCACACAAAAACCTGACGTGTTGTGTCAGGTGCAGCCATGGTGACAAGTCTCCTGCGCTTCTTTGCCACATACTTTTCAGCCCATTTTTTGTCGGCAAGCTGCACTCCTTCATGACATGACCTACGCCATGTGGTCCGGTCAGAGGCCATAGTCTCTAGTGAGCCAGGGTCTAGTCCGCACTTCCTGAGGGAGATCTTCAGCTGGTCTTTAAAGCCTTTCTTCTGCCCACCAGCAGAGCGATGACCGAGTCTCAGTTGCCTATAGAGGACTCTCCGGGGAAGGCGGTCTTCTGGCATCCTGATGGTGTGGCCAAGCCACCCGAGCTGGTGAAGCATGATGGTAGCTTCTACGCTTCTGCTGTTAGTCCACTTTAGGATCTCTAGATGTGGGACACGGTCCTGCCAGGTCACTTTCAAAATACGCTGAAGGCATTTTATGTGAAAGGACTCCAGTTGTTTGAGATGGCAGCTGTAGTGTGTCCACGTCTCGTATCCATACAGAAGTGTGGACAGGCACACTGCCTGATACACTGCAACCTTGGTGGTAAGTTGCAGGTCACTGTTGCAGAACACTCACTCTCTGAGGCGTCCAAAGGCCTGTTTGATCCTGTTCTGGACATCTTGGTCAATGTTGCAGTCTTCTGAGAGAATGCTCCCAAGGTACTTGAAGTGTGGTATGCAAGCAAGTGGAGAGTCAGAGATGGAGAAGATGGGTTGTGCAGGTGGGGGACTGGATGACCACTGGCAGAGGACTTCTGTTTTGTGGATGTTAACAGACAGCCCCATTCTGCTGTATGCTCTCACGCCCGCTTGTTCAATCAGATTAGTTGCATGAATTGCTCGTTTGGAATGAAAACCTGCCGTGACATTTGACATGCCATGTCGCCCCACTGAAGATAGCACTGTAGAAACAGAGGCAGTTGACCAGTTGCCTACCTTCCACAAAACTTAAATACAAAATACATGTCAGGCGGCTATCAATATCCTGCAATTAAAACAGCACAACCAAAAAGTGTTTGGGGTCAGTGAGACTGGTGGGCGTCTTTGAAGGTTGGAAGAAAAAAGGACTCTTTAAAGTGGGGTTTACCAAAATGTACTTTCTTTACTGTGCTCTCTACGGTGTAATAAATGCTGTGCATAATTTATAATGTGGTTACAGCATTATCACTTAAACATAACTAGAAATCTGAATTTGTAGTTTAACAGATTCATATGTAAACCTCCAGCCCAACTTACTCCAAAATAAATCAGAGAATAGCACTTTCTTAAATTACATATTTGCAAATGGAATTTTCTTCCACAGCGTAAAAAACACTAGCCATGCTCATAATGTACTTTTAATGCACTTCGATGGGATTACAGAGTAAGGCAGTCCAGAGATTCACCAGATTAAAAACAGTGTCAGGAAAGTCAAAGCAAAATAACACGAAATGAGGGTGTTCTTTACACATTATCAAATTACATGAAAGAAAAACATCTAAAGATATTTTTATAGAATCACTTGTAAATGGTGTCCCTTATAGGACAAAACAATTAATTTGCATTTTACATTTCAAATAAGCAAGGAATGTGCTCAGCAAAGTAAGATGTCTGTGGGGCATCGAATGAAAATGAGGAGAAATTATACAGAAGGGGGGGGGGGGGGGCTGTGAACACAAACCATTAAACAATCAGGGATATCACAAATATGGCATCAACATTACTAAAGGTACAAATAGATGTCCCATCCATGGAATGTTTGTTAAAAAAATTTTTACGTTAAGTTTACGTTAAGTATCAAATTATTCTTAAGAATGAGGTGCCACAGCAAAAATATACAGCATTTCATCCAGATGACCCACGAGTCTGCTGACCTTGGCTGCAACAGATTTGGTTTCTTTCAAAAGCTACAGAGAGAGGCACGGATGTGGTCTGAATCTTAGCCAGACTGTGGCTCGCGGCACAATTGTCTGAAGAATGGTGCCGATCTCCAGCCAACAAGGCAGAGTTGCACTTTCAGAAGAGTTTGATCAGTGTCAACTATCAAGCTTTACAACTGAGAATGACTGCTGAGAGATGCAGTGATCTCAGATTCAATATGTAAAATCAAGAGATCAGAATTAAAGGTGAGACAGACAGCTGATCGTCTTTGATCATTGTTTTGATGCCGGCTGTCGTCTTCACAGCCCTATGCAATTACACTAACATTCTTTTTTATGAAAGCTTGTCACTCTCATTCATCCTTAAAGTTTTTTTTTTTTGAGCCAAAAATAGTTTCATATGTAATTACCTCATGGAAAAAACTCATTAAGGGCAGAGCACTGTGATCCATGCACAAGGGCTGTGGTGGGGGATGGGGCGTTCACTTTGCACTCCCAATTTAGATTTTGAATACACTGAAGCATCACACCTGAACACTTCAACATGACACTTAATGATAAGATGGGAGCAAAGCCGGTACCCTGCATCTTTCATTTACCCCTTAAGTACAGATACCTGCCGGGGACTTTATACCATTGCACTGTGCATTGTGCAAGCATTGTGCATAGCAAGATTCATTTTAAATAAATGACAAATCCATCTAGTCTTTTATAGGCCCATCTTTAGGTTGTTCCATTTAAAGTACCACATTTTACATTTTAGCAAGTAGATGATTGGCTGAACCTACCCAAATCTGATTTAAAAAACATCTACAGGAGTCTACATGGAGCAGTCTCCTTTTCCCTGTGGTTGACTTATTTAAAAGAATAAGTAAGAAAAATAAATAGTGTTTTACCACATATAAAAACCTGAACACTAAAATATGGTTCAGTCTCAGATTTCAGATCAGTGTTTGGAAACAAATTAAAATGTAATTATTCAATCACAATGCAGGATATGGACCTTATCTGAACTGACTAGGTCATGCCAATCCAATACATCTTTGGCACGACTGTGTGGTGGTTCCAAAATAATAATAAAATACTAAACATGAAAGAACACTAAGGAGCAATTTCCAAATGATCCCCTTTATCTGCAATTGGGCCTGGCTTCTTTCACTGGGTCTTACTGAAAGCTGAAGAACACGTCCCACATATAGGGCAGCCCTGAAACACTGCAACAGGACACGCATTACCTGTGTTTGCACCTGTGAATATGCTGTTACTTGGCCCCATTCTCAAAACTGTAGCTGTGTACCTATCCTGAAATCTGTTCCCACAGCCCAGTGGCTACTTAAGAACCATTTGGCTTCATTAGTAATATGTCGGACCTTGATGGACGGTCTGTGGCCTTGGTGAGAGGGATGAGGTCATGGTTGCCCCCTCTCACCTCCTCGTGCGGTTGGTCTTTTTGGTGTGGCGTTGCGGGGAAGGACAGGACAGCAAGGAGCGCCAAGCATACTGAACGTCTCCTTTAAAGCTTACACTTGGAAACGGTTCAAAAGCTGAAACTGTCAGCCTGACAGAGAGGGGAAGCAGTGGCAGCCATTGTTCAGTGTGGGAGGGGGGGGCGGCTATCTTGATTAAATCAGAAACAGGCTTTTAAAATAGATCCTAGTCTACACTTCATCCATCTGCAACACAAATAATAGGTGTGAGCCAAGAGCACTGTGTTCTGGGCTGGCATTTGTTTGCCTTTGGGCCTGGCTGGTGTCCTGTGCTTAGAGTCAGAGGAAGCTGGTCCGGATGGGTCAGCTACTGTAGAGGGCTGTCAAACACAGAGTCTGGCAGGATGGAGATCTTCAGCTTTCTGTCAGGCCAGGAGTACTCCTTCGGCAACTTGGTCTGAATGAGAGAGACAATTAGAGGTCACTAATGTTCCCTCAATAATTAACACAAAATAATGGACGTGATTATGCTTGATCCATCAGGAAATACCAGGTTTCATAAAAAATGTCTCAGAGGCGAAGGACTAAAGCACATAAATAATAAAAAATAAACAAGAATGCGATCCTCCTCCTACCTCCTCACTTGCATTAAGTTCCTGTAGATCCTCAAGGATTTGTTCCACAAACTCTTCAGTCAGCAGTATCTAAAGGCAAATTAGATTTAAATGACAAACTGGCACTCAGCTCTAAGCTGAACTATACTTTGCATTGTCACTACAACACAGGCACAGCAGCTAGTGGCACTGCTCACACTTCCATCACCTGCCTGTTTCCCAACTTGCCATGTCACGTCTTTTCATGTAGCCATCACCATTTATAACGGAGAGCGATCCACTCCGCGGCCACACTAAGTGGGACAGTGAAAATTCCCACAGACCCTGGAAACACTTTTAGGCGTGCTATCTATTCATCCAGGTAGTTTCGCTGAGAACTCACTAGTTTTTTTTAGACATCCACAGCAAATCACCTTCACATCATCCCGATATAATTTAATTTGAAAAAAATCAACAGCAATGACTCTTTACAAATATAATGACACGGTTACTCACGAACATCCACAGACCTTGTTGTGCACAGTTTTTTGGAAAACTACTTTCTACCGAAGTATGCAAACAGTGTATATCCTTAACCAAAGCATGCCAGTACTCTGGGGCTCATGTCAACACAGTGCAACCTAGAATACTGGCGTGCTTTGGTTTATACTTTGCGCAGATATACACAGTTGGTGTACTTCAGTAGAAAGTAGTTGTGGCTTATTCCACATGAATGTGACCACCATAGCTCACTGTGGATTATTCCATATGAATGTGACCAGCATAGCCCACTGTGGATTATTCCTTATAAATGTGACCTGCACAGCCCACTGTGGCTTATTCCTTATGAATGTGACCAGCATAGCCCATTGTCGATTATTCCTTATGAATGTGACCAGCATAGCCCACTGTGGATTATTCCTTATGAATGTAACCCGCATAGCCCACTGTGGATTATTCCTTATGAATGTGACCTGCATAGCCCATTGTCGATTATTCCTTATGAATGTAACCTGCATAGCCAACTGTGGTTTATTCCTTATGAATGTAACCTGCATAGCCAACTGTGGCTTATTCCTTCTGAATGTAACCTGCATAGCCAACTGTGGCTTATTTCTTATGAATGTAACCTGCATAGCCAACTGTGGCTTATTCCTTCTGAATGCAACCTGCATAGCCAACTGAGGCTTATTCCTTATTAATGTGACATAGACCACTGTGGATTATTCCTTATGAATGTGACCAGCACAGACCACTGTGGATTATTCCTTATGAATGTGACCAGCACAGACCACTGTGGATTATTCCTTATGAATGTGACCAGCACAGACCACTGTGGATTATTCCTTATGAATGTGACCTGCACAGCCCACTGTGGATTATTCCTTATGAATGTGACCTGCATAGCCCATTGTCGATTATTCCTTATGAATGTAACCTGCATAGCCAACTGTGGTTTATTCCTTATGAATGTAACCTGCATAGCCAACTGTGGCTTATTCCTTCTGAATGTAACCTGCATAGCCAACTGTGGCTTATTTCTTATGAATGTAACCTGCATAGCCAACTGTGGCTTATTCCTTATGAATGTGACATAGACCACTGTGGATTATTCCTTATGAATGTAACCAGCACAGACCACTGTGGATTATTCCTTATGAATGTGACCAGCACAGACCACTGTGGATTATTCCTTATGAATGTGACCAGCACAGACCACTGTGGATTATTCCTTATGAATGTGACCTGCACAGCCCTTTGTGGATCATTCCTTCTGAATGTGACCAGCATAGCCCACTGTCGATTATTCCTTATGAATGTGCAGTGAACAGTGCCCACTGTGTCTCTGTAATAGCCTTGCTCTGTGGAGGTGGAACGTGCCTACCTGTAGCCAGGGACCATGTGCCGCATATGGATGCTCCTCTGTGGCGAAGGCACCCTCTACTCCCGTGGACACAAAGGTGATGGCCGTGTCACCAGTGATGCTTTTATACGTGAAGTGCCTTCCATGCAAGAGTCGACCCCTGCGGAGCAGCATAAAGGAAAATGGAAATAATTGGCATGGGGAGGTCATAAGTTTCAATTAGGTTTTGCCAGTGAATCATTCTCTTCCAGCTAAGATCAGAAACATTTCAACAATGGCTACTATTAAAAACCAACCAGCTTCTTTTACAGATCAAATGCAGACAATTTATCTGTATTTGTACATCAGCACGATGTTATCCCTGCTATGAGTCACCCTTACCCCCAACTCCTTAACTAAATATATGAAGCAAAATAATATTAACCAATTCCCCACATATCAGCAGATGCCTACTGATAAATGTTCTAGCATTTTGTGCCTTAGGTCTCATTATTTCCATGGTAAAAGCTGGGCCGGAGTCCTGAGAGTGTGTGAACCATACCGGAGGCACAGTGGGATGAGGGTGCCAGACTCCTGGTTGAATCTCAGGTGCACACTCTCCAACTGCCGAGTGCGCACAAGTTCATGAGGGACAATAGCGGCCGAGCTCTCACTTTCCAAACTGTCCTTACGGCTCCTGGAGAAAGAGAGACAGACACATACAGCCATTGGCCGAAGGGACAACACAGGAAGGCCCCCAATTCCACCATTCACCAGTGGCAACATGAGCAGCGTTTCAAAACCAGACTTCCACAATTTGACTGGGCATGAATGCTTTACTACCCAAAACTGACAAAACTCAAAGAACAATACGAGATAACCATCAGTCCACAAACCAAAACATTCAACACGCTCGTACGGACTTTTTTTCCCAATACTTGCAGCCTCCCTTTAATTCTGTCAAAAGGGCTTTCTGTCTACTTGTTGAACATAGTGTCAACATGAGCAGAGAAACAAAGTGACAGAAAAAGGGCTTTCCTTCCATACGATACCACACTTCTGGCTATGCTGTGTCTGCTCAGTCTTTTACATTTAAATGCAAACAAATATAAAATTAAAATCCACGAGGGTGAAAACGATCGCCCTGAAAACATCCCTGAACTTTAGCTGCACCTGAGAATGCCACTGTTACTGTCACTGTTACTGTCACTGTTACTGTCACTGTCACTGTTACTCTCACTGTCACTGTCACTGTTACTGTCACTGTAATGACATGCTTTCCAAAGCCTCCATAATTGACTGAAAAGGAGATCTGCTTACAAAGCATTGAACCTTAGTGTCTAGCGAGCAAAATGTAATCATCCTAAACATTTTACCAGTGATAGAAACTACAATACCATCATTTTCTACATTGACAATATTTTAATAGAAATAGTTTCCATTACCAAACATTACCATATTTTCAGAACATGACTCCATAGAGAGCAGACTGCCTTAAATCAGAGCATATTTGCCAGTGGAACCTGCCTGAGGAAATTAACTAATCTTACTAAACATGCAAATTGAATGCCTAGATGCAAACTAAGGTATTTAAAGAAATCTCTGGATTGTGTATGCGGGGAGAACACAAATTATATTTTCACAGTTCTCTGTGCCATTTAACTTTCAACAGAAAAATGATTAAATGAAACAAATGGTTTATTCTGGATATTTTTCAATAAATACATGCATAGATATTATTAAATATTAAATTAGCATCAGAACAATTAAACCTAACTAGTATAGATGATACATAAAAGTAACTAAGCTGCAATTAGAGTGTAAAAATTGTAGAGTGGATTGTGGTATGCAGAACCCTTACTACAGGCTGTCAAACTGAAGTGATACTGTTTTTCATGACTTTTTCAGCACAACGTATTCGGTTTTGTTCCTACACAAGTCGTTCTTACACAATGTAAATGTAAATGTAAATAGAAAAAAGGGATTCATTTGTACATTAATATACGTAAATCATCTATACATTTTTCCTTTTGGGACATGAGTCTAAAGTTGTTTATTTCAGGTCAATATTACAATTGATAATTGTTGTTGGTCTATATTAAATAAATATTAATCATGCCTGCTGTCTGTTTTGTCACTATCGAGTTATATAGAATCTTTAAAGGTCCTTTAGTTGGATTTACATTTAAAGTACTTATCCAGAGTGAGTTACAATTAGTGCTCAAAGAGAATCACCAACATTTCAAGTAACAATTAATGAGAGGGTAACACACCCGCGATAGGTAATCCTTTGTCACAAGAATTAACATGTGGAAGGGAAGGTAGAGAGTTTCTTTATATGATAGATCTGAGGAGATATGGAAGAGGGCAATGGGAATCAGGGTGGAAAAGGTGAGAAGTATTTCCTGATTAGATGGGTTTTCAGGTTACGCTGGAAGGTAGAGAGACTCAGCTGTCCGGACTGAGATAGGCAGATCTGATATTTTGTTAGCACAAGCCTGACTACCTAACGCGTTTCAGTTTAACAATCACAACCAAAGTGATTGTAGTAAAGGTAGCTAACTATTGTAACTACCTGGCTGTTAAGAGCTCAGATTTTGAGCACATTCACTCACTGACAGTGATGGTGGGCTAATTAGACATCTGTCGTCTATAATCATAGCGTTACATAAAGTAAGAACTGCAATATTCATCATGGGATACATCTGGACAGCTGAATCAGCATCAGTAAGATTATCTTATTCAATGCAAATTAGCTGACCGGAGCTAGCTTAGCCAGCCAGCTAGTGCAGGATGTGGATGTCTACCTGTGAAACAAAAACAAAAGCTGAAGGGGCATGGCCAGGCCGCCCTTTCCAGGGCCTGCCCACCCGGCCTGTTGTTTTGCCTACCTAGACGAGACAAACAGTGGAATTATATTGACTGTGCAGGACCTTTAAAACCATCCTTTTACAGATTATTTTCCAAAAACACAAGACGATCCACTTGGTTATCAGAGCGCTGTGTTCCCTGCTGAAGAAAACCACCCCCATAGAAGAAGTGTCTCACACATTTCAGAGGAATGCAGGTGGCACAACTGGCCATTTAAAAATGGGTAGAAAAAAGGGTTCCAAAAGCAATAGAATGTGATCTTTCCTGGTGTTTCTGATTAATTAGAAAGCACTGATGCTCACACCCTAAACAGCTCAAGCAGAGGCAAAGGCCTTGGTTATGTTATAAAAACAGGCTAATCGGAGACAGGCAATAAGTGGCCCCAGACACATTTTGAACCAGGGGGTTGAGGTACTTCTTGACTAATTAGAAAAAAATCACATCCCTGCATTAAAGACACAAAAGCTGAGTTTGGAGGTAGAGGCACACATCCATAAAAAAGGCTGTAGGTAAACTCACTGATAACCCAGCGGGATGTGAAGGGACAGGATGGGCCACCAACCTTCCGTTATTCTGTCCCGCTTAAGAAATCCCATGGAAGTGCCTAATATAGTTTGCCTCTGAATTGGTTTTGGGTACGGCCAGTTTTGTGCCAACATACAAACCCCAATTCCAAAAAAGTTGGGACAGTATGTAAAATGCACATAAAAGCAGAAAGCAGTGATTTGTAAAGTCCCACTCCCCAATTTCTATAGAGATCCATTCAAATGCAGAGAGGTTATTATCACTTGTAAGAGTACCTGAAAATAAGATAGCCTTTTGATACCCTTTTATACCCAGTCATGATAGCATCATCCTTTTACCTGTGGAATGTTCCAAACAGGTGTTTTTTGAACCTTTTTTTTTTTTTTTTTTTTTGCCCCTGTCCCAATGTTTTTGGAACGTGTTGCAGGCATCAAATTCGGAATTAAAAATCAATAAAGTTGATAAGGTAAAACATTAAATATCTTTTCTTTGTACTGTTTTCAATTAAATGTATATAAAAGATCATTTACAAATCACTGCTTTCTGCTTTTATGTGCATTTCACATACTGTCCTAACTTTTTTGGAATTGGGTTTTGTCCTACCAACTTCAAAGTAGTAGAATCCAAAACTAGTACAGCACTGAGCCAGTTCAGCCCGACAGTGGCAGGACAAAATCAGTTCTATGCCCTTTTTTGCTCCCTAAAAAGTCCTTCAAAGAATCATGGGAAAACAACAAAAACATTAATCGCAACCTTGAGACCATTCGGACATTAACGTTTGCACACTGAACATTTATAATGAAAGAAAGGTAATAATACACACTTTTTGAATGATATCTTTAACATTTCTTAACAGCAATACATTGAGAGAAACAAAGACCAAGGGATGTTTCTCTGGTTGTTTTAGTGGGAGCACTTTAAAAGAATGGCCTCCGATAGGGGTACTGACTTTCTCTTGATTTGCTCTTACCTTGAAGTCTGCTGGCTCTGCAAATGGCCCACTGATGGTCTATGGAGAAATTAGGGGGAGATTTGTACCAGAGTGAAGATGGGACCAGGCACATACTTTTAATGTAAATAATGTAAATACATTTTTATGTATTTTATGAAAATGTATTTTGTATTTTTATGAAAATGCTGTTCATTTCTACTTCCTTTTGCATTGAGCTAACAGGTGAACCAATGCGCTCGTGTCAAACAACTGTTTACATACTTTTAATTCAAATAATGTAAATAGATTTTTTTTAAGTGTGCAATATTTCATTCTTTAAAGCATTCTTTCATTAGCAACATACATTAAACTGGTTCAAAAGAGTTTACATTGGTTTAACAAAGTAAGCAATCACTATTCCTCAATTAAATTTTACAGGGGTATGAGAACTGCTTCTGGAAACAATAATGCTTGCAAAGCATCGTTCTAAAAATTTTGCATGACCAGAGAAAATAATCTTAGTTAATCCATGGATTCCAGAAAAAAGCATGTGGTATTCTTCATTGTTCAAGACCCGACCATCATCACATTGCTGACACATTATAGAACTGTACTGCAGATAGCAGAAGAGCAGATTCAAAACAGCTCAAAGGGCAATATGGTCGCTTTTCCCCCTGAAGTTGCAACTCAAACATTTACGAGATATGGAAGCACCTTTTCAGACCCAACGAGACCAACGAGCATGAGACTGTTAGGATGGTCACACATTTCCTCAGTAGAAGGAGGGCATTATTTATTTGGAAAGATGCATCATACCAGAATGAATGAAAGCACATCAATGGTGGCCAGAGTAGACTTGACCTGGGGTGTGACCGAGATTGCTATGGCAGCCAACAGCATGCTCAGAACAGCAAGCTCAGTACAGCATGCTCAGGACAGAGACCTAACACTGAGATCCCTCAACATTGTAGCCTAAGGACAAGACATTAATTTCACCATGCAAACAAAATACTGGGACTTAACATGAAGCTCACACAACTGAAACAAGATCACCCTCAGAAAGCTGCAGGAGAACTGGGAGACCGAATCGACACGTGTGAGGTGGGACCAGGCACATGCAGAGAGTTTGGGGGGGTTGAACCCTGCCCTTTTGACCTGTCACTCAGAAAGTAGCCTCTTTGATAGTCCCCCCCCCCCATTGTATATTAAGTTTCCCTTTTCATACTCATCACAATTAAAAAGGACCAACAAAAAAATAAAAAAAAATAAAAAAAGGGTACCCATGTTAAAAAGGCATTGGCTTTCCGTTTTGCCTTTCTGTGTGTCTGTGTGTGTGTCTGTGTGTCTGTGTCTGTGTCTGTGTGTGTGTCTGTGTGTGTGTCTGTGTGTGTGTCTGTGTGTGTGTCTGTGTGCGTGTGTGTGCGTGCGTGTGTGTGTCACAGAATAAATGGGGCAAACAGAGAGATGTTGGCTTTTAAGACTAAGGCTGATGTCCTTTTGTAACTGATGTTGTAGTGAAGTTCCAATCTACAGAGAAAGTAGGGATCCATATGTATCATCAATAAAAATAAATAAGTAGAGGAATTAACTTGTAAGATATTATGGCAGCATTAAAATAGTGTGCAAGTATTGCTGTGTTCAGAATTGGTGGTGGGGGAACGTTTTCAAAATGGAGGGTAGGTTGAGGGGGAGGGAGAGGTTTTTTTTTTTTTTTGGTGGCCCTGCCCCACGAAATGTCTGTACACATCCATGAGTGGGACAAGCCAGCTGGATTACCCTACAAACAGGAATTGGAAGTTCAGATCAAGCAAAAATGCTTTTGAATAACATTTCTGTCAAAACACACTCCATCACAGAATGTATTTTAAGTATTGTGCTGGCTAGAAAAACATCTGAGACCCACATTAACACTTTCTTGCATATGTTTTTTTATGTATGTATTTTATGTATGGTTGGTTTTACAAGTTGAAAAGGGAGAACCTTTACTTTTAGGATGTGCAGCAGATAAGTACAGTATGTGTTGGAGAGAAATAGCAGGAATGTGATTTCTCCTGATTAATCATGAAATACTAATTTTAAAGACCCGATAACAGGGAGTGAAATTAACACCAGCCACCAGCTGGCAAACTTTTGATTATGAATGGTAATATTTTTTCTCTAGAAGCCAGTTTGGCTGGTAACCAACAAGGTTGTTTTATATTGTAAAAGGTAATGTGGCTGGCAAAATTAATGGCTGGAGATTTTTAGAATCCACAAGCCACTCTGGCCAGTGGGTGAAAAAGTAAATTTCATACCCCGCCCAAAAATGTATCAACCAGAGGCAGAGCACGTGGGCATGTTATAAGCACATGGGGCGACAGGGTGTAACTGTGCATCAGCGAAGAGAGTGGGGCACTGAGACCAAGGGGGGCACTGAGACCAAGGGGGCCGCTGGTGCTCTGTAAAGCAGGTTGAGTAAAGGGGAACGGAGGAAGTAGAGACTCACTGGGATCGGTCGTGGCTCTGTCTCTGGTTGCTGATTGGTGGGAGGACAGCTTTGCTGTTGATCTCCAGCCCTTTCCGCAAGGCCTCTCGGATTTGTTCTGTGTCTGTAGTGCACAGTGATGACATCAGATGACGCCATATTGCAAGTCACTCAACCAATAAGGACAAATAAGGCAAAATCAGGTACAGCTACATGAAAATAAGACAAAGAACTTCTAACTTGTGGAGAGTACAGATGCAATGTACTGTCAGTGCCCGAAAGGACACTGACTATGAGAACAAACAAAGACCACTAAAAATCTGTGAGGAACTTTAGAGGGGTTCACCAGAAGGACGTGTCTAGAGACTGAAATTCACTAATTGGATCTCCCCATTAATTAAAAAAGTATACTGTTATAGTATACAAGTCTGCACTGCAGTTAACTTTTCTATTGTGCTACTGTGGGAAATAAACTGACGCCCATTGTTTAGCTTGCTGTTAAAATTAATATGCATCAATTTACTGATATCTGATATATTCAACCTGGCGACAGTTTGGTATGGATTCCTTTTTTTTTTTAAATGTAAAAAATTGGCTCGCAATGCAGGGTTGTGAATATCCAATTCCCACCTCAATTTTGAATGGCAAAGCGTCTGAAACCGCAGCCACGTACATCCTGCAAACCCCACTGCTAATTTGGAAGAGCATAGACATCCACGTCTCTCCTTCAAACCACGTGGTGTTGCCAGCTGCTTCTCTTCACACTGCAGATTACAGAGCTAAGCTCGCTTAGGTCGGAGTCGAAGGAGGGACCTTTCATATGCGGCTTTGACTGCAATCTACGGGCACCCGATCAACCAGCAGGGGTCACTAGATAGCAATACACACGGAATCCTATCTGACCGAACCCTCCCATTCCATGGGGTTTGGTAATGATTCCTGATGATATGAAAACTACAAAGCAGTGTGGCTTTGGGGTTTGCCTCTGAGGCGGTCAGGTGCTGACCTTTGTCAGTCAGGTGGCGGGGCTGTGACCCCACACAGATGCTGCGACTGTCATCGTCGTCATCAGGCGGCCGGCTCAAGTCATCCCAGGAGCATTTGGCGCTCACGCCACTCAGATTGGACCCGTCCGTCTCGATGCCCTTGTCCACTCTCTCCTGCTTGATATGAGCAACCCCCAACACACAAAAAAAACACAGCAGGACCACGGGTTAAAAGAACTCAGGGGAAAAGTTAAAACACTGCTACACCACACAGAGGTGTGCATAAGTACTCACAAGACAAAAGAAAAATAATCCAACAGTAAAAATAAATAAGTAAACAAACAATAAGTAATAAGTAAATGCATATAATAAAAGACATCTAACTATAGCATATCCAGTACTCTTGAATACCAGCAGACTCTTTGCTTCAACTACATGCCCGGGCAAGCTGTTCCAATAATAAAAAAATAAATAAATAATCCTGATTTTAGTTCAGAATTTTCCCTTGGCTAATTTCAGCCTGTCGCCCCTTGTCCTGCTAATAGAGCTCGTCCTAAAAAAATCTTTCGTAGTTCAATTCACTGATCCCATTAAGTAGTTTAAAAACCTCAATTAAATTCCCCCTTAGTCTCCTTTTGTTAAGGCTGAACAGCTCATAAATTTCATACTGGTAGCCAGTTTGTTTGCCCTTCTATATCTACAAAACTAGTGAGCGGATATCAACAAAACAAATGAGTTCGCAGCAAAACTACCTGGATGGTTAGATAGCACTCCGGCTACGTAGTGAAGAGAAGGGTGTTTTCAGAAGGATGTTTTCACACTAGTATAATCACAGTAATAGAGAAAAGATCTCTATACATATATATTCATACCAATTGAAACGTATATAAAATTCTCAAAATCCTCAAGAGACAGAAATGGCGGACTGCAGGCTCTTTAGCCACTGGAAGGTCTCGGTTTATCTCTCAGTCAGCCAAAGCAAACCAGAGACAATAGCTTATGTCTTCGTGCATCTCTCTCTCCCTCCCTCCTCTGTACTGCAGGCCTGTGGCCTCTGACCCACTTACATCCCAGGTGCAAGGCCATCTTATCGCTAGAGAGCCAGAAGAGACACCCCGGAAAACAAGACAACTCTGGAAGACTGAAAGCTGTTTGTGTGACGTTAAGGGCTAGGGGTCACAGTGCGCTCATTCAATATGCATGATCTAACCAATCATTGACTTTGTATATTTTACTATATGCTAATGTGTAACCACGTACCAATCAGAGAGTGATAAGACAAAGAGGTCATAAGACAGGTAGGGCTGTCACGATTATGAAATTTGCTTGAATAATCCTAAACCAAATCACTGTGGTGAATAGTACTACCATCGAGGGGGGGGGGGGGTTGGCAAAAACAATTACCAAGTTCAACTTCCATGTAATAATGCAGTTAGATATGGAGCCAGCAGGTGGAGCTCCAAACCAGTCTTATTGGAACCATTTTAGGTTTCCAAGCCCGAGAGGCTCCAATTATATTGTAATTGCCAATATTCTTTTTTTATTTTTTTATTTCATCTTTTTTTTCCTGTTGTGGACTTCTATATGGCCACTTCGCTTGTCCAGCACAACATTTATCAAGCATCTTGGGTCTCATCAGAACTTGGGCATGGAACTTTTTGGGGCCAATCAGTCACAACCAGTTCATACCCAATATTGCAGAAAAACACATAATTCTGTTTTTTTTTTATTTTTGTTTTTTTATTCATTTAGTTTTACACGTACCAAGCAGAGGTTTACAATTATGCTGATTGGTCCTAAGGATGTGTAGTATCTAAACTGCAAAGGAATAAGGGGTTGCACACCTCTAAAGGGTGTGCAGTACCTGAAAATTGAGGTTTTCACATGCCTCACTTTTCAAATGTGCAAAGGCTTCTACAGCGTAAATCACATGGCTTTGCTGAGGGTTTGGAATACAAATACTTAAATACAAGTTCTTAAATTGTGCAGCAGTAGTTTCCATCTCTTACGGTTTCCCCACCATGCCCCTTTTTGCATGCCACTTTTGTGAACATGTAATAAAAAGGATATTTTTCCATTAATTTTCAAAAACTCAACCCTCCCACTTCATAGATCGCAGATATTTGTAATTAAATGAAGCATGCACCTTATGCCGTGGGCTACTGGAAATATGAAGGAATAAGAGGTACCAGTCACACGGCACGGGACATGCCCCTCATGTTCACCATAAAAAATATTAGCTTTTTTTTTTTTTTTTTCGATCAACATTAGTCAGCATTTTCATAACAGCCATTATGACGGTTATAAGGTAATCATGACAGCCCTAAAGATAGGTCATAATATACAATGGTTAAATCATAAAATGGTCAAAACTTGAACTAAGTTTGAGTGAAGAATCAATTGCAGAGTCCCTGAGGGAGTGGTGTTTGCACTATGGGCAGTAAAGTCTACTTATCCTTCATAATGTATGCTTATTTTATTGGCTAAAAGCTATGTTCACTCTTCTAACATGCTCTAGTACCATGTTTTTCCTCATCTTGTAACCTCTAAAAAACAAGTGAATCTTCCCTCCACAAAAAGGGATCATCCCAAGGCCAAATGTATATATTTTTAGAAACACTTTTGAACAATAACAGGGTGCAACTGCTTATCTGGTGCATACAGGGCAGAGGCTTGTAATAGAAAACAATGTACATGCAAAAAGAACAAGGCTGCTTTCAGAGAAACGCATCTAGATATTATACTCTTAGATGTATAATAAAATAAATATAAAATGCGTATGCAATCTGCCAATCTCTCATTAAACAAGATTACAAGTAGGTGTATGCCTCATAGATTAAGAATTAAAATCAGAGTATAATATTAACATGGCCAGATTAAGATTCTGAAGATTATTCCATATTTTGGGTGCATCGCAATTAAAAGCCCCTTTCTCAAGTTATGAGCAATGTCGAGGAATGTAAAAAGTAACAAATTGCCGGAACGAAGCTGAGAGCTAATCATATCCCAGTTCCAGTAAACAAGTAAGAAGGCAGTTTTCCTAGGATAAATTAATAGATACGAGTGCATGGAACTTAGTGAAGTTAAACCAGACCATTCATCGAGAAGACAGTGATATCTCAGATTTCTTCGTTCGTGATGTGACTGTGATGCAGGGTTGGGGAGGGCCACTGCATCACGTGGGTGAACAGACAGAAAAACAAAAAGGATAATTAAAGGCGGTTCTTTATTTAACAAAAAAACACTCACCAAGAAAAAAATGGCATGTCTGTTTCGCCAGCTGTAAGTCACTGTTTTCACAGGCTTACTACCCGGCGTACCCGCCGACATATTTGCAATCTGACAAACGCAAGTGGCTTTTAAAGGGAATGGGATATGACATTTTGGTTGGTTTATTGCATGTTATGCCCAAAACACACCAATAATTAATGAAGATACTAAGCCCATTTGCACCTTGCGCCGTACTGAGCGCTCAAATAAGATGTCATCTAACTAGCAAAAGTGGACATGGACACGTCTGTGGTACGTAAGGCAAGACTACTCTATTGTATGCTGCTTGGTTGAGGTCACCATGCCAGGATGTAGGCCGCTGCAACTGTCACTCGTTTTTGTATGAGGGTGTGCTGTATTATTTTTTTAACAGTTATTTGGTGAAATGGGGGTGTTTGGGCTGCAGACTGTGCGGGCTAGGGTAGGATACTAGGCTATTTGTCTTCATATAGGAAATAATGTATTGACTGACTCGTGCGTAATAAAAGCTATGGTTGTTTGGGTGACTGTGCCTTGCAGGACAGCTTGATACAGTTGGATTATTATTATTCAGCGTGTCATATTTAGTTCTGTGGATCCGTCTTTGCGCATGGAACTTTATAGCACAACCAAAACTACTTGTCAATCATATTATTTTTAGACATCAGATTACCCCTTTTAGATCTCCAAATGTAATGAACTATGTTGGCAATGTAGGAGACACAATACACTAGGCTACACAGTGTACAGTAGTACAAGTATTAGCAAAGAAAGGCCAAGTGTACAGACCAATGACACAGTTACATGTTAACAAATAACATGGATATATGATAATCCCGGAGATGAACACATTAAGAAAAAGCCTTACTTGTAAGTGAGGATCAATGTCGAATATCGTCTCCCCTCTCCTCATGTCTGTTATCAGCCAGGGTCCTCCAGCACTAAGCAAGAAAGGGAAGGGAAAATACATTTTTAGATTTTTTTTTTTTTAAATCACAAAATGTGAAGGACCGATTCAGAGTTCACAAACACCATTATGAAATTTGTGTTGATGCAATGCTTTGGGGCAATGTTCACAATCCACACCCATGTGAAATGGCCGCTTCTTTATTGTGTGCACATCTGGTGGTAGTGAGCTCAAACACATGGAAAGCCCACATACTTATCTACAGAACTCATCCCTGAAGTCCTGACGATGACCACATTTAGCCTGCATGCACACCATAGTTCAAATGATCCTTATTCTGGTTAGGGTCATATTCGGATTATGCCGTTTACATGCCTCATTAAAGGAATAACCCAATTATTCGTCTTTTCCCATTTTGGCTGTGGTGGTCCCCGTGAGTGCAGATCTATAACCAGATTTCCCACATTTCTATTTGAATGTATTTATTGTATTATTGGTCTTATAGCTGAACTAACACCTGTGGTTTTGGAGATATACTCAAGCGAGCACATTTTTTGTAAGCAAAATACATTTCTTTCCTCAGACAATAAGGCCAAATCCATGTCATATCCAGGTCTAAGCTTGGCATTTCCTGATGAAGACAAGTTTTGTGAACAAAATGAGGGGTTGCACTTGGGTTATCTATTACATAAATCTGCTTAACCTGTATAAAACTGAGGGTAGTGGAAAAATGTCAGAATCCCTTAAGAGTTCTCTAAGGGTTAGTTTTGTTTGTGTAAAGTGCCTTTAGTGCCATGGTTGTTGTGTAAGGTCTTTTTTCTTCTTGCAGAAGTGCCAGTTTTAACGTGTGTGGCCAGATCATTAATATGCTGATGTCCTTACAATATTTGCACATATACCATATTCCGCTTCACAAAATTTGTAGTTGGATTTATGTGGTTGCACTGTGCACTTTACAGTCCATTCCTGGATGTATAAATATCTGTACCAATCTGCTGCTACAATTAAGATGCAGACAGTAATAGTGTGGTATTGCGTTGCTGATTTCCAAGCGGTTGATTATGCCTGTCTTTAGAATTTGTTACTAAAGTTGCTACCCCTTTTTGTAATACTGACTGGCTGCCTCATCAATTGGGGAGGTACCTGTATGACACCTTTGGAGTGCGCTTTGTATCTATGTTACATTAGCGGGAAATAATAAATAAATCCTATTACTATTTTGAACTAGCTCGCTAGTCTTCCACACAATGAGCACAGCATAAAACGTGAGCAAGATGCTGCACTTGACGCAAACCTAGAGCAAAACGCAACCTGCTATGTTTCCCGTCAGCGTAGCCTCTCTGGCATTGCTTGCTCGATTTGATTCTATGCCATAACCCAGGGTCTAGCCTACCTCTATTAGATTTATAAATATTCACACATTAAATCATATTCACTATTAATCAATCATATAGGCCTAGAAAATCTAGCATACTGGTAGAAAATGTGACGACATTCGATAGATTTATAGAATAGTCCTGTTTTCCAACAGTCTACATGACCATATGTGAAACATCAATTTTGGGGACTTGGGCACGTTTATCATTCCACAATTAATAGGCGAGCTGCCCATATGTATGGCACTGGACACGCATCAAGTCCGGGTTGGGCCTGCAGGCACCTCCCTCCTACCCCAACTACTTTTCTGAGGGGAACCCTGAATTGTAATTCAAATTCATTGCATAGCGCATTAGCGTGCTAACGTTGACAGCCTAACTTAAATACATTTTTGACAGCCTAACCTTTAGGGTGTTCTACCTGTGTCTAATTTGTTTTGTGGTTAGACTGAACTCAGCATCTTTCCGTTTGTCTGCTACAGCCTTATATAATATAGTGATGGGTGAGTCATATATCTTTATTATGACTAAAATATTTTTATTGTGACTAACGCATGTACTGCATCAGGCCTGCTCTTTGAGGCCTCTGGCACCAGCCACCAAACTCACAATGAAAACAACAGTTTTCAACATTTGTGTGGCAGGTGTGTGCATCTCTCTGGATTCTCAGGAATCCAGATGCATGAACTTGGCCCTTCCTTAACGTTCCCTCCCTCCCTTGCCATACCAGGGAGGAACAATGATTGACGCCCTGTTCTCTTGGACTCTCATAAGATAGATAAAGACTGGTTCCTTATTTAGAGCATGTTTATATAGATCTAGAGATGTTAGATAAGGTTAGTGTCATTGCCATAACAGTGGATGATGTGAAGCAGGTAGAGGATAAAGAAGGGGGGGGGGCAAGCACTGAACCTTGGGGGACACATTGGGGAAATGGAGCTGTAACAAATCTGCATGTATTATTGATGCTAATGTACTGGTGTTAGTTTGAGAGGTATGATTTGATCGAGGAGAGGGCAGAGCCAGTGACGTTGAAGTATCTGAGGCGGGTGAGGATGATGGAGTTTTTCATGTTACCTCACCGTCAAGTAGGACGAGGATGTTGAGGGAGCCAGCGTCCGAGAAATGGAGGTGGTCATTTGTTACTTGAAGGTACTGTGCTCTGTTTAGATCTGAATTCAGATTGAAATGGTTCGTAGAGGTTATTGGAGTCCAGGTAGGCTTTGAGTTGAGAAAGATGACAACACTTTCAAGTATTTAAGACAGAAAGGGGAGGTTGGAGATAGGTCTGTAGTTAATGGGGATGTCAGGATGTCAGATGTCAGGATGTCAATGGCAGGCTTTTTGAGGATGGGTGTGAGAGTGGTAAGTTTGAGGGCAGGGGGAACAGAGCACACCGACAGAGTTGATTGCTGCGATGGTGTGAGTGCAGGGAGACGGGCTTTAACCAGAGAGGAGGGGATGTGGTCTAGGGGGCACATCGCAGTCTTTACATTACAGGCATTTAGCAGACACTCTTATCCAGAGCGACTTCCACAACTTCTTATTACATTTATCCATTTATACGGCTGGATATATACTGAAGCAATTCAGGTTAAGTACCTTGCTCAAGGGTACAACGGCAGTGTCCTGCCTGGGAATCGAACCTGCAACCTTTCGGTTACAAGTCCAGTTCCTTGACCATTATACTACACTGCCGCCCTACGTCTTCATGCCTGTCATTGATTTTGTGAGGTCAGAAGAGGAGATTAGAGAAACAGAGAGGGACTGGACAGTAAGGCGGAGAGTGGGGACTTTGGGGTTACAGGAAGTGGGGGTGGAGGTGGTCAGTCGATTGCGTATAGCCTCGATTTTCGATTGAGAAATGTCAGGAAAGTGTTACATCTGTCAACTGTGAAGGAGTGGGAAAGATTCTCCACGGGTTTAAGTTGCTACAGAATAAGAGCATAGGGTTTAAATGGCCTAAATGAACGAGACCAGAGCAGTAAGGCGAGCGGGCGGAGTGGAGAGCATCTCTGTATGATTGTAGGCGCTCTTTGTAGGCTTTGGAGTGAACTATGAGTCTGCCATTTTTGAAAGACGTTCCACGTGTCATCTTTGAGATTTCAGAGTTCAGGGGTATACCAGGGAGCAGTGTGGGTGAGAGAGACATTTCAGGTTTTGATTGGGACGGACCAGTTGACCACGGCAGGAGGAGTGTGTGCGGTTGTAAAAGTTGACAAGGTCAGTGGGGGAGGGGTTCTCAGGAGGGGGTAAAGGCAGATCATTTCTCAGTGAGTTAGGCAGAGAGGTGGGACAAATGGACATATTGTGTGATTGCGTTGAGGGGTTCAGGAGTGATGTTTTCAGAAAGCTTGCAGACACTGTGGCTCTCCAGGACTGGAGTTTACTTCCCTTAAGTCCCTTCCTCAAAGCTGCATGCAAGGGAGCAACACTCACACATGGACTCCACGTAACAGCTCGAGGATTCCCTGTCCATTCCACTGCTGTGCGGCCTGCAGCTCCTCAGTGCACACACCCACAATCTGGGAAAAGGAGAGAAAGTCGTTCCCATTTCAAACACAATCTGGGGAAGAAGAAAAAGCCATTACAATTCAACCAGGAAATGTAGGAAAAATCTCAGGCGATCTACCATGGTCAGGACTTTTTGCAGTCCGCAGGCGCTGGTCAATCAGAACACTGAACAGAGTAAACAGCCAGCCGCAGGAACACAAATATTTTACACGAGTGTTCCACAACCACATTATTGCTGACAGTCACAGATTAATTGCCCTGGGAGGTTGGGGAGAGGGGGGGGCTGCCTCTTAGCGGATCCATGACACCGCTGTTACAAATCTCCGCACGCACGCAGTGTATTTTCAGGACGGAAAAGTCTTCCTTCCGGTGCTTCACCTGCAGGAAGGTGATGAGTCCAAAGGGGGTCTGAACCTGCTGCATCTGGGGGTCTTCCGTCAGCAGCATGTGCTGGATGCGAGACTCACTGTTGTCCAGAGGGCTATGCCACGAGATATGGTCCCCACTGCAAAATGTGTTTTCTGCAAGTAAATATAAACAGAAGGGAACAATACTACTGATGAAGTGACCTGGGGACTACTCCTGAGAAAATGCAACCTAAACTGAAAGCAGGAATTATAATAACAATCTGACTGTGCCAGAACATGCACTGCACACAGGCGTAGTTCCCCTGAGGACAGCACTGCAGGAGTCAGGAGCACAAGAAAAAACTTAAGGAGCACCAGCAATTTTTTTATTGAAAAATGGACAGTAGTGTATGTCTGTTGAAAATTACAGTCACAAAAGTGAATATTAGCACATGGGATCCTCATCCAGGTACATTTGGATTGAAGTCATTATATGCAATGAGCAATAGGCTTCTGAATATCTCCTTACAGGCCCATAATTGAATAAACTATTTATTAGAAAAATAATGATAGGTTTCACAAATCAGCCAAGGGTAGTGAAAGTGTTTACACTAGGGCTGGGCGATATGACGATAGTATCTTATATCGACGATGATTGACAGCCATCACGATAGGAAAATAGCAATACTTTCAACCCATTTCCAAGTGGAAAGATGGTTCCAAGAGAAGGTGGCTCTCCACAGCAAAGGTGCTCCCAACTTAGCTCGCCTTGCGATGACTAAGTCTACTTCATTCCATGTGGAAACTAGTGCACGGCCAATGCTACACTAGCTGACCAAAACAAATTTTCCAAAACAGCAAAAGGGACACCTTCAGAAGACTGGATGAGATGAGCCGTCATTGGCAAAATGAGACCAGTTTGCGTGCATCCCCGCTGGAAAAACTCCAATTCACTCCACGACCATCTGATCCCAAGAGCGCAACAGCGACCATCGGAGACAACAACGCATGTGGAAGGATCTCAGTAAGACTGACTAAACATCCCAGGCAGTAGCTACAGTTTAGCTTAGTCTCACTCTTAATGTAGTTATATAAGCTGTCAGGTAACTTAGTACTAGTTAGCCAGAAGTTCAGCTTGTATTTTAACTACCATTTGAGATTGGAATGTAGCTCCAAGATGACAAACTGTTCTTCTCAGTTTAAGATGACTCAGACAGGAAGAAGCCAAAGGCAGAGAGAAAACAGACGGACATCTACTTTTATCCAACACAACAGTCTAACAACTCCTACCCAAAACAGGAACCGGTTTGACACTGATGATACTTGGCAGTCTTCCCACAGATTCAGGATGTAGTAAATACTATCTGCATCCAAAGGGTTGCTGCGACATCACTACCATTTTACCCACTTGTGCCATTGTCCTGTAATTAATCATTTGAGCTTAAGCCATCTGAGTTACTACAACACTTGGAGAATTTAGTGGAGAAAAAAAAAAAATGTAAAACATGAATCAGACCAGCAAGACCAGTTAAGAAGTTTACCGTCAGCGCAAATGAAAACGGTCACAAAATCTGGAGCCCTTTTGAGCCCCTCCTGGATCCATTTATATTGCAGCTCCTTTATACAAAATAATTGTAGACTATATATAGCGGTTGAAGAATGGCTATATTTAGTGGTTTTTCTGATGACACTGACAATGATGGACAGAATATCAAAGCAGAACACGCTAGTTGCTAAGATGTATTGGCTATAATTACAATTAATATGAATATGCAACAAGGAGTATTCTGAAAATCTGTTTTTTAAAGTTATTCCAGTAGAAAGAAACTATAGAAACTGCATGTGACATGACCTGTGAGAAGCTAGAAGTTCAAGATTTACTTGGTCCCCAAGGGAGACAGCACTACCGCAAAAATAGAATACAAAAAGCAATACAAGGCACACATCGACATCAACATAATCTGTTGAAACTGTTCCTGATGACATATTGAGTTGGATTGATGGGAATAAATGAGTGCTTAAATCTGGCTCTTAAATGGCTCTTTGTACAAAACTTACAATTTTTGTTTTTAGTGCAACTGTCAGATTACCAAACCATACTGATATCCCATATAGCGCAGGATGCTCTTAAATGTCCAGTTGAAATGAATGACTTTTTGGTCAACAACAAGTCTATGCAGAAAGTGAAGACGCTGTTCAGCTCAGGTACAGACACCACAGTCTACTTGGACATGCCCCTCAGCTTACCGAGGAGAACGTGTGGCTGCAAGACGTTAAATGCTGAACTAAAATATAAAACTAAGAGTCGACCTTAGACGCCGGAGTTCTCAAGATGTTTAAGAATGAGATGCATTGTTGTAAGAACGGCATCATCTGTACCCCATGCTGGTATGCAACCTGGTATGGATCCAACCATGTACCCATCCCATTCTTGAGTTCATGCACCATGATCTTTTCTTGGTACTTCATGACCACTAAAGTCAGGGCCACTGGTCTGAATTCATTGTTTTCCTGGGGGAAAGGCTTTTTGTGGATCGTGATGGGAGCAGCTAAAAATGTGCGATCTCATCAGAGAAAAAATACGCAATCTCAGTGCTAAAAATATGGCCTGACTATAGCCTGACTTTACAATTTTCCAGGACCTCACAATTAAGTCCAATTCCCCCATTTGCCAGGTGTTTTCCATGACTGAAAAACTAGTCTATTACTTTCCATTTTTTCCAGGATGCATAGAAACTGTGCATTTGACTATTACATAAAACATTATGACAAAAACAAAAGGACTAAAAATATCTTTAATAGACAACACAAACATTTTGGACTTTTTCCTAAGAGCAGGAAGCCAATTGTTGCCAGTATCATTTCCTCACCCTTCTTTCCTATCATGTACTTCTATATCACCACTTAGAACAAAAGCAAATATTTGCAATAGCAAATAATTGTATGTTTTATCTCGTCTTTTTTATAAGTGTCACTCAATTTTTCCTCTTTTAATTAGCTAGTGTGGTTCAGGGAAGACTCAATCTGTCACTAGCTTTAAATTAGCTAGGCTGAAATGAATACAAAAAATAAAGACATCGTTTGTTTGTATGTTGACATGCCGAAGTATCATAAAAGTAAAGCTAATGTTACTCTTGACTCCAAATAATTACATATTATGAAACAAAAGTTTAAAACTGTAACAGCACTCGCTTGCTCGGGATGGAACGTACCTGACTGGAAGACGTATCGTGCCAGCCCCTGCATGAGCTCTGCTGGCCAGGTAGGGGGCCCTGTCTCCCCTGCTTCCCTCTTCAATCTGAAGGTCAGTTCAAACCCAAAACCACTTGGCCCATCTTGACCTGTAAATCTGTTCCAAAACAAATGTAAAATTTGCTTTTTCAGGCTTACCCTCACAATCCAGATGACATTGTTGTCAAAGCTTGAAATGTGAAGTGAAATTTTGAAAATATGCCGAAGTAAGGACTTTTAGAGACAAAAGGAGCGGCTGCATTATGGGTCAGTTTCACATAAGACCCTGCTTGTTGGAAAAATTGATTTTAACATTCAAATTGTGTCCTGCTACACACTAAAATGTTGAAATGCACCAAAATATTCATTCAAAATGTAAAACATTCTGAAAAAAAACTTTTATTCAACATTTTCTTTCCAAAATATAAGATTTCTCATTTACAAAATAATTTCCCCAAAAGAGGCTAAGATGGCCTGCTCTTGGCAGTGTGAATAATTGTCTTTCTTGTACTGCCTGGTAACATTATGTGCAACTTCACGATTATCAAGTAAGGACTGATGGTGTTATTTCACATTGTACGCCAATTTTGTTATACTGCAAGTATATTGGCTGTCATTTTGCCATCTTTGAAAAAGATATTTACCGTTTACTTGAATAAACAATTACTCAAAAAAAGTCAAATGTAAACTTTATGACCATGAGCTAGCATACTCCAACAGCAGTCTGTAACGATGCAAAATCATGCAAGATATAAACACTTGACAGTGAAAACCGTGTAACATCTGCGTTATCAGCTCGAGCCGGACAGCATCTAATTCTCAACATTAATACGAGAGCTTTCACTTTGAAAAGGTGTGACAAAACTAGGCAAGAAAATACCATGCCCATCGGTGTTACTGTTCTTATTAAAGGAAAGCTTTCTGGACATTCCTTGCTGGTACTGAACATATATTAATTTAATATTTTGCCTTTGATAGCCTACCATTGTAGCCTATCCTCTCAACGCATTTGAAGTTGTCCGCTCTGTACTTTTCGTTATCTGTGCTATTCTAGAGATCACAGTATTTGCTTTTGAAGTCCGCTCTGTGGCTGCTTTTACAACTGTATTTAAAGACAAGTCATTGCTATAATTTGGGTAGCTCGTCAGTTTAAATTGAAATACAGCAAAAAAAATGTTTTTCCAAGTTTTGCCCAACCCTGCTAGAAACTGTTGATAGGGGGGAGGGGTCTGCGATTGGTGGGCGGCCCACCCACTAATATCTATGGTAGGGAAAACACTGGGTCTACAAACATGACTGGACACTCCAGTTGGGGAAAAGTTAACATACAGGGTAAAACATTTGTTTTTAAAAATGTACTACATTTTTCTCAGAAAGAAATTCATATACCAAGCCAAAATGTGCAATAAATGTGGACAGATTTTAAATAATGAGCACCAAACTGCATCCACTAGACCAGCTTCAAAGTCATTTAGAACTAGGCTAATACTTGTGCCCACTGCTGGGTTCTATAATACAAAATTTGAAATACAAAAATTTTAAATTCATGTGGATAAGCAATACAGATTCAACGTTAAACACTGCAATTTAAAATGGCAGTTTTTCAGCACTTACTCATGCACTCTGTTGTCTCCATACAGGTCACTCAGGCCAAAGCTGACATAGTGCCAATGCTCCTGAACATCCTGTGCTGGACAGCCCACGTTCCTGTACATACTAATGTAATCTAAAGGGTCAGGTCCTCCTAACCTATGAAAGGAAAGAAACATTACTGCGCTGTAGCTTATGAAATGAGAAACATGGTGCATTCCTCATGCCTACCATAAAGCTCAGAGTCAAACCATACATGCACTTCCAACATCAGCAAGAAAAATCTGTGCAGAGCAACGAAATCCTTACATATTGGCAAGGATCATATTTGTCATCAAATTAAGAATTTTCAGCATACTGCAGATTCTCCTATTGGCTCTTTTTATTTTGCGTTGGCTTCTGAATTATCAGTGATTTCACTCACAATCAGGGGCGCCGTATGGGGGGGAAAGGTTAGGACAATTCTAAGGGCCCCTGACTGACAGGGGTCCTAAAACATTACTAGAATATTAGGTTACTTTTTTTCAATATTAAATGATTAACCTATCATCATTAATAGAATATTAATAAAACTAACGGCTTCTTTGTCTTTTCTTGTTTTTGGCAAAAAGTAAACATACAGAGAGCCTCTTTACCCCCCGCCCCCCGCCTCCTGGCAGGAAATGGTCTAGTCCTGCTGTTTCAAACCTGTGGGAGGTGGACACTGTCTTAGTAGTCTGCGAATTTAGAGTTAATACCACAGTTCTGTGGTTAATACAAACAGTGTCATCTTGTAGCTTCCTGAAGTAAAAAGTAGGGTTCCACAAATGGAAAGTTAGAAAAGAGTGGGTGACAGTACATCACCCAATGTTTCACAAAGGAAATCCGTGAGTGGTGCAAATGAACATGTTATCTTATTCCATATCGAAATATGCATGCTAGCTTACTTCATATCTTCACGTAGAAAATTCTGAGTCTTTCCATTTTGCTCTTTTAGCCGAAATTTATTAAACGCCAGCTAGTGTTTAGAAAGCCATTCATAGACCTATTAATTAAATCAGTTGTCCCTGGTGCCAGGCCCAACAGATTCAACTTCAGGATTAGAACCCCAGTCACTCCATACCCCACCCAATGAACCAGTTCTACTCCCAACTGAAGGAGGTGAGCAACATTATCTTGAATGACAAAACAGTTAACTATAATACAATGTCTTCCACCTATTTTTCATTTGTTTAGTGGTTTGACTGAACTCAGTATGTTTCATTTAGTCTGCTACAGGTTACATCCTTAAACAAATCACTATTTAGAGGTTTTCTGTCGTCCAACTGCACAATGATTATTTCTTTTATTACAGAATTTAAGATTTGTCTCCTCATCGGACCAGAAGTGAGGGTTGCGTGCTTGCTGCAACATATATTTATTTATTTTTACCGTAAATTAGCTGGCTAACTTCAGCACCCAAAACACATTCCGAATCTGTAGGCTCCCTGCTGGCACAGGACATCAGTATAACATTGAGATGACGTTGGACTCTAACATTAGAAACGTTGGCCAGACGTTGGAAATGAAAATAGGATAGACGTAAAAAACCCAATGTCGACATGACATCATGACCTGACGTATAGACGTTGGAAAGAGCTCAGTTAGACCTCAGAATTGGTCATGATTTAATTACACCCAAAAACCAACATCAGGAGGATGTCATCATTAGACGTTGGTTTGATGTAGGAATTTTGATGTCGGGTAGACGTCGGATTTTGGTCACTGACGTAACGATTTAAAGCCAACCAAAGACCAATGTCTAATGACGTTGGTGGCCAGCTGGGCTACATGCACAGACTGTGTCGCTGTAAACCGAATAATGTGTTGTTAAGCCTACATGCTTTTCATTTTAAGGTTATTATGCATGTGCAACCTATTTATTTATTTATTTTGTTTTTTGCATATTTTTGAAGATTTTCCAGCGGGTTTTGCTTTTCGAAATACTTTTAATTTACGAATAAGATCAATAATGATGTGCATGCAATGTTTCCCATACCATTAAGGCTATTTTATATTTTATATAATTATAGCCAAGCCAAGAGTTGTTCATAATCAGACAATCAAAAATATTTACAAAAGAAAGAAAAATAAAATGTAGTGATATAACATGCAACAAAAAGACCATGCGAGAGGCCAGTGGTCTAACCCTAACCTCAGAATAAAAAATGTTTTTTTCTGATTCATTGTTTTCTATCTTTTTTCAGTATAAAAAAGCAGAAGCAGAGTTTAACTAATTGGTCAATTTTATTCATGTTCAGCCTTTGGAGATTGAGCTGGGTAAGCTTTAGGTCATTGGTATGAAATGAGAGTATACACATATGTATAGGCCTACTGTAGTTTATTGTCAGGTACAACCCACATAATACAGTAGCAACGGCCAGATTCTTGGTGTGCCGCTATTGTTTACTGTTATGGGAAACACTGTTATATTATCTCTCAAAAGTCACAGAAATGCATGAAATGAGCTCTGTAAATTCTAAATCTTCTGGGGCGTACCAGACCCCCGATTTGATTGAGTGTAATTGACAGCCAAAGTGATAGCCATTGTAATGCTACAGTCGAAAAAGACAGGCAATGTTAAGGTGACTGCCAGGGCTAAATGATAGTCCATGGAATGGCATTGTAACTTCAGTGTTAAAATGACAGTCAATAAAATGTTAGTATTTAAAACCAATGGGTGGATTATTAGCTTCTGGAGGTGTGGTTGCAGTAATTGTGCAGGGGTGGCGGGGCCCATTGCGAGATCTTTTCATGGGGCCCAAAATCCCTGGCAGCACCCCTGCTCACAAGAGAACTGCTCCCACTCTCACCATTCTCTCCAAATTAGTTAAAATTTACATGGAAGGAAGATGAGATCTTTACCCAACCCTTTTTTGGTGGCAAGCTCCTCTTATTAGCTGAAGATGACATTATCACTTAGCTAGTACTAGGCTAGTTATTCGCTTTCCTGAAGTAGGCTAAATCTTGACTACACAAATCCACTTGTCTGCGTGAGGCCAAGCAGCCAATTGTAGTGAGATAACCGCCAATCAAAACAGGTGTGGATGTGGATGTTTTGACTGAAGTAAAGCTGGAGTCATGATGGAACAAGCTGGAGTAAGTTTATTTTTTATTATAAATATCGGGGAACGGTCATGCTTAGTTGGTAGCAATCATAGAAATAACTGCTGAGAGAAATCCAGCATCATAGACTGTGTTTAGACCCTCAAATTCTGCATTCTAAAACCAGCGATTCGGCCCAAATTAAAAAAATTATAATAATAATAAATAAAAAAAGAGGCTTATGATCATAGACTGTAGAAACAAGCGAAGAGATAGGTCGGTTCGCACCGCGAACCAATCAACAGAAGAAGGTTCTGGTGTTTATAAGCTTATGCAATATTGATATTCTAATTATATCAGAATGTCCAATACATATGTTTAGGAAAAGTCACAAAGGGAGAGCTATGTGGATTTCATGACCGCAGATTTATTGTGCAACAACTGAATTGCACGTTATTTCCAGTATATGATTGCCATTTGGCACAGCCTACAGTTTGAATGAGCACATTCTCTGTTAGCGAATATTGTTTTTGTAACTTGGCCTCATTTTGATATCAATAATACTTTTAATGGCAGGTCTAGATTTGGCTAGTTTGACAGTGTTTTGTATGCATGAGTAACTTGGCGTTTTTGTACGTTGAAAATGTTTTGTTCAGGTCATACCTAAAGTTACTTATTATTAGCCAACTAATATGCACGCAAACTGGCTCAATAGAGTAACGTTATCTTAAAAAAACTGAACGTCAATAGCTACTAACGTTACGCGGAATGGAATACATAATGCTAGGTCACAAAATTTATGATAAAATAATTTTAAAAGAACTAGCGATAGCTAACAGCTACCCTGCTAGCAATAGACAACAAAACCGGCGATGTCGATCTTAACGTTATTTGGTAACGGGAGTTAACAACAAGCTAAGTTGCATTGCTCATAATTTCTAGCTAACGTTAGCCAACTTAGCGAACATTAGCTAGTTACCGTTAACGTTAGCTACCTAGTTTATCAACTTTATGGAACATCTTCCCAACGTTCCGTAACGCAACGTAACTAGCTATTACTCTAACTACGCATCTCACAATTAAAACATTTAGCAATAGCACAAATAAAGTTAATAATACTGACCAATACTTAACGATTGCCGTTACTTGCAGCGGGTTTGGCTGATCAGGATACAGTCGCCTGCACTCCGTGTAAATTGCTTGCAGACCAGGGGGAAACAGCGACGCCAGCCCATGGGCTGCGGCGCCGCTGCTAGGCCGCATTTCATCCATCTCTCACAGACCCAATTCAAAACGAAGAAAGGAATGGTCACAAAAAGGCGAAAACCAAATTGTATTCTTAACTACGGTGACTACAGACTTAGATTTCGTGTCCAAAGTTTCCTTGTTCTACCCTGTTAGTATATTTAAAACTTATATTCACTGTAAATCCATGTAGTAGCATACCTCCCAGTTGGATTAAACCAGCAGCTTGTTGCTTCTCAAAACGCGTGGTTACGTTGTAGTAACATGTATACTCTACTCAATCAGAACAGCAATAGGGCGGGCCGACAAGACATTTGAGGATAATGATTGGTTCGATGGTGTTCCATCAAAATGTACAGCCGTCGGACTTTTTTGCGTACTCCACACTCCGTGTTTTTGTTTTTGTTTTTTTTAGGGGTATTCAAGATGTCATTTAAAATATTACCGGACATAGTAATTAAATTAGATATATACATAATTTTTTGCTTTTGAGTTCCTCAAACCTTTCATTAATATAGTAGCCTCTCCAATTTCTATTTTGAATTGTGTAAGGTTTGGTTTCGTCTTTTACATATGAATGTGGCATTTTCCATAAATTATGAATACATTCTAGATATAGGCTACCAAATGTTACGTTCCATATTTCCATCATAAAAAAACACTGTTATTTCCTGCTAAAACTAAAACGCATTATAGGTCTACTTGGCCCCAGTACTATACAGCAGTATTTACAATCTACTCCAGAATCACGACTCCCACTAAATACTATTCTCATTCCCAGTGTATCAATCAATCAAAAGCGGCTAACTGGTATAACAATAAGTGAAAGGAAATAGGTTTTTATTGCAGGGAACAAACACTGATTTAACTAGAGACAGACCTATTGATGAATGAAAATTCGTACATTCGCACATACAATCATATGAGTTCATAGGGGCTTATTCAAACCAGAGATCCACGCAATTCGAATCAGCCCACTTTAGACTTGTATCTCAACAATAAAATGTTTTCAGCGTACAAAAATGCCAAGTTACTGACGCATAGCCTACAAAGCACTGTCTGTAGGCTAAATCAAAACTTAAACTTAAACAGTATGGAAACACATGGTTGGCTAAATGGCTCTAAGTCATCAAGGGTCTGACGTATCAAACAAGCCTTAAACCATCACTCTGCTGCCAGAAATACAGTAGATATGGATGGATCACTTGAAGGGTTTCTTCTCCTGACTTATTTTTCCATAGAGTTCAATAGGAAAATTTGTCAGGAGAAACAACCCTTAAAGTGATCCGTGCATATCTACTGCATATCTGGCAGCAGAGTGATGGTTTGAGGCTTGTTTGATACCTCAGACCCTTGATGACTTACAGCCATTTTACCAATCATGTATTCCATACTGTTCCAGCATAATTTACAGCTAAATCTAGTCCCACCCCCCAATTCCCACAGAGATCCATTCAAATGCAGAGAGGTTATAGTGTTGCTTGTAAGAGTACCAGAAAATAAGATATCAAGAGTCTTTTGATGTTGTTGGGTCACAGACATCAGGAAGTCATGGCATGCAAAGGATATGCGACCAAATATAAAAAATGTAAAGGCACAGTCAACTTAGTGTATGTAAACGTCTGACCCACTGGAATTGATATATAGTGAATTAAAAATGAAATAATCTGTCTGTAAACAATTGTTGGGAAAATTACTTGTGTCATGCACAAAGTAGATGTCCTAATGACTTGCCAACACTATAGTTTGTTAACATGAAATCTGTGGAGTGGTTAAAAATGAGTTTTAATGACTTCAACCTAAGTGTATGTAAACTTCCGACTTCAACTGTATGTTGGTACATATGTATTTGTATGTGTATGCCTGTAGGTATGTATGAATGTAGATCGATATGTATGAATGTATACAGCTGATATTTGATAGAACAAGTTGAGCAACTTAAATGTGGCAGTATGTATAGAAGTATGTAAGTATAGGCATACCTATTTGTAATTAATTTATCTATTTCTATTTGTCTTTTTAATTTTTATTTATTTTTTTGTTTTTGTATTTATTTTGTGTTGTGAAAAAAAAGTTAAAATAAAATAAAAAATAATTTGTATCATCACTGTTAGAGAGTAATTTGTAGTTTGGATAAGAGCTTCTTTGGTGATATTTTAATAATCTCATTGCCTAAAAGTTGAGGTTGAATTTGTAATGCTGATTTTTGAATTATTGACAGATGTAATTTGCAAGTAGATACTGTTCTCTCCCAACACCGTACCTCTGGATGAAGTCCTGGAAAGTCGTGAATGTATTGTCTTTAAAGAGGAAATGGTGTTTTCCATAGAACATTGCTTTCATAGTATTTTCAGCTGATACAGTTCAGAGATAAAACAAAAATCAATCAAAGACTAAAAAGGATAAGTCTGGGAACCTTTCAAACGAGAGAGCAATTTACATATATAATGGTTTTAAATGTGGGATACAAACAATCATGCAAGTGTTTTATAGATACATGTTAAAGTTAGTAAATAGACACACTTCTGATACTATGAAGTACCCAACAAAAATTCCCTTTCAATATAAAGTCCCTCAAAATTTTAGTAGGGTAATGGTTTGAAAGGTTCTGAAGATTCCTTAATTTCAAACTGTTGTATTGCAAGTGATTGGTATATTGTCTGCACTTCACATAGCCTCTCTGGGTAAGAGCATCTGCTAAATGGCAGTAATTTAATCCTTTAGTATTTAAGTTATTCTTCAGAGTTTTTTTTTTTTTTAAAGTAAATATAAATATAATATAATGATAATAATGCTTGGTTTGAGTCTTTATTCTTACTAATGATACAGTACGGTATCATTAACTGTAAAACTTTTTTTGTATGACAAATGGCATAAATCTACGTGACATTAAAGAGGTAAAAAAATGACATTATCAAAAAATGACAGTAAGAAATTCAATTCACATATTAACAGAGTTGGTAGAATTCTTCCAAAGTTACTGTTTTTGAAAAGTAAAATGCCAAACAAGGTTAGCACCTTCATCTTAGCATTTTTTTTATCATCATCTCAGCGAAACACTTTGAACAGCATCTGTTACTATGGTTTCACCACTGACTGAAACGCATCCCCCAATGTTGTTTGTGCTGCAGTGTTAAGCATTTTGGTTGATCATGTGCTCGATCAATAAGATGCATTATATTACTGAAAGCAGACAACATAAAAGGAAACCAAAAACACAGCATAACTCAAAATTTTATTCAGAATCAACTTTTTATGCCTAAATTGCCAAACAATCACCCTCACTGGCATTTCAATAAACTACTACTTGTCGTTTAAAGCTTTCCAGTACAGCGCAAGCACCAACAGCCATCTTTTAAAGGAAATGCTCTCTAAAGACACTGCAGTACAATCCAGCAAAGCCAAAATATTTATGCTTAAAGGAAAAATAGAATTTCAAACAAATACAGAGATGAAGATGAAAGCTGGTATGAGCACACCATTGTTAATGTTTGTACAACAATGGTACAGATGACTTTGAAGATAAATCCACCGTAATGTACAACTTTGTGTTTGTTATACTTAAATAACCTCACACAAACAAAGAACACAGCTAACACAAACATCAGAAAAAATATATACATACATGTTTGATTGAATTCTTTTCCCCAGCTACTAAAATAATTTGTGAATTGTAAAAATCTGATATATACAAATTGGACACATCCCGGCTGAACACTGCAAATGCAGGCAGTGTGTGCATTTAAAAAAAAATAATTTCAGTCAAAAGTCAAGAATTGATTTGGACCACGGTTTCTTCTTCTGTTCAGCCAAATATTTGGTCTTCATGCTGAAAGGGCTTTGATGACGAGGATAGGGAGGTGAACAAACGATTTGACTGTGAGCGGAGAACTCAGACATTTGAGGGTGGGGGAAGGGCTGTCACAAAACCTAGATGGGGAGATGGGGGGCCCCTCATTTATTTTGGCGGTTGACGGGGTCCCCGAAGAGCTCCGGGCAGCGCTGCTCTCCCCTGGCGATGCGGTCGCACCTCACCAGCAGGTCGTAGTTGATCTTGTCGGTGATCATGCTGTCCTGCTTGTACTCTGGGTGCTGGGCCACGTATTCTCTCATCCAGCGAGCCATGGTCATCAGCTCTCCTGCACAGGGCAGAAACAAACCAGTGCTCAAGCAGGGCTTTATTATGGCATGTTAAGTCTGTCATTTCCTTCAACGATATCCATTTTAATATGACTTACACGCCTGCGTAACAACTTTCAGCTTTCCGTGTATTTACAGGAAAAACTACATTTTAAGTGTGAAACATGAGCAGAACAAGTGATAAGTATAAAAATAATCTGAATTTTACCAGCCCATTGTAATGCCAGCTCAAGTGAAAGTAAAGTGCTCCTCAATATCACTGTACCACTTATGTGCAGTGGGTGCGGAATTAAGCAGGAATCTTACATCAGCAAGAGGCTGATTCCTGCTTATCACACTGTTGCCTAAATGTAAATGGCTGGACTATGGACTGAAAGGGCTGAGATAAGACTGTGCAATGACTTCCAATCAGCCATCTGCTTAGCGTGGTCACCCCATCCTGCTGTTACTCACACAGTAGCTCACAGGCAACAGCCTGCTCACAGCCTGCTCACAACCTTCTCACAGCCGTCTCACAGCCTGCTCACAGCCTGCTCACAACCTACTCACAACCTACTCACAACCTACTCACAGCCTGCTCACAACCTTCTCACAACCTACTCACAGCCTGCTCACAGCCGTCTCACAACCTTCTCACAGCCGTCTCACAGCCTGCTCACAGCCTGCTCACAACCTACTCACAACCTACTCACAGCCTGCTCACAACCTTCTCACAACCTACTCACAGCCTGCTCACAGCCGTCTCACAACCTTCTCACAGCCTCCTTACAACCAACTCAGAATCTGCCAACAGCCTGCTCACACCCTACTAACAGCATTCTCACAACCTACTTGCAGTCTGCCAACAGCCTGCTCACAACCGGCTCACAACCGACTCACCACCCACTCACAGTCTGCTAACAACTTGCTCACACCCTACTAACAATCTGCTCAGTCAGCTCATAGTGTACTCTCAGTCTGCTCACACTCTGCTAACAGTCTACTCACAGCCTGCACACCACTGGCTAACAACCTGTCGTGCTGGCTAATCAGAACTACTCACAGCCTGCTACTGAACTCACACTCTACTCAGAGCCTAAACCCAAGGCAACAGCCTGGCTGATGGCTTTTTAACTGCCCACATACCAGAAGCCCTTTTTTTGATGAGTTTCAGGTAGTTCAGGATGGTGCATCGCGTGTCCACATCCACCTCCATATTTTCCAGGTAACAATTGAGGATTGGAATGAGTCCTTGAAACACACCTTCCTGAGAGAAGACAAATAATGCACGTACAAATAGTAAAATAATACATACAGAACAGAAATATAAGAATTGTAATAATGTAAATAGAAATAGTACAAATTAAAGAATAAAAATATATTGTATTAATGAAAATAATATATAAATGAAAGACCAGCCACTTGAAACAAATATAGCAGCAAGCAGCAATAATGGGGACCTAGTATTGCACCCCCCCAAATCAGTGGCAATGATATTGTGTAAATGTAGCGGGTGTAGCTCAGCTAGTTCGCTAATGATGTGCAGTGATGCGCCTTGTAGGAGGTTACCGTGACAACACTCTCAGGCAACGCAGCCCTCAGGTTCAAAATAACAATATTGCCCTTAGGTAGGGGCAAGTTCGCTTTTAACTAACAGGTAATGTGTTGGTCCTTGGAGCCTTTGGATGAGTGAGGGGCGAGTTGAAATCTGGCCTTGGGCGAGTGCTTCTTATTTGTTACATTGGTGCCGTGACCCGGATCAGAATATATATATAAAAAATAAAAAAAAGGTTACTGCAGAGCTTCAAATGGAGGGGAGTCAAAGGAGGCTGAGTGTAGTGGGTGTAGCTCAGCTAGTTCGCTAGTGAGCCCATTAACATCCATTAAAGCAAAGGCCTTGTAGCAGGTTACTGTGACAGCACTCTCTGGCGACCCAACCCTCAGGTTCAAAATAACGAAGCTACTACTAAATTAATAATACATTTATAATGTTAATATTATACTGCTGCTACTACTGTTACTACTACTCCCATAGAGGGACCATTACGCCTACCTACCAACCTCAACTGTAGAGCTAGTAGTACTACTACTCCGAAGAATTCCTGAAGGTGGTAGTCAGTGTGTGTGAAGCCCTGTAGCAATGTTAAAGTTGCTTTATTGACTGACAGGACGCTACCTTTCCATTGATGATGGTGTCAATGCTCATCAGGGTGTACTCAGCAGTGTCATTGTCCAATCCGTTTGGCGTGGCGGGGGATCCATCCAGAACCGGACTGCAGCCTGGGGAAAGGAGAGGAGACGCAGCTACTTTACACTGGTTCCTCTCGTTGCTGCTGCCTAAGCAGGTTTTGCATTAGAAATAACTTTGGGTGAAAATTGTTATGGCAAACCTTTTTATCACCACGAATCAATGACTTCCAATGCACAGCTTTATTTATACAAAGTACTCTGGATGAATATTTCAACTGTCTGCTGCCTCCCGGCTGCGAAAATAATTCCAAGAAATATTTACCCTTGAAAATGTCCTTCCGGAAGTAAAACATGCCCTCCTGAACCGCGTTCCGCTTTTGAGCCACTTTCATGTTGTCATCGACCTAATATAGGACACAAGAGGTTAATACCAGACTCTGCCCTTCTGCTTACTGCAACCCTCCAGCTTCCTCGTCTTCAGTGGAGAGCGAAACTACTGATTCACCTTGGTTTTAAGCGACAGGTAATGTAAGTACAGTTGAAATAGAAAGTTTACATATACCTTAGCCAAATCCATTTAAACTCAGTTTTTCACAATTCCTGACATTTAACCCTAGTAAACATTCCCTGTCTTAGGTCAGTTAGGATCACAACTTTATTTTAAGAATGTGAAATGTAAGAATAATAGTAGAGAGAATGATTTATTTCAGCTTTTATTTATTTCATCACATTCCCAGTGGGTCAGAAGTTTACATACACTCTGTTAGTATTTAGTAGCATTGCCTTTAAATTGTTTAACTTGGGTCAAACGTTTTGGGTAGCCTTCCACAAGCTTCTCACAATAAGTTGCTGGTATTTTGGCCCATTCCTCCTGACAGAACTGAGTCAGGTTTGGATTGAGGTCAGGACTTTGTGATGGCCACTCTAATACTTTGACATTGTTGTCCTTAAGCCATTTTGCCACAACTTTGGAAGTATGCTTTGGGTCATTGTTCATTTGGAAGAGCCATTTGCGACCAAGCTTTAACTTCCTGGCTGATGTCTTGAGATGTTGCTTCAATATATCCACATAATTTTCCTTCCTCATGATGCCATCTATTTTATGAAGTGCACCAGTCCCTCCTGCAGCAAAGCACCCCCACAACATGATGCTGCCACCCCCGTGCTTCACTGTTGGGATGGGCTTCCTGTCCTAACTGACTTGCCAACACTATAGTTTGCTAACATGAAATCTGTGGAGTGGTTAAAAATTAGTTTTAATGACTTCAACCTAAGTGTATGTAAACTTCCGACTTCAACTGTACATATTTGCCAATTTCATTCAAATGACCCAATTATAATTATCAACAGTTCTGGATTAGCCTGAACACCAACATTCCCTAGTTCCAGTAGTTTGTGGAAGCTGTATGATTCTCCTACCTTTGACAGGGGGATAAGAAAATCCAGCTTGTACGACAGGATTACTCTGGTGAGCAAAACCACAAAGACCACGTACGCAGAGTTCTCAAAGTCTGTCAATTGGACCTGGGTTGGGGTAAAAAATATACAAATCAAAACA
Source organism: Synaphobranchus kaupii (assembly GCA_029718625.1). Taxonomy (NCBI): domain Eukaryota; kingdom Metazoa; phylum Chordata; class Actinopteri; order Anguilliformes; family Synaphobranchidae; genus Synaphobranchus; species Synaphobranchus kaupii. The sequence goes on along the minus strand of CM056380.1, from coordinate 58,502,889 downwards.
TTGATGATTTCAAAATAATTAGAGGAAAACTATGCGCTAAAGAGCACATAAACTTCAGACTGTAATCACAGGAATGCCAAATAACTGCAAATTGTCCATAGTCATGACAAATGAAAAGCATCACTTATATCTCTGTCCTATTTCTGCAAATAAGCTTCACCAATCTCTAATCGCTTTACAAACTACAAACCAATCTGAAATTCATAGCAGCATTCTACTCATTCTGTGGTGAAACAAACATGTCTCGTGTACTTCATGTGACTGGCCAGTGAACCCCCTGGATAATCATTCAAATTCTGTGTGCCATTTTTGCATGCACCCTTCTGTTCAACAAAACAAGCTATTGTGGAGTGTAATGCAGTCATTGGCTGTTGCCTAGTTACATTGCCAGTGGCTTCTTGGGAGCAAGGGTCAGAAAGGAGCCTTATCATGTGGCCCAACCCGTCATACGCAGTTTCTGGGTGGATAACTGCATACCATTTACATGGTCGGTGAGTTGTGAAAAAGATTATCTCTATCTAAGAACCACCATTCTGGTAGAATGGAAAAAAATCTACATACATTGCATAATAACGACTACACTACTTTTCCCTCAGGTAAACAGTATGGTGCTCTCCAGCTGGCAGTTTGGAGTCAGGTTCATACTCATAAATTCACACACATGAGTAATAATATCCAGAAACTTCCATTATGCCTACTATGCAATGGTCTGGGCTTTAAAGGGATAGTTCGGAATTTTGGACATAATGTCTCAATTATGACTTACCCATGATGTAGTTGATTGATGGAAACCATTTTCAGCTAATTCCATGCTGTCCCTTCTTTTGGACATACACACGTTGCTAATGCTAGCGCAACTCTAAGGTAACTGCTAGCATCCACTACCAAACGCACTTAAACACTCCACAGTGCACCCAAAGCAAATAAAATACGACGACAGTCTATCTGGGTTATTTTGAGTGTTTATTCCATCATTTTTGAAGTCAAACTATCGTTGAATCCTTTACTTTGTGCTGACCTAATATTCTCTGTGGAAGTACGGCGGCGGAGCGAACGTGGCTTGTTGCTCTTCTTTGTTGTTGTAGTCGACCAGTGCCGGCACTACATTCGTAGGTAACGTAAAGTATCGTTCCCCAGATAGACTGTCGTCGTATTTCATTTGCTTTGGGTGCACTGTGGAATGTTTAAGTGCGTTTGGTAGTGGATGCTACCCATTACCTTAGAGTTGCGCTCGCATTAGCAACGTGTGTATGTCCAAAAGAAGGGATGGCATGGAATTAGCTGAAAATGGTTTCCATCAATCAACTACATCATGGGTAAGTCGTAATTGAGACATTATGTCCAAAATTCTGAACTATCCCTTTAAGGTTTGTTTTAACAGAGTGACCTTTTGTTTGTGTAAAAGTCTGCATATTTGTGAATATGCATGCGCACACGTGTGTGTTTATGCTGCAGCCAGTGTCACCTGAGCGGTAGACTTATAAAGAAGTGGATTCAATTTGCCAAATACCTCAGCATGCACCAGAGGGCATCAGTGGTGTACTTCAGTCTGTGCATGTGTGAGAGCAGCTGCTTTAAAGGGGCAGTTCACCCAAAAAACTTTATTTGATATGTCTCTCCATACCCGGAGTGCTATCGATCCATCCAGGTAGTTTCGCTGAGAACTCACTAGTTTTGTAGATATCCGCAGCAGCTCACCTTGACATCACCACAATATAACGGACCTCAGCGGGTCCAGAGTGGTGGTCAAAGCACCAAACATTTACATTCGAAAAAATCAACCTCAACGTCTCTCTATAAATATAATGACACGGTTACCTACAAACATCCACAGACCTTGTGCACGTTGTTTTTTTCGAAAACTACTTTCTACCGAAGTATGCCAATGGTGTATCTCCGTGTAAAGTACCAACCAAAGCACGCCAGTATTCTAGGGTACACTGTGTTGACATGAGCCCTAGAATACTGGCGTGCTTTGGTTGATACTTTGCGCAGATATGGGCCATTCTACAGAAGTCGTGCAAATTGAGGGTTGGAGAAAAGTGTAAATTTCTATTATTTTTGCGAAATTCTTTTATAATATATGTTACACTTTATCTGAGATATATAAATATACTAGATGTACAGTGCAATCACATGTAATTTTTTCAGAATAAGGATGAATTTACTGACTGCTCCTAAATATGTCACAACCGAAACATGGTGTAAACCCTGCTTTTGAAATAAAATTACAAACCCAATTGATAAGTTTAATTCTGTAATGTTCCGCTCCATTCCTGTTCGTTTTCCGTGTTTTCCTGTTTTCCCTCCGTGTCATGTTGGATCCCTTTGTCCGTGTTTTCCCCGCTGCTACGGACTAGGCGTTTCCTTCCCTGACTTGTTCGTCTGGTTTTCTTTATTTACTTCCGCCTTTCACTCCTCTCCCTCTCGTTGCATGCATTCCTCACCTGGTGTTTAATAATCACTCCCGTTTAATTTCCACACCTGCGCCTTATTTAGGTTTTCATTAACTTCACTATTTATACCCGCGGCTGGCTGCCAATCGGCGCCAGTTCGTTAACTATCCTCACTCTGTGTTTATGTTTGTCGTTCGTGGTCTTCTACGGTTCTGCTCGCTTGGTTGTGGGATTCTATCCCCTTACAGTGTGTAGTTCGTTCGAAACTTCAAGTTGGTAGTTTACCTCCCGTGAAATTCCTGTGTTGCATGCAGCTAACCTGTTTTCCCTCTAAACCTCCAGTTACCCAGTCATCCGTGGCAGTGTTCGTTCTCCCTGTGTTTGTTTTGTGTGTTGCGGTACCTCCACCTTCAGCTCACGTAGGATTCCGTGTGGCACTCCTATCCTGGCTACCCTCCAGTTGTTCCTGTCCGGCCGAAGCCGCCTACAACGTCTTCGGTTACGGTTCCGGGAGCTCTGGAGACCAGCCAGATCCTACCGGACCTACCTAAGCTACGCCGCACTACCCAGCTCTGCCATCCTTCACCACCTACCTACCCGTCCCGCTCTGCAACCCAGTGAGAACCTCCCGGTCCTTCCCGTGCCTACTCCCAAACTAATCCCCCTCTGTTTTGTTTTGACCAGTACCGGTGTAGTCATCCCGGTCCAGTTCCAGTCCTGCCGTAGTGAGTCGCCCTCCTACCTGTCCAGTCCAGGCGTGAGTCACGCATCTACCCGTACAGTCCAGTTCCGGTTTGGAACAAACCTGTTCCTGAACCCATTGTCCAGAGTGGACCTCCCGGTCCAGTTCCAGTCCAGTCCAGTCCAGGTGTGAGTTGTGCACCTACCGATCCAGTCCAGTTCCGGTTTGGAACAATCCGTTCCTGAACCCATTGTCCAGAGTGGACCTCCCGGTCCAGTTCCAGTCCAGTCCAGGTGTGAGTTGTGCACCTACCGATCCAGTCCAGTTCCGGCTTGGAACAATCCGTTCCTGACCGCGTTTCCTGAGTGGACCTCCCGGTCCAGTTCCAGTCCAGTCCAGGTGTTTGTCTACACCTGGAGTCCAGTCCAGTTCCGGCTTGGAACCCGTTCCGGATCTTCCGTTCCAGCTCCGGCTTGGAGCAGTCCGTTCCGGGCTTCCTGACATTACCCTGTGTGATAACGTGTTTGCCTTTCCTGTACAGTTTTGGGACTACCCCAACACTTAATTTATTAAAAACCCCTTCTCTGTGAATCTGTCTCCTGGTCGTTGCACTTGGGTTCGTCTCGTATCTGGTTCGTAACAGAACGAACTGGCCTAAAACATGGACCCAGCCGACCTGGATCAGATTCGTCACGCCTTCTCCTGCCAAACTGCGGTCAGCGACCAACAGGGCCGTCGTTTGGATGACGTATTGGAGGTGCTGAGGGGCATCACTGAACAAGTGGCACAGCTATCCCTTCACCAGCCGCTTCCGCGAATTCCTGTGGGTCCTACACCTCCCGCGCCGGATCCGCCGGTCGATCCTCCTGCTGCCACTTCTTATCGAGAGCCCCGCGTACAACACCCTGAATTATACCGTGGGGGATTGGGCAAATGTCGCGAGTTTCTCATGAAGTGCGACATTGTCTTCCGGATGCAGCCCTCCTCCTTCGCCTCCGACCCATGTAAAATCGCCTTTATCATGAGCAGCTTGGGAGGAAGTGCCCTGGAGTGGGCTACATCCATTTGGGACAGCCAGGTCGCGCTCTGCAACAACTTCGCTGCCTTCACCGCCGAGATGCGGCGTGTGTTCGATCACCCTACCTGCGGGCGAGACGCTACTCAGCGCCTCCTTCAAGTCCGTCAAGGAAGTCGCAGCGTCACAGAGATGGCGATCCAATTCCGCACCCTCGCTGCGGAGTCCGGGTGGAATGACACCGCCCTTCAGGGGGCCTTTCGCCAGGCACTCGGCGAGGAGCTAAAGGATTAACTTGCCACCCGTGAAGAATCCACTTCTCTCAATAGTCTTATTAGTCTGGCTATAGCTATTGACAACCGTCTCCGCATCCGGTCCCGTGAGCGAGGGGGGAACTCCGGTCATCATGTTCACATCCGTCCTCACTCTTCTGCTGCAGGATCCAGAGCGGCGTCTGGGGTCTCCGAGGAGGAGCCTATGCAACTGGGCAGAGTTGCGGTCAGCGCTGAGGAGCGCCAACGTCGCCTACGCTCTAGATCCTGCTTCTACTGCGGCAAGCCTGGCCATCAGATCGCCTCTTGCCCGATTCGCCCAAAAGAATAGGCTCGCCAGTTAAACTGGGCGTACTGACGAGCCCCATCATACCTAGCCATGCAGCTCAGAACCGCCTTGTTTTCAAGGTCACTCTCCTTTGGAGGGACAAGTCCGAAGTTTCGTCGGCTCTCATCGACTCTGGAGCCGACGCCAACTTTATGGACATCACCTTCGCCAGGAGGGCCGGCATCCCCACAGAAGCTCTACCCTCTCCAATCACAGCCCTCGCCTTAGACGGTAGGAGTCTGGGGTTAGTCACCCACTCCACCGTTCCCATTCAGCTAGTATTATCCGGCAATCATCGGGAGAGTATTCAACTCCTTCTCATCAACTCCAAACAGTCCTCTATAGTTTTAGGTCAGACCTGGCTCCGCCTTCACAACCCTCATATCGACTGGCAAGCCGGTCGTATCCTGGCGTGGAGTGGCCACTGTTTGGCTAGCTGTCTTCGTTCCGCTCTGCCCCCTCCGGGGTCCAAGGATCCCAGCACCAACCAACCCGAACCCGACCTTTCCAACGTCCCTGAGCAATATCACGACCTCTGCCAGGTCTTCTCCAAATCACGCGCCCTGTCACTACCTCCTCACCGGCCTTACGACTGCTGCATCGACCTGCTGGCAGGAGCCAAGCTTCCGTCTGGTCGCCTTTACAGTTTGTCGGGGCCGGAGAAATTATCCATGGAGGAGTACATTCACGAGTCCCTCGCCTCAGGCATCATCCGTCCCTCCTCTTCTCCTGTTGGTGCTGGGTTCTTCTTCGTGGGGAAAAAGGACGGCTCACTACGGCCCTGCATCGACTACCGGGGCCTAAATCAAATCACCATCCGCAATAAATATCCTCTTCCCCTCATAAACACCGCTTTTGAACCCCTCTCGCAAGCCGTCATTTTCACCAAGCTCGACCTCCGTAACGCGTACCACTTGGTGCGTATACGGGAGGGGGATGAATGGAAGACTGCCTTCAATACCCCGTTAGGCCACTATGAGTACCTGGTGGTCCCCTTCGGCCTTACTAACGCCCCCGCAGTCTTCCAGGGCATGGTGAATGACGTGCTGCGAGACCTGTTGGGGAAGTCCGTCTTTGTTTATATTGATGACATTTTGATTTTTTCCAAGTCCCCACAGGAGCACATTCTGCATGTCCGGGAGGTTCTCCAGCGTCTTCTAGAGAATCAGCTCTTTGTCAAGGCGGAGAAATGCGCATTCCACGTCTCCTCAGTCCCGTTCCTCGGCTTCATCATCGAGGAGGGCAGCATCCGGGCGGATCCTGTCAAGATCAAGGCGGTGACAGAATGGCCCCAACCCACCTCTCGTAAGCACCTACAACAATTTCTCGGTTTTGCTAATTTCTATCGCAGGTTTATCCGTAACTACAGTATCATTGCTGCTCCCCTTACCAAACTCACCTCCACTGCCCTTTCTTTTTCTTGGAACTCTGAGGCCCAGCTAGCGTTTGAGCGGCTTAAAACTCGGTTTTCATCAGCCCCCATTCTTTGTCACCCTGATCCCTCCCGGCAATTTATTATTGAGGTGGATGCCTCCGACACCGGCGTGGGGGCCATTCTGTCCCAACGAGCCGCCTTGGACAACAAGCTCCATCCCTGTGCTTTCTTCTCCCGGAGGCTGTCCTCCGCTGAACGAAACTATGATGTCGGGGATCGGGAACTTCTCGCCATCAAGCTGGCTCTTGAGGAGTGGCGCCACTGGCTGGAGGGGGCAGGTAATCCCTTTGTTGTTTTGACTGACCATCAAAATTTAATTTATTTAAAAACTGCTAAAAGGCTTAATGCCAGACAGGCTAGATGGTCATTATTCTTTGCCCGCTTTAATTTTTCTTTGTCTTACCGCTCCGGTTCCCGCAATGTCAAGGCGGATGCCTTATCCCGTGTTTTTTCCCTTCCCTCCAGTCCTGCTGAACCGGAGCCTATTCTACCGGCGTCCTGTATAGTGGCTGCGGTCTCCTGGAAGATCGAGGAGATTGTGAGGTCCGCCCAGACTTCCCACCCTGACCCCCGTAGTAACCCTAACTCCTCCCTGTTTGTTCCCAACTCCGTCCGCTCCCAGGTCCTGGAGTGGGTTCACGCCTCCTGTCTGGCGTGTCACCCAGGTGTTGCCAGAACGACCACCCTCGTCAGGAGGAGTTTTTGGTGGCCCACTCTCAAGGAGGATACCCGTGCCTTTGTCCTGGCCTGCGCAGTGTGCGCCAGGAGCAAGGCATCCCACCAGCCTCCCGCCGGTCTTCTCCTTCCCCTCCCTGTCCCGGGCCGTCCTTGGAGCCACATCGGTGTGGACTTTGTCACCGGTCTGCCATTGTCAGAGGGTAATTCCGTAATTCTGACAGTGGTGGATCGGTTCTCCAAGGCGGTTCACTTTATTCCCCTTCCCAAACTCCCGTCCGCCCTCGAAACTGCGGAGCTCCTGGTGTTACATGTGGTCAGGCTGCACGGGATCCCGTCCGACATTGTTTCTGACCGTGGGCCCCAATTCTCCTCCCAGGTTTGGAAGGCGTTCTGTGTAGCCCTGGGGGCTTCGGCTAGTTTGTCGTCGGGTTTCCATCCCCAGTCTAACGGCCAGGCAGAGAGGGCGAACCAGGACCTGGGGGCCGCCCTGCGGTGCGTCACCGCACGCAATCCCGCCTCCTGGAGCCGTTTTCTCCCCTGGGTAGAGTACGCTCACAACTCCCTTAAAAGTGCGTCCACAGGGTTGTCCCCGTTCGAGTGCTCATTGGGTTACCAACCCCCTCTCCTGTCGGCCCAGGAGGCCGAGGTAGCAGTCCCTTCCGTTAGATCTCACCTCCTCAAATGCAAGCGCATGTGGAGACTTGCACGCACCGCACTCCTGCGCTCTAATTCCCGTTCCCAACGTCTGGCGGACCTTCACAGGACCGCAGCCCCTAAGTATAGGGTCGGTCAGCAGGTCTGGCTCTCCACGTTTAACATTTCCCTTCCCTCCTCCTCTAAAAAACTTCGGCCCCGTTTTATTGGTCCCTTCCCTATTATTTGCTTAATCAACCCAGTTTCTGTTAAGCTCTCCCTCCCTGCCTCCCTCAAAGTTTACCCCGTTTTTCATGTTTCACAAATAAAGCCTGTCGCCTCCAGCCCCCTCAGTTCCCCTACCCTCCCTCCTCCACCTGTCCGGGTCATCGACAACGCCCCGGCCTACACGGTGGACCGTATTATTGACATCCGCTGTAAGGGTCGGGGTTTCCAATACCTCGTTGACTGGGAGGGGTATGGGCCTGAGGAGCGGTCGTGGCTCCACAGGAGCCTCATCCTGGATCACTCACTGATCCAGGATTTCCACAAACGCTTCCCTCACAAAACCAGGCCGCCAGGTACGCCAGGAGGCGTACTTTGAGGGGGGGGTACTGTAATGTTCCGCTCCATTCCTGTTCGTTTTCCGTGTTTTCCTGTTTTCCCTCCGTGTCATGTTGGATCCCTTTGTCCGTGTTTTCCCCGCTGCTACGGACTAGGCGTTTCCTTCCCTGACTTGTTCGTCTGGTTTTCTTTATTTACTTCCGCCTTTCACTCCTCTCCCTCTCGTTGCATGCATTCCTCACCTGGTGTTTAATAATCACTCCCGTTTAATTTCCACACCTGCGCCTTATTTAGGTTTTCATTAACTTCACTATTTATACCCGCGGCTGGCTGCCAATCGGCGCCAGTTCGTTAACTATCCTCACTCTGTGTTTATGTTTGTCGTTCGTGGTCTTCTACGGTTCTGCTCGCTTGGTTGTGGGATTCTATCCCCTTACAGCGTGTAGTTCGTTCGAAACTTCAAGTTGGTAGTTTACCTCCCGTGAAATTCCTGTGTTGCATGCAGCTAACCTGTTTTCCCTCTAAACCTCCAGTTACCCAGTCATCCGTGGCAGTGTTCGTTCTCCCTGTGTTTGTTTTGTGTGTTGCGGTACCTCCACCTTCAGCTCACGTAGGATTCCGTGTGGCACTCCTATCCTGGCTACCCTCCAGTTGTTCCTGTCCGGCCGAAGCCGCCTACAACGTCTTCGGTTACGGTTCCGGGAGCTCTGGAGACCAGCCAGATCCTACCGGACCTACCTAAGCTACGCCGCACTACCCAGCTCTGCCATCCTTCACCACCTACCTACCCGTCCCGCTCTGCAACCCAGTGAGAACCTCCCGGTCCTTCCCGTGCCTACTCCCAAACTAATCCCCCTCTGTTTTGTTTTGACCAGTACCGGTGTAGTCATCCCGGTCCAGTTCCAGTCCTGCCGTAGTGAGTCGCCCTCCTACCTGTCCAGTCCAGGCGTGAGTCACGCATCTACCCGTACAGTCCAGTTCCGGTTTGGAACAAACCTGTTCCTGAACCCATTGTCCAGAGTGGACCTCCCGGTCCAGTTCCAGTCCAGTCCAGGTGTGAGTTGTGCACCTACCGATCCAGTCCAGTTCCGGTTTGGAACAATCCGTTCCTGAACCCATTGTCCAGAGTGGACCTCCCGGTCCAGTTCCAGTCCAGTCCAGGTGTGAGTTGTGCACCTACCGATCCAGTCCAGTTCCGGCTTGGAACAATCCGTTCCTGACCGCGTTTCCTGAGTGGACCTCCCGGTCCAGTTCCAGTCCAGTCCAGGTGTTTGCCTACACCTGGAGTCCAGTCCAGTTCCGGCTTGGAACCCGTTCCGGATCTTCCGTTCCAGCTCCGGCTTGGAGCAGTCCGTTCCGGGCTTCCTGGCATTACCCTGTGTGATAACGTGTTTGCCTTTCCTGTACAGTTTTGGGACTACCCCAACACTTAATTTATTAAAAACCCCTTCTCTGTGAATCTGTCTCCTGGTCGTTGCACTTGGGTTCGTCTCGTATCTGGTTCGTAACAAATTCACCCCTTTGAAAATGACATTTTTAAAAAATAATCTTGACTGCTGTTGAATTTGAAATAAAACATTGGATTAATAAAACATTGGATTAATTAAATTTAGTGAAAACTCTGTACAAATGTTCTCTATAAAACAGACAAATTTGATCACATGAATTTGATAGATTCTTATTTATGAGATTATATATACCCTCACCAGCACAATATCTTGGATATTTGATTGATTATTCATATTATTCAAAATTTTAACAAAACAGCAGGTGTTTCGGTTGTGACCACATTGTTGCGGTTGTGACATCTCTTACTGAAACCTGAATTCCAAAGTTGGGACAGTACGTAAAATGCAAATAAAAGCAGAAAGCAGTGATTTGTAAAATCATGACTGGGTATAAAAGGAGCATCCACGAAGGCTCTGGCATTTACGAGCAAGGATGGGTTCGCCATTTTGTGAAAAACTGCATGAGCGAATATTCCAACAGTTTAAGAACAACATTTCTCAACACACCGATTGCAAGGAATTTAGGGATTTCACCATCTACAGTCCATAATATTAGTAAAAGATTCAGAGAATCTGGAGAAAACGGGCAAGGCCGTAAACCAATATTGAATGCCTGTGACCTTCGATCCTTCAGACAGCACTACATTAAAAACGGCATGCTTCTGTAATGAATATAACCACATGGGCTCGGGAATACTTCAGAAAACCATTGTCAGTAAACACAATTTGTCGCTGCATCTACAAATGCAAGTTAAGACTCTACTACCCAAAGCGTAAGCCATATATCAACAACATCCAGAAACGCCGCCGACTTCTCTGGGCTCATCTGAGATGGACTGACGCAAAGTGGAAACGTGTGCTGTCGTCTGACGAGTCCACCTTTCAAATTGTTTTTGGAAATAATGGACGTTGTGTTCTCCCGGCCAAAGAGGAAAAGGACCATCTTGATTGTTACCACACAGGGTTCAAAAGCCAGCTTCTGTCATGGTATGGGGGTATGTTAGTGCCCATGGCATGGGTAACTTGCACATCTGTGAAAGCACCATTAACGCTGAAGGGTACATATGCATTTTGGAGCAACATTTGCTGCGATCTAGACAATCGCTTTTTCAGGGACATCCCTGCTTATTTCAGCAAGACAATGCCAAGCCACATTCTGCACGTGTTACAACAGCATGGCTTCGTCGTCAGAGAGTGCGGGTGCTAGACTGGCTTGTCTGCAGTCCAGACCTGTCTCCCATTGAAAACGTGTGGCGCATTATGAAGCCCAAAATATGACCATGGAGACCCCGGACTGGTGAGCAGCTGAAGTCTCATATTAAGCAAAACTGGGAAACAATTCTGCTTTCAAAACTACAACAATTAGTGTTGTAGTTCCCAAAAGATTACTGAGTGTTGTTAAAAGGACAGGTGATGTAACACAAAGGTAAATATGCCCCTGTCCCACATTTTTTGGGAGGTGTTGCAGGCATCAAATGTAGAATGAGCTGAATAAAGAATGAAATGTAGAATAAAGTTGATTAGTTAAAACATGAAATATCTTGTCTTTGTACTGTTTTCAATTGAATACAAAAAGGACTCGCAAATCATTGCTTTCTGTTTTTATTTACATTTTATACACTGTCCCAACTTTTTTGGAATTGAGGTTTGTACATGTGCATTGATTGTCTCACTATTTATTCTCCTTAATAAGAATTTACGGACAAGTGTCACCAACCGAAACAGGCCTGTCAAAACAATACCATTTGTTTCGGTAGTGGCTGTTTCGGTTGTGACAATTTTGGCTCATTTCGGCCACAAAACAAAAGATTTAGCAAGCAAATGGTTAGCAACCACTTCTCTGTGCAGATGCACCTTCCTTTTAATCAAATCTACAGTTATGAAATCAACTTTTTTTTTCTAATATGAAAACTTGGGTGTTTGGGTGTGTCTCTTAAAACCACAGACTAATTTTCATACTTTGAAGGACAATTATATCAAAACGCTAAAACCTAGCTATTCACCATGTGGCCTTGATTCATATGAAGGCTGTATAATTTCCTGGTTAAAAAAAGGGGTGTGTGGCTACAAGCAGGTTCACTGCACAGCCTCAAACAGTGTACGTTTCGGTTGTGACGTAAAAATTGGGGACAGCATTTTTTCGATAGGTTTTTTGAATTATAAAATTTATTACAATATAGATTGCATTATTTTAACTTATATTTGATAAAGATTCACATGCTTTATTGAATGAGACAAGTCAAATAATTGGCAAAAATATTTGGGGTATTATTTTTTAATGCACCAGTTTAAGGGTTGATATTGGGGACAGCCATCTCCCAATAGGAATTTATACTCCCAAGAGTATAAGTGTTGATTTTGGATAAATGTAACTATTATTACTGCAATTTATATCTTGGATTATATTAAAACATAACATGATCTAATTAATTATATAGCATTGAAAGATTTTATTGGTCAATTTCTTACTTTTATCAGAGAGGGACAGCAATTTGCATGACTTTTGTAGAATGGCCCATATACACAATATGCACAACAAGATCTGTGGATGTGGAAGTAACCGTGTCATTATATTTGGAAAGAGACGCTGTTGATTTTTCAGAATGCACATTTTTGGCATTTTGAGCGCCACAAACTTTGGACCCGATGAGGTCCGTTCTATCAGGAGGATATCACAGTGAGCTGCAGCGGATATCTACAAAACTTGTGAGTTCTCAGTGAAACTACCTGGATAGATAGATAGAACTCCGGCAATGTAGAAGCATAGTGCGGGAGAGCTCAGCTCTGGGGAAGAGTAGGCCACATCGGTCACATGACAGATTCTTTGGTGCACTGCAATTGGCTACCATTGCTTTTGAATTTAGACCTGTGAATGAGCATGTGACATCAGTTCAGAGACAGAATGTGTGATTTTTGTTTACATAGCTGTGGACGTGGGTCTTTAGCTTGATGAGCCAGTTGTGTCAGCTGTTAGAAATCTGCAGAAGGACTACAGGAATCGGTTACATGGTCACCGTTGGACACCCCATCCTCTACCGCATTCAATCTTACCTCCATCGGCCGAAACTCCACCCTCCAGCCGATGTCAGAGTTCGGAGGAGGTGGCTTGAACCGCATTGTCTGCCAGTTGGTGGACTGCAGGTTCTGCAACACAGACAATTTCCACCAGTGAAACACTTTAAAACTCAAAATTGTCCTCAGTTCTACAGCAGTCTCAGGCTGCTAGGAATTGGTTCATTTTCCACCACACCATGTTTCCATAGCAGTAGCTTGAGGCATTTCAGTTCCTGGTGACTCAACCCACTATCTCGCTGACCTGATATGGGCTGAACTGCTTCCTTTGTGTTTTTCCGATTATACAGCTGAACTAATACAGTGATAGTTTCAGTCTTGAATGTAAATTTGGCCTGAACTAAATCAACATTTTACCTTAACTTTGACCGATAAACAATGCAAGAGTCCCTTTTTCTTCAAAATTTGGTGAGTTGACCAATCACAAGAATTAACCCGCTGGACCGTGCTTGTGAAAAGAACCAATGAAATTTAATTTGTAACATTATGAGGACAAAGTTTGTTGAATCCATGGCCAGAAACTGGATCTCAGAACGCATTAGCCACAAAATGAGTGGTCAATGTTGTAACTTTAGAAAGTAGCTGCAGGGGGGCAGGAGTATCCAAGCGGATGACTGATTTGCATAGCTTCATGGAAATTAGACAACATTTAAATCAATAATGCAAGTGGGCGATGAAAATGCAGGCAGTCTTGTATGCTTAGAAGGTGCTTCTGTTGCAGAGCTCTAGCATAAGGCTAACAGCACAGCACGCAGCGGGGAAATCCCTCACTTCAAAGTGGTCTGATTCGTTTGCGTCGTCCAGGTGGATTTTCTCCTCGAAGAGGCTTAGAGGATCACGGATGAAGAGGTGGGCTATGTGCTGCGCCAGTAGTTTGTCGATCCCTGCAAAATTGATCTCAATTTCAGATATTACAACATAAAACAACCTCTTTTATGGTATGGCTCTAACGCTGCTATCCCATACAATTCCAGGTTGTTCGCTTCCACAGTGATTCCATGTCACATTTTATGAGCATACTTCAGTGCTGTGTTTGTGCAGCGATTGTATCTCACACTCGCATATCAGCAGTAAAAACCCCGTTATCAGGACCGACCTGAAGGCTCCAGCCGTCTGCTGCATGTGTGAGCTGTGGCTAAATCACAAATCATCTGCACACTCAACAGCCAAATATAAATCACTTCCATTTCATGTAATTAGCTTTAGAAAACTGATTAGTGCTTCACGTTTACAAATATCTTGATGGTTTATCTCAATGCAGGCATGCAAGGCCAAGCTGATAGTGCCAGTGACAACATTACCAGCATTTTGACATACTAGACTTCACAATATATTACCAAGCAGTACTTATTTCTGAAAGCTATTTTAAGCAAATGGAAATATTTTACATCCATGTGCTTCAAATAGCTTTCAAAAATTAAGAGCGCATTTTTTATGTTTTGTGATCTTTGCATGTGTCCCAATGAAGAAATTTAATGGCAAAATGCTGGTAATTATTTAATAAAATGTGTAGCTCAATTGAACTGTGCACCATTAAGCCAGTGTATAATAAAACTCGGCTATGCAGTTTTTTCTACCCAGTAGAAGTGCCTGTAAATATAGTTTAGCTTTTGCAGAATTAATGCCCGCCCTACCCTGTCCCAGCACAGCATCCTACCAGCTGTGAGTAATCGTACAAGCGACCACATTACCTGCGTCCAGAAGCTTTTTGTTGATTTCCTCGTCGATTGTCAGTTCTATATCGTTGTATTTTTCACCACATCGGGAGAGATAGCTGTCAATCGAGTCATATCTGGATTTAAAGATTCGGAATTTGTTGTTTTTCAGGGGCTGAAAAGAAGAAAAAAATTGCTGACATGAAGTAAAAGTGAGAGTGAAAATTCTTGTGTGGCAGGGCTCAGTCAGTAAGAGTAGAAAATCGGGTTAATCTGGTCCCACGCCAACTGGTTAAGTGGGCACATACACTGGGCTTGTGTTAGCTAATGAACCCAAGCTTTAAAAGTGTGCTTCGTTACACAGTGGGTGTCTGAGACCAGAATGTGGACGTGGAGTGAGCGAGAGAGAGACAGCAACCGGGCTGAGAGCTGGAAAGCTGTTGCTGTGTTTTGGTTCATTTCATCTTTGTTATTTCACTTGATTATTTTTGCCATGAGGGTGAACAGTGAAGATTTGAATTTGTTTGTTCATTTGTTTCCGAATAAAATGCAGTGCAAACCGGTATCATCTCCCTGTGCCCAGTTAGTCTGTCCCTCCCAGGGGTGAAAGGCGGCGTATGACAGTTTGTTGATGTGGTGGAATACATGGGTGGAGGTGTAGCATAATGGGTGGAGGTGTAGCATACATGGGTGGAGGTGTAGCATAATGGATAGAGAACTGGGCTTGCAACAGGGTGGGCCGCTGGCATTGTACCCTTGAGCAAGGCACTTAACCTGAATTACTACACCAGTACCCAGCTGCATAAATGGACTGCATGTAAAAGAATGCAAACTGTGGAAAAAAAGTCACTCTGGAAAGGAGCGTCTGCTAACTGCCTGAAATGAACGCCTTAAGTATAAAAATGCAAATACAGTTTGCCTTACGAAGATATTCTTTATTTGAAATGGGAATGATTTAAAATAAAGTTGATGAAATAGACATAACTATAATTAACACAGAAGCATAACTCCCGTTGTCATCAGTGAACACTTAAGAGATGAGGCAGCTAAATCACTGCATGATGGTACATTACACAGGATGTATCATTTTTATTACACTACCCTATATTACGTGGTATTTAAATGCATTATCTTTCATTTTAACAAATGGCTGTAAACTGAAATGAAGCACTCCAACCGAGAATTAAAAATTGAACCTCCTTGCGGTCCAATCCCATTGACTTAAAGGTTGTATCAGCGATTTTGGGTGACGTCACTTCTGAAGCGAAATCCCAAACAAACATACTTATGAATAATTATGTTGTTTAAAAAAATAGTGTTCAAGCATCCAGAATTATAACCACGTTAATAACGTTTGTAAGAAACCAAACCGTTTGTAAATCCGTCAAGATTTCAGCGAGATAAGAGTATTAGCGTTTGTGCAGATCATTGTGATTGGTTGGAATACTGTTTATTTTGGTTTTGAGTGGTTGGTAGTACCATTTGTTTTTGTGTACGATCTCGGAGCATAGGCTGCCTACAGAGACGCGGTTTTTTGACGGCCTGCTTATGGGGCGGGCAGCTAGCGGATCGTGAGGAAAAATCAGATGAATGTGATCATTTATGTTTCCACCCAAAATCGCTGATACAACCTTTAACCACAAGACCACAACGCAGCACGGTGCGGACCAACGGCAGAATGGACGTTCTCACCTCCAAACCCCTCTCCTCTTTCGTTCGATCATCCACTGAGGCGGAAATGACTCCCCAGCGGCAGTCGATGTCTGAGACAAGGCCCCTGTAGAAGGGTGAGGCTGCGCTCAGGGCCATCTGCAAGCACGTACAGCGTTAGCGCACATGGACAAACCGCAAGCTTGGAACAGGAAGTAAATGCTCAAAATGCTATGACACGTATGCCTCTACCGTACACTCACTATCACTGCCTTTCAAGGGAGTCAAGAGAGAAACATCAAGGGAGAATGAAGCTTCACAGCCCCAAAATGGTAGGAGGAGCAACCATCTGTTATGATCACTCATAAGTCACTCACTGATTTCAACTAATGAGAGAGTGGAGCGCAAAATATTTTTGACACATAATCGATTTGCAGACCATGATGGTAGCTTTGTCCATCACAAAGCCTCACTTCCTCATCACTACAAATTGCTATGTGATGTGTAATGTATAGTGTTTGGTTGCATTTGATTTTATGAACTTACCACAATGGGACATATTGTAGCCAGCTGGTCATACAGGTATCTTGCCTCGCTAATGCTACAAGCCTGGAATGTTACCTACAAAAACACAAAACTGCCTTTAAAATTACAATGGAAGTCTCCTAGGAGAACAAACAATACAGAGCAAACTGTGGATTTCTTTTAGTTTGGTCTATGTTTAACCTCACAAAATATGCTGCTCTTAGCTTTCAGACAGAACTTGAAGTAAAGAAAATAAAGTTTTTTTCACTAGACTAGATTGGAAGCAGCAGGAAGTGGGTGCAGTCATTTGCCCTCAGAGGAAACCTTGATATGATAAATCTGGGTGTGCCTGCAGGATGCGACTTGAGGGGGTGTGATAATTCTTCAAATGTATGATGCGTGTCTGAGTCCAATGATATACAGTGACCACAATAATGTTTGGGACAAATACAAATTATTTTTTTTTGTAGCTAGTGTTAGTAACGTTACCCAACCCAGTATTTAAATAGAAACAGAATAATATCTAATAATACAGCATGTGATCCAGCAACATATGAGAAAAGAAAGGGAGGGAGGGAGATTTAGCAAGAGCACAAATAAATATATATATATATATTTTTTAAAAGATTGGTTTGTTTTGCAGTAGAATATTGTTAGCTCATTTGGAGTGCTTTTGTTTAACGTTATCATTTTTTTAACAGCAGATTTATAAATACTGTTCTCAAAAGGCACTAGAAATTAGCATTTAAGTTCTGTTTTTCAAAAATCTTCTTCCTGGGGGGGCATGCCCCCAGACCCCCCTAGCACGGAAGTGTCCCCCACAGATGCCAAACCACTCCTATGCTCTTGGCCCTTTTGATTTGGGTGTCGCAAAATTGTTTTTCTAGTGTGATGTGCCGTTTTCTCACTTTGAGCGAAATAAATGTACATTATGTCCTGGGCTGTGCCCCGGGTCTTTACAATGTCTAGACACGCCCTCTAGTTTGCTCTTGCACAATGATCGGGAAATGCACGGCGTGAGACAAATGCTATGATACACATAGCACTTGTCTGGCCTGTGGAAAATGCGTGTTGTGTGTGGCAATGTGGGTGCACATACCTGCAGGCAGCAGTTACCCATCCCAAACCCCATGGCATCCATGTAGATGTGGTCAGGGAGTGCCGCCCTTTCTGCCTCTCCATCATCTTCAGGGAATTTCTCCACAAACGGAGACGGGGTGTTCTTGTCCTTAAAAACTATCAGACAGAAAATAAGACAAAGAAAGGTGCAGGCCATGAAAGGGTCAATTAAAATCAACCTAACCTGGGCTTTGGAGTGTATGTGTGTGCGCGCGTGTGTGTTTTTATTTCCATATTTCCTAATTTGGACTCTGCACCTCAGCAATAACTTTTTTGAGCGCGTACATTTATTCTCCTAAATTCTGCAAAACACACAAAAATGCTGGTTTAAAAACAAGACTAGGCAAGCCTAGCTCAGCCCGGATGCATGTCAGTGAGGAACAGGCATGTAATTTATATATTGTAATAAATTTAAAAAACATTTTTTGTTTAGATACCACATTAGTTTAGTTCATAAAATGTATCAATCGTTAGGATATGTATGGTAGGCAGAGGCAACAAGATATGTTACTACGTATGTGATCATTCCAGAACTGGCCCAAAAGCGTACCATCACAAATATGTGATTAGAACGTATCATTAAAACGTTGAGTTGAGAATGCCATCACAAGGGTCACTGCCTTCTAAAGTGCAAACATGACTCCAATGCAGTGCCTACAAGTGCTTTATTGTTGTACTACAATACAAATTATGTTCCTATATTTGTTATCAGAGTAGTCATCTAGTTCCATTTGTAGCCTACTGTATAGGGTGACCATATATTAGATTTTTTAAAAACGAGGATGGGGCGGGCGGACGTTATGCCATTTTGAGTATTATAAATAGGATAGTCTCAGCTTTCTGCCGATGACAATATCTTTCTACTCCAAATATTAAGCGAGATATACTCATTTAAATCTCGACTGTCACCAAACCATGTTGTTGACTTCTTCAAATAAATTAGAACTAGTGATCCGCCAAGTTCATTAAAGGCTACAGAACGTTAATTCAGACATATATCAGCATTAACAGTTAGCCCACACATTATCTTGGTGCAGAATTTAGGCATGTCATTGTTTGTACCTTTGTGCAGAAAACTTGTCGACATACCATTTGACGAACAGGAGGCTAAATGCTTTTAATTTTTTAATACTAAAAATACGTTTTATTTATTTATTCGTCACTCGACAGGTCGCGTATTTGCCGGGATCACAGTCAAAAAATAATCCGCTTTGAACTCGGCTTACTTTTCCTTAGTTGATGCTCCTCTGACATTGATTGAGTTTAAACTGGAGAGTGTAGCTATCTGGCCTAACTTCCCTGAAATAAACAGTTGTGAGTAAAATTTCAATACCAATGAAGTCCCCCTCCCGCTGGTAAAACAATATTGACTGGGCGATAACAACTACGAGAAAGATTATACATTTCAGCCAATTGACCTGTATCTTTAAACATATCCACAGTTGTTCATTCATGATTTTTGGGTGCTACAACTTTGGGTACTAGTACTAGTTTGGGTATTAGTAAAAGGGGACGGAGACTTAGACAGCAAACTTTTTACCATAATAACTTGAAATTTACGCATGCGCTTTCAACATCGGGGGATCAGGCAGCCAGCCAGCCAACCAACCAACCAGCCAGTCAGTCAGTCAATCAATCAGTCAATCAGTCACCCACATTCACACGCTTAGGCCCGCACACGCTGCCTCCGGGCAAAAAACAAATAAAAATGAAAAATAACCCCCTTAGGGGAGGTACTCACTGGGCACGTTGATTACCACCTTCTCCCCCCTCCTGTGACGGATGTTTCTTGTCAGAGTGCTGAAAAGTAAAAAAAAAATAATATAAAATGTAAAGTCTTTTAATGTACATTTAAAAAGATACAAGTTCAAGAACAACAGAAATAATATAGCACACAAAACCATGCAGGATGTTCACCTACAAAATATTTTAAAAAATAGGATTAGATTCTAGATTAGATTCTTTATTGCTCAGTCATATCTATGGTGCACTGGCAATCTCTGACGAAAGAAAAATTGCTGAAACCTTGCTCCTCTGCCTGTATTTATTATTATAAGATTTGGGACGTTTATGGGTGTGGCACTCTTTTCTGTGTGGGGAGGGGTGGGTGTGGCTACAGAGCCTGTGGGGGGTGGGGGTTGGGGGGGGGGGGGGGGGGGGGGGGGGGATCAGGCTTCAGCTGGGCATTTGTTGCCAGCTGGCTACTGCAATGGCAGAGGTGAACAAGCACAATTAGCCTACAGAGGACAGGGCTTTCAAGAAGCAGTCAACCTAGGATTTGCTTTTCTTCGATGGCAACAGCTGAAGTTTTGCAAGGGTTTGAAAATCGACGTGGAGTTGCCGTGTTTTCTGTTAGACCTGTAAGTAACGTCACCTCTAGCTATCCAGCTAGCTATGTTAGGTACTTAGATGGCCAAAAGTCGGGTACCTTTTGTATCAAAGTAATATAATGATGTAATAGATATGATAGGCAAGATATGGTCTGCTAATGTTACTTATTCCACACACAAAATCGGACTTTACATCCCAGTTCTAAATTAATGTTCAGAATAACGTTAGCTAAATACTGAACAAGGAAAAACACCACAAGATAGCTGAAACTGCACTAGGGACTAGCTACCGTTATAGTAATGATGTTCCTATGAGGTGCACTTATAGTGTAAAGATTGTTATATCATCTGTTGACTCTGATGAAGATGCTACGTCAAAACATCAGTGATGTGCTTCATTCTATTACGAGTGCTCCAGTGTTTACTCTGGGCAGTCTCTTTGATGGGTACATTTTTCCTTTTGTGCACTGTCCCATACTGAGAGCACCTTCTCTCTTTTATAAGCTTTGACTGAAGCGTGCGGGCTAGCCATTATTCCATCGTTCTTTTCTATGCACTTAGATAAATTAAATCTTGAACCCTTTAGGAAAAAAATTACTTCTTTTTCTCTGGTTATGCAAATTTCATCATGAATATTCATGACCGCTTTGGATATGATACTCAAAAACAAGATGGATGGCCCACAGCCAGCCGAAATCGTTCGGTAATAACAGCACAAGAATGACAACTATGTGGACGA
Organism: Synaphobranchus kaupii; assembly: GCA_029718625.1. Lineage (NCBI taxonomy): Eukaryota > Metazoa > Chordata > Actinopteri > Anguilliformes > Synaphobranchidae > Synaphobranchus > Synaphobranchus kaupii. Next base: position 58,482,288 of record CM056380.1, on the reverse strand, counting down.
ACAAAGTACTAGCTAGTACCGGCGGTACATCACCTTATATCTTATAGAGAATCTGGTTTTAACAAGAATCTTCTAGAAGCTTCTAGAGAATATATGGTTTTACTGAGCAAGCGAGAGCTACTGGCTAGCCTAATGCTTATAATTAATACATAATTATAAGTCGACATGGAATCGATGGTTGTGTTATGATCTCACTTTCAAAACATTTCCACTAGCATTGATGCTACGCAATGTTGATGAGTTCGCCGATTCATAAATATTAATTACCGGTGGCTCCTCATTCAACAGTAGTCGTGTAACATTGGCAGTAATAATCCAGTTCCGCGAAAATATTTGAAATCGACTGTGATGATAATTTTATAGCATTTAGCTCCATTCACCTCCAAGTATTTTTCCAGATTCTACTCTGTTTAGCTGTGCCTGAGCACTGCCCCCTGATGCTCAAATAATGCCATTGCACTTTTTTTCCGTTACATTGCAGTTATGGGATTTGGCAATGGCTTTCTCTCTCTATGGGCTTTGCCTTAACCAAACCCACCATTTTCTATCGCAAAACGAACTTGCGGTAAACTTCCTTAAGTAGCTAATGTTTTATAATATTACATTTAATTTTCATCCTCAATTTTACTGTGTTATTTATTCACATACTGTCCTTGTTAAAGTTGTAAATGATCTCCACATAAACACGGACTCTGGTAAACTCTCAATCCTTGTACTTTTAGATTTCAGTGCCGCGTTCGACACAGTTGATCATGGGATTCTGCTCGACAGACTTCAAGACTGGGTGGGATTGTCCAGTCCTGTTCTAAATTGTTTTAGAACCTACCTACTAGACAAGGATTTCTTTGTCTTCATTGAAAATTTTGCATCTGATAAAGTCACTGTGACCTGTGGGGTTCCACAGGGCTCAATCCTTGGTCCACTCCTGTTCAATTTATATATGCTTCCGCTTGGGCATATTATAAAGAAACACTATATACAATACCATAATTATGCGGATGACACGTAACTTTACATCTCCCTCTCTCCTGATGATTTAAGCTCTGTGAAACACTGATTAAATGCATTAAGGACATTAATACATGGATGAAACAAAATTTTCTGCAGCTTAATAGTGACAAAACAGAAGTTATTATTATAGGTGCAAAAGCAAAGAGACAGGAAATTGTAGCCAACCTCAGTTCCCTTTCTCTTGAGTACAAAGAACATGCCAGAAATCTTGGTGTTATCATAGATGTTGATCTTAACTTTCACTGTCGTATCAATAATGTCACAAGTTCAGCTTTCTATCACCTCAAAAATATTTTTGTTTTATAGGTGAAAATAGGTTTTTCTGTCTAAATCAGACACTGAAAAACTAGTACATGCATTTGTCACCGGCAGACTTGACTATTGCAATGGTCATTTTTCTGGACTCCCCCAAAAAACGGTTAAGCGACTGCAGCTTATACAGAATGCTGCTGCATAGGACCAAGAAAAATGCACACATTACACCCATTCTTAAATCACTGCATTGGCTTCCAGTAAATGCAATAATTGATTTTAAAATCCTACTGCTAGTTTACAAGGCGCTGAATGGCCTTGCTCCAAACTACATTAAGGAATTTCTTGTGCCTTATAAACCAACAAAAAGCCTCAGATCATCAGCCAGTGGTCTCCTTGTTGTCCCCCGTGTGCGCTCTAAAGCAGGAGAAGCTGCATTCAGCTATTATGCTCCAAATAGATGGAATGCCCTCACAAGAGATATTAGAGATGCCCCAATGCTTAGTTCCTTTAAAAGTAGACTCAAAACATTTATTTTTACTGTGGTGTTTAAAGGTCGAGAAACTGTCTGCTCCTTTTTTTAGCTGAATTTTTATGCACTGTATGCTCCTGTTTCAGCTGAATTTTTATGCACTGTCTGCTCCTGTTTTAACTCAATTTTATTGAGTTAACTATTATGCATTTTAATTACCCATGCGTCCATGTATGCATGTTTGTTTGTTTTATTTTCTATGTCTGATGATATGTATGCTTGTTTTTCATGTCATTATACATGTATTGCTCTTGGCCTGTGAAGCACATTGTGTTGCTTTCTGTATGAAATGTGCTCTAGAAATAAATAAAACTAAACTGAAGTTTTCAACAACAAAAAATAAAAACGTATTCCGACTCCTGTGCAGATTTCCCAATCACTGATAGCCTATAGAATAACGAAGAAAACAGTATGAACAACTGTGGCTTTGTGTGACTTTTGCTACGGTAATATAGCCAACTACAGCGCATTTGTTTCTCTATCCACGGTGCCCCCCTAGTGGTGGGTCGTCAATGTCCTAATTATAGTAGGCAGTTCGTATTTCACTGAAATTATAAATTAATACAAATTAATTAAGAACACCCCAAATTTGCGAAGCAGGAAAAGTGTAAACGCTTACGAAAACATTAGTGTAGCCTTAGCCTATATCCTTATCAGCCCCTCAGTTGTCAATTCCAGTTATCATTCTCTGCACAATTAGTTTGTGCCTTTGTGGACATTTGTTGTCACAAGTAACGCCAGTCAACCAGGCGATATAGCATGAGGAACATTTTCTACCACTATGCAGCAGCGGCGCTTTCTTATCAGCAGGCGTTGTGAGTTTCGTGTGTTTAGGTAAAGTGTATATTACTATGCTTGTATATTATAGTTGAGGAGGTAAAGAAGTTGTAGTATTTGAGAGACACATAAGCTAGAAGAATAAAAGAGGGAGGTGAGGAGTGGCCAGGCAGGTTTTTACTAAGCAACAGCAGGACCAGGTCATAGTCACGTCGTGTTGACTCAATTTTTTCGTGGAGCTAAAATTTTCATTTCAACCTGTCCCTCTGATTGGTCCTGAACAAATGTTAATACCCTGTCTACGACACAATAATAAATAAAATAAATCGGCACATGGAGAGGCATTAGACGAAGGAAAAGCACCTATTGCGACTACATTTTCTTGTGGAAAAAATGTATTGACTTTGTATTTTGACAACATTGCTGCCATTGACTTACATGGTGAAAGACTTACATGCGGAACCAACTGCAGTGGTGCTAGTGAGCAACGGCACTATGGCCGCTCCCAGCACAACCAGGAAGTGTACTATGGTCATTCAAAGATATGTCGTGTATCTCAAGATTCTAAAACATGGGGGCCGTCGCGTGGTACAACGGTAAGAGCGCCGGCTTTCAGTCGGTGCAGTTGTGCTCCGAGGATCGGGGTTCGCGCCCCGGTCCTGCCAGATCCGAGCATGGCCGGCGCCCTGTGGGAGCAGCAATTGGCGGCTGCTTCCGGGTGGGGGGAGGGGCTCGGAGAGAATCGCTGCACGCATAGCGGCCCTGGGCGAGCTGGATTCACGGTCAGGAGCTCGAGGAGTCGCGCCCTGTAGAGGACATGGCGACCTCCTTCCTACTACCGGCTGACAGGGTTGTGTAGCGGTGGTTCTCTAGCGGTTGCTACACGGGGGGAAATTGAATTAGAATAGGGGTTCAATTGGCTACTAAATTGGGAGAAAAATGGGGAAAAATCAGAAACAAAATAAAATAAAAAAAATAAAAAGATTCTAAAACATGCACGGGGCATGGGACATTGTTGCAACATACACAGTGCAGAATCTTGACAAATTCAACTGAGACCTTCCTCTATCCAAACTATAGACAAATAAACATTTTGGAGGAAAGCCACTGAACCATGGACACTTTCCAGACTTGCGCTGAAGACGAAGCATGAAGCTTTGCAAAGCTGATGTCTGAACAGCTTCTCTTGTTCTGGCCAGCTGCCAGTAAGCTTGTGCCGGTCAGAGTCTGGGTTATGTTGCATTTGTCCATGGGACAGCGGGTACCTTATTGTTGTAGCAGACTCTGCAGTGGTTGTGGCATTGAGGGGGGCTGGGTCTCCCTTAATCCCCCATTCATTAGTCTGGCTCGCAACCTCCACCAACATCCCTCCCCTGCCCCAACCGTGTTACATAACACTGTCAACAACAGGCTTAGTGTATGGCTTTCATCTGGAACAAGTTCCACTCATACACTTCACTACCGGGTTTAAAGGGGACATGAAGCACTCGGTAAAGTGCCTTTGGTGCGTTAACTTTTTACCTTAAATTAGATATGACCGTGCGTTCAAATCTCAAACCGACCCGTATTTTCTGGAAAAAGAAGTTGAAATTGGCTTTTTTTCCACTAGGGCGCAGCCATCTTGGACCAACTGTCATGACGTCACTAGGTTGGTTGGACTCTGCTGCTCAATGTATTCCTATGGGAAAATAGCTGACTTTCAGTGAGCTCAATGATGTATCGTGAGGAAAAAATAAAACAAAAAACGCACAGACGGTCTTTTTCTATTGCCCCAAGATGCTGAAATGAGTATTACCGAACAAAACGTAATTTCCAGGAACTGCTTCTGACCATAGCTAATGCTGTGGCCTGACGAGCCGGCAACTGCAGCACCGCTAGCTAATCTAGCTAATATTGCCTATATAAAATAAACGTTAGCTTGTGATGCTAGGTCGCGGTAGGTATATATTTGCGGACTGTTAAGTAATATATCAAGGCAATGCAGCGGTGCTGCAGTTGCTGGCCACAGCATTAGTATGGTCAGAAGCAGTTAGTGGAAATTAAGTTCTAAATTAAGTTTTGTTCGGTAATACTCATTTCAGCATCTTGGGGCAATAGAAAAAGACAGTCTGTGCGTTTTTTGTTTTAATTTTTCCTCACGATACATCGTTGAGCTCACTGAAAGTCAAGTATTTTCCCATAGGAATACATTGAGCAGCAGAGTCCAACCAACCTAGTGACGTCATGACCGCAGTTAGTCCTGCGCCCTAGTGGAAAAAAAGCTAATTTCTTTTAAAAAAACTTTTTTTTCCAGAAAATACGGGTCGGTTTGAGATTTTAATGCACGGTCATATCTAATTTAACATAAAAAGCTAACAAACTAGGGCCACTTTACCGAGTGCTTCATGTCCCCTTTAAGGCAGGCGTCTGATCTCTTAAAGATATGCAATATAGTTTCATTGTAAACAACTCGTTGTTTGTTTCCATTCAAATTTTCTCCCCAAGAAACATTGTATGTGTCCTTGTGGTCTAATAAACATGTTGACTGTATTTCCTACCTCATACGTTATTCGCAAAGTGTTTCTTTGTTAAAGAAGCTTTATGTAACACATTTACTGTACTAAATCATAAAATGACCACGATATGTCATCAGAGATTAAGGAAACAAGTCGAAATACTGGCTTCTCCGACAACAATGCTACAGCCAGTATGTTCTCCTTTGAAATTTCCATTCCGGGTCGGAACGTCTGTATTTGTTTTGGCCTGTGTGATTCTCTATTCTCCGAGTTGACTCCGCCCACTGCCCATTACGAACAACCAGATGTACTCCGGCACTCAGACAGCCGATTTACGAATGCCTAAGCTAAGTACAACATCGTTTTCATTTAGCTAGCTAGCTAAAGATTTAAATATATATATATATGTATATAGTTACTAGCTAAACATACCACTAACGTTAGCTTATATCTGTGTGACCGTAAACATAGCCAGCCATACATCTAGCTAACATTGATAGAGTTATAAAAAATCCACGAGCTTGTTTATAATTAGCAAACAATAAATAAATTGCAAACGTATACATTAGCTGATCAACTTACAGTGTAGGACTCGTTGTCGCTTGTCATTGTCAAAATAGAATAAGCTCGTCTCAAAATATAATGTTGCGCTAGGCTCATCTTGTGCTTGTGTTTGTTCAGTATCCTCAACCTGGCAACCCGCGTGAGCTTCGAGTCTGGGGAGGAGGGGGCGGGCGGAGACAACGCTCTCCAATATTGTGAATTTGGACTGCAGTACCCATTTTAAACGCTTGGTGTCTATGTTACATATAGCTCCTTTAATGTTTTGAATAGGCTGCTAATACAGAAACCTCCCCGTGGTGCAGCCTGGGAAACGCTGACTGGTACAATCTGATATCACTATCTGATCACTATCACCAGTAGGCCAATATCTGTATACTTACCCGAGCAATCTATTGGATGACGACGCCAAAGATGCCGCAGAGACACTTACGCCCCTCGGGGCCTGCGCTGTCAATCGCCTCAATTAACATTGAAGGCTTCTCCAGATGCAAGGCAGACATACTAGCGACAGTGGTGAAACACTTCGACATAGTGTGCATGCAGGAAACCCACATCGGTCCTGCTCAACACCGACCCGCCCTGCCTGGAATGAAGCTGGTGGCGGAGACCCGTCACAGACAGTACGGATCAGCCGTATTCAGCAGACCAAACCTCACGATTGAAGAGGTCTGCACCCACACCACCGAAGGGCAAATGGAAACCATCACAGTTGCCCTCCCAAATGTCTCTGTCACATCAGTGTACAAACCCCCCAAAAGTCCATTCTCCCATACCGAATTGCCAGACAGATGCAAGAGGAAATTCCAGATCAGCATTGGGGACTTCAATGCCCATGGCACATCGTGGGGCTATAAAGAGAACAACCAAGATGGAGATGCAGTCGAAACCTGGCTTGAGTCGAAACATCTGACCCTGATCCATGACGCCAAACTGCCAAAATCCTTCCATAGCGCCAGATGGAAACAAGGATATAACCCAGACCTTGTCTGTGTGAGCAGCGAGCTAGCATCCAGAGCAGTGAAAGAGGTCTTGGACCCCATCCCCCACTCACAACACCGACCTATCACCATAACCATCCGATCCGTTCTCCAAGCAACAACCGTCCCCTTCCGTAGAAGGTTCAATCTGCGGAAAGCCGACTGGCTGTTGTACCAACAGGAGATCGAAGACTCAATCCCCAGCATCCCACCACACCCCAACAGCTATACCACGTTTACAGACCTGCTGAAAAGGTCAGCTAGACGACACATCCCAAGAGGATGCCAGACCGAGTACATCCCCGGGTTGTCAGAAACATCTAGTGACCTACTCCAAGCCTATCATACGGCATACCACGAGGACCCTTTCTCCTCCACCACCACGGAACTCGGAGAGATCCTACTAAACAAAGTTGGGGAAGATCGCAGGCAAGTCTGGAAGGAGCTGATAGAAAACACCAACATGACTAACAACAGCAGGAAGGCGTGGGCCACGATTCGCCGCCTTGGTGCAGACCATACCACACCACCAACACTCACAACAGTCACAGCAAACTCGGTTGCAGCACAGCTGGTGCTGAATGGGCGCAGCCAAACTCGCCGCAGACCCACAGGAGAATACCGCCGGACAGCGGTATCAGACCACCCACAACCAGCAAGTGCCCTTACCAAGCCCTTCGACCCAGAAGAACTTGAAGCAGCACTGTGCTTGCTGAAACCCGGGAAAGCAGCAGGAATCGATGATGTATTGGCGGAAATGATACAGCACCTGGGACCTAAAGCAAAGTCCTGGCTCCTAGAAATGCTGAACTCATGTATGGCAAAGAAAACCATCCCACCCGTATGGAGAAAAGCCAAGACTGTCGCTATCCCCAAACCCGGAAAGGACCCATCATCACCAAAGAGCTACAGACCAATTTCCCTCCTCTGCATAACCTACAAGCTCTATGAGAGGCTATTACTCCAACGCCTAACACCACTTATAGACTCCAAGCTCACTAAAGATCAAGCCGGTTTCCGTCCTGGCCGCTCTTGTGCTGGGCAGCTACTGAACCTCACCCAACACATTGAGGACGGTTTTGAGTGCAAACTCATCACCGGAGCAGCTTTCATAGACCTCACCGCTGCCTATGACACTGTCCAGCACCGCGCCATGATCAGGAAACTTTTGGACATGACTGGCGACCTCGACCTCTGCCAAGTCATAAAAAGTCTCCTCAACAACCGGCGCTTCTTCGTCCAACTAAACGACAAGAAGAGCAAATGGAAAGCCCAAAAGAACGGCCTACCACAAGGCAGTGTACTGGCCCCTCTCCTCTTCAACATCTACACCAACGACCAACCACTCCCCCCACAATGCCGCCGCTTCATCTATGCTGATGACCTCTGCATCACCACCCAACAAGAGAGCTTCCATAAAATCGAACCCGTCCTGGAAAGTGCCCTCCAAGAGATGTCCACCTACTACAATAACAACCACTTGAAACCCAACCCATCAAAAACCCAGCTATGCAGTTTCCATCTGAAAAACCGAGATGCAGGAAAAGAACTGAACATCTCATGGGATGGCCACAAACTCTTGAACCATCCCCATCCTGTATACCTTGGAGTCACACTCGACAGGACACTCTCCTTCAAAACCCACCTTCAGAACACCAAAGCCAAGGTCAACACCCGCAATAACATCCTGCGCAAACTGGTCAACTCAAAGTGGGGCGCTGATCCACCAACCATCCGTGCAACGGCCCTAGCCCTGTGCTTCTCCACAGCTGAGTATGCCTGCTCAAGCTGGAGCCGCTCCCACCATACCAAACTGGTAGACACGGCCCTCAACGACACCTGCCGCATCATCACGGGCTGCATAAAGACAACGCCAGTCCCATGCCTCTATGCACTAGCCGGCATTGCCCCCCCTCACACCAGACGTTCCATCGTCGCCCGAGATGAGCGGAGAGCACAGGAGTCTGACATGAGGCACCCCCTGTACGGACACACAGCACCCCCATCCAGACTGAAATCCAGAGCCAGTTTCCTGCATACAGTCCCCCCTCTCCAGTCCACCAAAGAAACGGCACGGACCAACATCTGGAGGGTTGAATGGCACCAACTAAACACCCGAGCCCAAGAATGGATGGAGAGAGGAATAACACCAACTGAATGCCTCGCCAGCGGACACGACCTCTCATGGCCGACTTGGAAGACCCTCAACAGACTGCGGGTGGAGCAGGGGAGGTGCAAAGCACTGCTGAAGACATGGAACTACCACACAGAGGACACGTGTGGCTGTGGAGCAGTACAGACAATGTCCCACCTGCTGGAATGTGACGACGCCCCCCAGTGCAGCCCCCAGGATCTGGCTGAACCGACTCCATCAGCTGTGTCCTGCGCCAGATAGTGGCAGAATGACATCTAAGATTGCAAAGGACTCGAAGAAGAAGAATGTTTTGAATGCTACACTGTTGACATCCCACCGCCATTTTGAAAGCCAGAGAGAGCTAAAATTGTCGTCAGTACAATTTAGACATTTACTCATTAGCAAGAAGTTTTCTGCCGAGGAGTTAACAATATCATTAAAAAAATAGCGACCATACACCTAGGTAAGGCTATCTAGTGTCGTGATGTTTGTTTATTGTTGACAATAGTCTATTTATCATGTTGTTTGACCAAACCTTGATCATGTAAATGGAGACTATGTTACATGCTCAAAGCATATAAGTTAGTAATCTTAGCCATTGCTCTGTAAATTTGACCACTGTTCATTTTCATAAAATAATTAAAAATCATCATTTTGTAATTCTGCTCAGTTCATTCTGTAGCAATCAACATCCAGTGGTCACGGCCCCAGAGTAAGGTTGAGGGGCAGTCGTGTTCGTGGTGGGCGAGGCAGGGCCAGGGGAAGAGGACAGCTTGATTACAGTGACCGTGATAGAGTCGACAGACTCCAGGAGGAGAGAGTCCAGGTTCAGCGGGTATATATGATTTTGAATGGACTTTTGCTGAAGCTTCATTATATCACCTTCAGTTTGATATCTTGGGCAATGATTAGCAGCTTTTCATTTACACTAAGGCTTGTTTGGAGAATTGGTCAGGGAAAATATTTGCTCCTACGTGCTCTATATCGCCATCTAGTTTTCTGAAACTACATCGCATACCTTTAAGTAATCAAACATTGTTTTGTATGTTTCGTGTGTCACTGAATAACGCAATTCTGTAAATGTACTGGCACCTATTTCAATAGAAAGCCGCCCGTACATGAGACGCGCACCACCAAAACGTTTAAATAAATTAGAAATTTTGTGTGAGAGCCAAGTGCATAATGAGCTCCGCTACGCTGCTAAGCCCACGCAATGCAGCTTACCTGAATCTCGGGTGCCTGTTTATAGCTTCATCTGGGAAAAAAAGAGACTTGGACGCTCCTTTTTCAACTGGAGTGGGTTTGCACTCAGGCATGGTGAAACCAGGGCAACCCAGCCTGAAAACACAAGGATATCAGTTTGAAATGATGTCTACCTCAGGAGGAAATTCAACTGACGTTATCATGCTTTCCTCAGATCTGAACTGCAGAAACGGAAGGCCTCAGCTTCATCGTCTCAATCTCTCAATGTATTTTGGCGGGAGAGGCAGAAAAGTAATCCACAGCATTTCACCAAAAGGGATACAGTGATGACACTGTAAATTTAATTTTGATTAATGAATGAGACATGACATGGAGTGCACTTTTGTATACCACCCATTATCCACCCAATTCAAAGGAGACTAGAGACTGAATTTGATTTTGGTTTGTAGCCAGTCATATTCTTGGACTTGATGGGATATTCTTTTTCTGTGCTAGCCTTGTTGGCGAAGGCTGGTTTCCACTAGCCTCTAATACCGATGTGCATGATGACTGTGTGGCTTGCTAATATAACTGGAAAATCAAACAAGGAGCTAGACAATTATTAAATACATGACAAATATTTAATCTGGTCAAGGATGATGAACAAAGGAGTTTCATTTCCTCAGGACAGAGAGGGAAAAGGAGCCAATTGTAAGGGTCAACAGTATTCTGGAAGAGAGTGCAACGTAGTATCTTAAAGGAAAACTCCAGACCAGAACAATTACATTGTTAGTAAATGTGTTGCAGCGAGGTACAATTAATTCCAGGGTTTATGATCTGATATGTGTAATATACAGGTATTTTACTTTATCGCTATTCACAATTTTTCACTTGCTATCCTGTTAGGGTTCTTCTGGATTTGTTCGAGTGTGTTATTTTCCTACATTACCCAGAACTACTTTCGCGAGAACGTTAGTTAAAAGGCTAAAAGCAAAGTCGGAGATTGTGGCCACGCAGCCAATCTCCCACGAAGCCACACTGTTGCATTCTGGACTATTGAGGCAGCAAGCATGGCAAAAATCAGTACGTCTTCTTGATGAATGATTGATTGCTGAGTCTGAGTGTTGCAGAAAGTTGATTAGCAGGAATTCAAGGCAAAACCCCTGTTGTCCCAAATTGGTTGAAACAAATATTTATTACGTATAGTTGATGCTATAGCGAGTTGAAGACACACTTTCGTATTAAATTGCACTGTGACGTCACGTCGTCTACAGAACTAAACTTTAGCTGCGGAAAACTGAAATACTACACCAAACAGGAAAATAGGACCTGGGTTGTGTTTTAGTTCACCAATATGCAAATTCTAACAATAGTCAAAGTGTTTTAGCCTGGAGTTTTCCTTTATGCCCAGCTACTCTTAAAGGGGCAGTTCACCCAAAAATGAAATTAAGATATGTTTCTACATACCCGGAGTGCTATCTATCCATCCAGATAGCTTTGCTGAGATTTCACTAGTTTTATAGATATCTGCTGCAGCTCACTGTGACATCACCCTGATAGAACAGACCTCAACAGGTCATGTTTGTGGCACTTAAAAAGCGCCAAAAGTGTACGTTCACAAAAATCAACAGCATTATTTTTCCAAAAATAATGACACGGTTACTCACAAAATCATCCACAGACCTTATTTTGCAAGGTTTTTTTAGAAAACTACTTTCTACTGAAGTACGCCAACTGTGTATATCACGCAAAGTCTCAACCAAAGCACGTCAGTATTTTGGGGCTTATGTCAAAACAGTGCATCCTAGAATACTGCGCTTTGGTAGAGACTGCACGGATATACACAGTTAAAGGGATAGTTCGGAATTTTGGACATAATGTCTCAATTACGATTTACCCATGATGTAGTTTATTGATGGAAACCATTTTCAGCTAATTCCATGCTGTCCCTTCTTTTGGACATACACACATTGCTAATGCTAGCGCAACACTAAGGTAACAGGTAGCATCCACCACCAAACGCACTTAAATACTCCACAGTGCACCCAAAGCAAATTAAATACGACGACAGTCTATCGGGGTTATTGTGAGTGTTTATACCATCATTTTTGAAGTCAAACTATCGTTGAATCCTTTACTTTGTGCTGACCTAATATTCTCTGTGGAAGTATGGCGGCGGAGCGAACGTGGCCATTGCAACTTGTTGCTCTTCTTTGTTGTTGTAGTCGACCAGTGCCGGCAATACATTCATAGATAACGTAAAGTATCGCTCCCCAGATAGACTGTGTCGTATATTATTTGCTTTGGGTGCACTGTGGAGTGTTTAAAGGGATAGTTCAGAATTTTGGACATAATGTCTCAATTACGACTTACCCATGATGTAGTTGATTGACGGAAACCATTTTCAGATAATTCCATGCTGTCCCTTCTTTTGGACATATCACATTGCTAATGCTAGCGCAACTCTGAGGTATCGAGTAGCATCCACTACCAAACGCACTTAAACACTCCACAGTGCACCCAAAGCAAATAAAATACGACGACAGTCTATCGGGGTTATTTTCAGTGATTATACCATCATTTTTCAAGTCAAACTATCGTTGAATCCTTTACTTTGTGCTCACCTAAATTCTCTGTGGAAGTACGGCGTTAGGTTAGTAGGTAACGTAAAGTAGCCTATAGCTCTGCCGACCAACAACAATATCGCGCGTGTGAAAGAATCAGACTCGTAGTATTGTTAGCTAACGTTCAGATAAACGATCAACAAAGAAAACAGCTGTGGCTTCTTGCTGCTAGCATGGATGTCACCAATTGAGACTCTAAAAAAGTTAAAAGTGTGTGGTGACCATTTCACGGAGGATGACTATGTGAAAATTAAAAAAGGACGGTCGGGACACCCTCTACTGAAGGAGACTGCTGTGCCATCACCTGTTTTTCTTCATGCACCGAAAACAACTGACGAGCAGGTAACTAATAAATGATTGCATGCGTGATCTATCTATTCAATTTAGCTAGCTAGTTGCCATGATTGGGAAGTCATGGAAGTGGTCAAACTTTTCCTGCAAATTGGTAGCCAGTGTGCTTGCTTGTATATCCTGTGTTATTCTGTAGCATGTTTGTGTTTAGCTGACTTGTTGTCTACCAAATATGTAACTTTACGGCAAAACGGATTGTGTCGGCAACTGTGGAGTACAGCAAATAGCCTACAGGCAGATACCCTGGCTAATCTACAGCTAGCTCCGCCGCCGTACTTCCACTGAGAATTTAGGTGAGCACAAAGTAAAGGATTCAATGATAGTTTGACTTGAAAAATGATGGTATAATCACTGAAAATAACCCAGATAGACTGTCGTCGTATTTTATTTGCTTTGGGTGCACTGTGGAGTGTTTAAGTGCGTTTGGTAGTGGATGCTACTTGATACCTCAGAGTTGCGCTAGCATTAGCAATGTGTGTATGTCCAAAAGAAGGGACTTATCTGAAAGCATGGAATTATCTGAAAATGGTTTCCATCAATCAACTACATCATGGGTAAGTCATAATTGAGACATTATGTCCAAAATTCCGAACTATCCCTTTAACATAGTTCGGTAGAAAGTAGTTCTCGAAAAAATAAATGTGCACAACAAGGTTTGTGGATGTTCGTGATTAACGCACACGTGGTTATCGGCAAAGGGAGGAGCCTGCTGACCTCAAATAGCTGGGGAATGATGTTATGATGCAGTAGGAGGGACCTGTTGACTTCACGTACATGGGGAATGATTTATTGGTGCAGAGGGAGGGGCCCACTCACCTCACATAACTAAAGAATGGTGTAATGGTGAAGAGGGAGGGGCCTGCTGCCCTCACATACCTGGGGAATGATGTAATGGTGCAGAGAATCTGGCGCTCTTTGAGAACGGACGAAGCCTCCTTCCTCCTCTTCTCCATGTTGTCCTCCACCGTGTTGAACTCAGACATGGTCCCCCCGTAGGGCTGCCCGGGGGTGCCCTCGATCATGTAGCTGCCATACTCCGGTCTCCAGAGCGTCGGGTGGCTGTGCGGGAGAGACACACCAAACACACGCGACATCATTTCAAATTCCAGCCAGATTTGAGGACCTGTGCATTCTACGGGCAGACAATACCAGCCGCATGTCAAATGTCCCCAGGGGTTTTTTTGTGGGGGGAGGAGGGTGGAAGGGGCTCACTGCCCAATGCTGGGCACATGACAGGTTTAGCTAAACTCTCAGACGAGTTAAAAATGTTTTTAATCTGTGTTGAGCCCCTATGTCAGTGGGGGAAAAGTGCTGTGTGTGGCACTTCAGAATGTGCGGCAGAGAGGCATTAATGAGGAATGCCACAGCGTCACCTCCCCCACCTCACGCCGCTATCCCCCCTGAACCAGTCTGCAGGGCAGATCTCTGACAGCCCCAGTGGTTAGCCGCTAGCACACAGGCAAAACAGGCTTGTACAAACATTCATACAATGCGTACCACCTCACAATGTATACTTTACTAATAAAAGAGCAAAGATGCACACCACAACAGATTGTTTATGTTATCACACATTGAGCTGTCCTACTTTTAAAATAACTCACAAGAGAATGATTGTATCTTTAATCAGTATGTAACCTTCCACAGCAAAACTTTTGTTTTAAAGCAGCGAATAAACGTCACTGTTGCCGAACGCTTTCTTGATATTTGTAATTTTCACTAAGAAATGTATTTGTAGGCCTAAAACAAAAACAGAAATCTGTTCTAAAGTAAAACACTAAATGTTTTTAATGGGTATTAGTTTTTTTTTAGTGTATGGAACAAATCAAATAATAATGTAATGAGGGAAGGGGTGTCAAAGTTACCCACAACAAGAGGTTTCAAATTGCATTGTATCAAGGACAACACTCCACAATAATATCAAATGAAGGACATTTCTGCATAACATTTCCTTTCAAACCACAACCCCCCCCCCCCCCCCCCCCCCCCCCACACACACACACACACACACACACACACACACACACACACACACACACACAGGAGCGGCCAGATGTGCACTTAAATTTGCCTTCAGGTGCTGCGACCAAATACAAACATAGCCCCTCAAAAGAAAGAACCAATACAAGCAATCAATCAATCAAACAAGAATATCACGTTTTACAAAGGATGTAACAATGACTCGGCAAACAACTTTGCACAGTCCAATCCATAGGCTGAAGCCGCAGAAACATGTTTAGCTGGATACACCTTCTCTATAGGCTTGAGTATGGGAGACTTGTTGGTTGGGTTTGCTTTCTAACGGCTAAATTCCTGAGGTCACCCCATTATGAAGAGTGCCGTTAAGAGTCCACTTACTTTGGGTTGGTTTTTTCACCTTTATCCTGAAGTGTCGCTAGCACCTCTGCACCGTTCAACACCAGGCGAACTTTCTCATCCTTCTCATCCATTGCCACCAGCATGTACTCCACCTAGGAAGGTGGGAAAGCAAATACATAAACCATTATATCATAAATAAAATATGCAATAAAACAAGGATACCAATATTCAAAAATAAGCTTTTGAGTCAGCTTGGGGAGTATCTTGTATGACAATATTTCTATTAAATAATAAAAAATGTTTCTAATTATCAAGCCAAACAAGTCTTTCATTTTCTGCTCCAGTCAACCTGGAAAAATCATCAGTGTGTTGCGTCAAAACAATGTGTGCAGTTTATATACTTGCATTAACATGTGAAGCAACTAGGCAAACTATTTCAGGAATCTGTTTCAACATCTTTACTCAAGCTTGCTGCTGAATGAAAAGCAAAAATTATGCATTAATCCAAGTTGAAGTGCACACTTTCCCCAACTGAAAGGAGCTGTGACTGTCAGTAAGCTGTTTTCTTACAAAATTATAACAGGCCACACAAAGACATGTGTCACAGCACCAGCCGAAAGCCTGCATCCTTACTCCCAAAATGAAAATAGGACGCATTTGCTACATTCCTTCCAATTAATCAGACAGGTTTTCTTGACTTTGATTGTGCTACCCTGTAATCCACTGTCTGCACATGGGATTAATCTAAAACAACAACATTCCAGAATGTTTGAAATCAATTCATTGTGACTAGGAGAAGGCACTCTGGACCCGGACTGACTTTGGTTAAAACACCACCACATGTAACTACCACTAGTCACCATATATGTATCCGATTCATCTCTGAGCATCATACATCTGACTAGATAACAGTGTAATATTTTCATATTGTCACAGTCCATGGACTGAACAGCACAAACCCCATTCTGCCATCACATTTAGAAACTGGCTGACGAGAAGGATGTGACTGACCTGAACAGCTGAACACAGCCTGCATGACTTTAAAAACATTTTCAGTGAAAATGATTGATTCCTCTATCTGTTTTTACAAGAAAACTGTTGCCAGCAGAAGCAGGGCTATCCTAGTGTCAGAGCGGATTGCATCAGCTGAAAAGGTGTCACTAGCTCTGATTAAAATGTATTAAATGTAATTATTGCATTCAGTATTGAAAGAAATGGATAGATGAGCAAACAAATACAGTGCAGGAAAAACAGTTCTGTCCAAAAAAGCACAGCATTGCAATGTAAAGCCAAGCATTTTTCTCCATAGGGAGCACACAATGTTTAATTATTAATGAGGGAAATTAAAATCCATTTTACAAAACCAAGATAAACTAGGAAAACAACATGCCAGAGAGATCCACCGAACCAAGTGTTCCACCTGATACAGGTCTAGCCAACATACTACAGCGAAGCAGATTACTGAGCAACTTCTACTCTGACTACATCCATGATGCAATCCAGCATCGCACTTTCAAAGGAAAGCCAGTAAGTCTTCTTGGAAATTGGTAATTATTTTTAGCAAGAGGAAACCAGTGTTCCTGAAGGGCAAATTTGAGCGAAATCACAGACATTGTATACCAACACAAAGACATTCATAACATTGCGTCTGAAACTCAGTTAAAATGTGGGGTTTGTTTATTAACAATATATAAATATCATCACGGTACATTTTTTAGACAAATATCACAAAACAGGGCGCGATTCAGATTATGAAATGTCCTTTCGGAAGGTCAAAACTATAGGTTAATATAGGATTCTGAAAAATAACATAGGATAAGTTCACTTCCTGTGTAATATAATCGAATTAGACATGTATGATAGTACCTGCATTAAGTGTTGCCATTTCATTAGGAATGCGATAAAGTATGAAGGAAAATGTACACAACCCTTGGAAACAATTTTATTTCCAGACTTAAGCTAAAACATTGCGCATATCTCTTACGAATGCAACTTGGACCTGACAAGCACAGTGAGAGACCCTACAAACGAAGATACACAACGTCCTACAGGGCAATGCATGCACCTGCAAGACTACGTTACTACTAATGTTACACACAGATCTTATAACTTTAAAGGGCCTGCACACAATGTGTAAGAAGGGCCAGAACAGTCCATCTGGACTTCGTCACACTAGCAACAATGTTTGACTGAAACAGCTCCATGTAACCGATCCGAATGAAAGGAATAGCTTAGTAGCAGAGTTAGCGAAAGATGTCACTGTAAACTATAGCGCACGTCCAGTGCTTACAATTAACATTAAAGCAGCAGAAAAAAACACACACTTTATCAATGTTTCTGGATCTTACCTCGTCACCCCCATTTTAACACATCCTTCTGCCGGTCTTTCACCTTGTTGTAGATGTTGAGAAACTGAATGATGCCGTGTTTTCTAATATGATCCGCGTACTTTTTGGTCTCTTCCCAGTTCAGTGGAGACCCTTGTGACAGCAAGCCCATACTAGCACAAATCTACAGTAACAGAAGACTTGCCGGTGTAAATGTGTGTTTTTTTTAGATAAGTCCCACAACGTTGCTAGCTACTTGTGCAATGCAACTCGAAATCTAGCAAGCTAATGAAATAGAATCTATGTTTATTTTGTTCATTTACCGTTAGTCACTTCCAAATGAGATTATTACGTTAAGATAGCTAGGTTTATTAGCTAGCCAGCTAACGTGAACGAGGCCTTCTCACATTACTTATTAAAATGTCCCCAACGAAAATAAACTCGCGCTTAAAGGATGATCCTCTGCGCCGAGGCAGCAATATCATACGGAACAATGAAATGTGAATTAAAACAGTAATTTATCCGCGCCCGGAGGTCAGAGTTTCTCTGTCTGTGTGTTTCAGTAGTGAGTGAAGGCTCCTGAAACACTGCGCGCTCACTCGCACTCACACACACACATACACACACACACTCAAACACACCTCCTCGGTCGGCTTTTGAGTGAAATCGGACGCTGCTTCCCTACTGGCACTCCGCGATGACTCAAACACACGTGACCTGGTCAGGCGGACTTACGTCATACAATGACTCAGCACGCTCAATGAAGCAGTGTACGCCGTTGATAGAGACGGATGCTCGAAGACGTCGCGACCATAGACTGTATACAAATGAGGACTATAGCCATATGTTATTTGGATCTTGCTTTTATTTTCCCTTTAAAAGCTTTATTGTGCACATTGTCCGCTTGCAAAACGCAGTATTGAATGAAGTAATTTAACAATGATTGTCTGGGGAGCTGAAACATCAATTCCTTCTTAGCCTGCAGCACAGATATATCTGGTTACGTTATATTAAATTATTTGGAATATAATAACCATTTGTTTATTTTATAGTGTTTTAATGTGAATGCAACCTTAAACCGAGAAATGGTTCTGCCTCCATACGTAATGTCAAAACCAGATTCGGGGCAGAGAGTAACCCGTTTCACGAGCAAACCATCTGTTTTTCTGTCTTCCAGTCTCTCTCATTCTTGCTGTCTCAGAGTTTACGAGCCTATATCACGTTTTTAGTTCTATCCAGTCTTCAGTCATGTGATCTTGCTTGGAAATGGGATCACTATGACTAAGCAGAAATAGCCTAATGTCTAAGGGTGTTTTCACATAGTCATTTTTAAACTAACCAAAGTTATTTTAAAGTGAACCTCAGTCCTTTTTGTGTTCACATTGTAAGTGGACTTTAAAGAGGACTCCGCTCTCTTTGTGGTCCACTTAATTGGTAGAACTTTGGTTTGTGTAGTTACCTGGCCATGGTATGAGTCCAAATGGTGGCAAAATATGTTACTTAGTTGCTCTGTGCTCCCCTGGGGTGATAATCCAGAATAGGGTATTTGTTGCTCTCCATTCACTTCTATAGGGCAGCTAAAACAGTCAACATGACACTTATAGCATGTATACAAACTACAAAGTAAATTCTGTCAATACAAACAATAACCAGTCCTTGTATGTACACATGGTTGGCTAAATGGCTCTAACATCAAGGGTCTGACGTATCAAGCAAGCCTTAAACCATCACTCTGCTGCCAGATATGCAGTAGATATGGATGGATAACTTGAAGGGTTTCTAGTATCGCTTGTAAGAGTACCAGAAAATAAGATATCAAGAGTCTTTTGATGTTGTTGGGTCACAGACATCAGGAAGTCATGGCATGCAAAGGATATGTGACCAAATATTCAAAATGATTACTTTATAAAATTCAGGGGTGCCAATAATTGTGGCACACATGGTTTTGTTAAAAATAATTATTTCTTCATGAGGGATTTTTTTTTCTCAAAATAAATTTACTCCAATTAAAGGTTGGATTTTTCAAATTTTTTCAGTGTGAGATTAAGCTAACTCACCAACGGTGAATCTTTTTATAACCCTTTTTACTCATCTTTACCAGGGGTGCCAATAATAGTGGAGGGCACTGTAGCTACTATGATTCTCTTTTTTTTATTTTTATTGAAGCACACAAGGAATTGACTGAGTAAAATATATATTTGGATCAGCTGGTGTGCATTAAGTGAAGAAGTATTTTACAGCATGTGATCAACACGTAATTTATTATTTCAGAGAAATGATTGAAAAAGTAACACATAACACACATACACACACACACACACACACACACACAACAACAACAACAACAACAACAACAACAACAACAACAACAACAAACAGCATAAAGAGGCACATTCATGTTTAAAGTCCATTGCTTTTGTGTCTGTTGTCACGTGACTGATCCAGCAGCCTTTTGTTTTGATTATTAAAGTGATAATATTCTATGATAAAAAGCCAAATAAATATAAAGAGACATCATTGGTAGCACAAAACAAAAGAAACAAAAAAACAGTGAGATGTATCTGCGGCTCTTCTTTCTGCTCTGATTTTGTGTTTATTACACATTACCCAAATGGGTTTAATATTAAACAGCAGTGTTACTAGTCTGTGGTGCCCATAGCCCTGATTGGTGGATGTACTAATGTCAGTGATCCATTTGCTGCCTTTGTTGTCCTATATTGGACAGTTTATGAGCACTGCTGTAGTTGTAAAATGTACTGACACAGACTTTGTAACTATTGCAGAACACAGAGAGGGCACTTCTCAAAATGACCTTCACACCGTGATTGTGTAGGTCAGGTTCATTTAAAAAAAATACTTATATGATCCATTTTACCATGAGTGTACTGAACTGAACTTCAAAGAGATTAATTACAATTTAAACATGAGATATATAGGCCTATTCTTTTCCAAGAAGATATCAAAGAGGCTCCTGAGATACTGTGGCATGGTTCCCCCGTACCCTCTTTAGTTGTCTTCTTTCTTTCCTTCTTGAATTTCCTCTGGGATAGCAGTGGTACTGGCATATGTACGCTATTGTATGGCATGGTATTAAATGAGTAAATAATTTCTCATAGGGATTTGTTTCTCTTTCATGGTTTATTTCTGGCACAGATATCAGCAACATACAATAGCTTTATTGTAATGTACAAAGAAAATATAAATCAAGTTTCTGATTTTCATAGGAAACTTTAATGAAGACATAGAACTTTGAAAAGACAAAGATACTGAGATGAAATCGATCAGTTTTGTCATAAACATTCACAAATGGTGGAACACAGAGTCAACAATGGGGAAACAACCACAAACTGTACACCATTTAGGCAGGTATCTTACTTACCTTTCACATGCCCTATACCAGCATTACGGCATAAGGACAGGTTTCACATAATTTATTTTCAACCTTAGAACCTTTAAAAACATGAACTCCCAGGGAATTCCCGAAGCACTGCACGTAAGGTAGTGCTCATCCTTGAGGGAGCGCAGGCGTAAAACATGATTACTTTTCTTTTTTACAAAATGCATTCAAACTCCTCTCTGTTCCTGTATTGTCCCCAGTCAACCTTCTCAACATACTCATGCTCACTCAGCGTGGATCCTTCAGTAAGTTAATATGGACTTGCTTTTGAAATGAGAGGCACCTGTATCCTCTGCCTCTGAGCAGCCAGAGATATACCTGCATTTATGAAATAAATAAAAATGGACCACCACCCCCCCCCCCCCCCCATGTCTACTCCTGGCAGACAGCTCCCACTGAAAACAATTGGCAATGCCTTTTAGTTTCTAAATTATTAATTATTTATTAACAATTATTAATCATAACTTTGGTTATTAAGGGTATTATTTATCCTTTACAGCAAGATTATGAAACAATATTATTTTACACACACCTGTGACCATAAATAAAATTAGCTAAAATTACCCATTGAGGGTCTCCTGTTTTCCAGGATTGATTGATTTTTTTGTTTGGATTTACTTGTTCCTTCATTGTACCCATTAAAAAGGCAGTCAATACGAGGAACCATGTGAAGTCAGAGGTATAGTAATCTACATTCACCATCAAGGGGCTTGCTATTACTTTTCCTGAAATGAAAGGGTTTTTATACATACCCATACAAATGCAAATATCTAATTTCATTATTGAATTCTTTACAGGACTGAAGCAGGTCTGTTATATCATAGAGATCAGGCAATATTAATGTTTTTGGCCCCAGAGGGAAAAAGTAACTTGTATTGTATCAAATATGAATCATAGCCAAATCTGCCCTTTAAAAAAAAGGTTTTAAATACAATGTTGTTTTCCAGGTGTCACAAGTACAACGCACTCACTACATTATGTAACAAAAAAATTACTTCTGTACAAACATCTCCGATTGTCAGTGTTCCCTTTTAATCAAATATTTTCAGAATTTTCTGAATATGAATACAGCATTCAGAATATTCAGGAAAAAAAGAAAATGTTCAAATTTGGCTAAATTTATAAAATGATTACATTGTTGAAAACGTGCAGATTCTGAGTTTTAGCAATGAAGTATACTAAATATTTTGTTTATAAATATCTGGTATTTAATTTCTCAGATGAGTCTAAAGAAAGATGCCTTTTTTGTTGTCATTTATCTATCAAAATGGATAGTAATGATTTTTGGAGGCAAATATTCTTTCTCTGAATTATTTATTATTCTAACTACAGTATGTCAAAGAGGAATATATTATTTATCATATTTACAGTTTCTGTGTATAACAAAAACCTTAACTTTACGGGTGGGGGGGGGGGTTTCTTTCCTGTCTTGCTCTCCATTGGCTGGGAGCAAACTACATTGTCCTGCTTATATGATGTTTATATACTGACTGGTGCAGATGATACTGAGCTGGCCCGGGATTCCCGGGTTTTGCGGGTCGGTAAGGTAACCACGCAGCATGAGATGCCGACCGTCGCCTCCGGCAGCTCCTCGTCCTCGGTCCATTCGTTGAGATCGGGATTGTAAACCTGGACACATTTCTTGTACTTCTTCTCAATCTCATTCCAGCCCCCGAGGAGGTAGATCTTGTTTTCGAGGGTGCCAACGCCAGCCGTGCTGACCCCCGTGTGCAACGGGGTGGAGTAGCTCCACTGCCCATTGTGAGGGTTGTAGCATTCAACCGCCAAGACATCCACCCTCTCCCCACGGCCGCCAAGTTGGCTGCCGCCGAGGACGTAGGCGCGGTCGGCCACGGTGGCGGCGCTGTGCCAGCCCCTTGGGGTGCTGAGGCTGTTCTTGTCCTGCCAGCTGTCAGTGGAGGGGTCGTACGCGCACACAGAGCGCGAGTAGGCATTGTTGATGTAGCCTCCGGTGACAAGGATTTTACCATCAATTACCGCGCTGGCGTGGCAGCACCTGGCCACTTCCATGGAGGCTTTCATCTGCCACTGGTTGGAGGACGGCACGTAGCACTCGACCGAGGACTGGGGTCCCTCTGAGTTGCGGCCCCCGACAGCAAACAGCAGACCGTTGAACGTGTTGAGGCTGAAGTGGGTGCGCTTCTGGATCATGTTAGCCAAATGGATCCACGTGTTGAATCGAGGATCGTACCTGAGAAACAAACAGGAATTGTTTACATAAAGAGAGTTTTTTTTTAACTGATCAAATTAAAGACTGAGTTGAATCAACATACACCCTCCCAATTGGTGAAAGTGTGGACATATGGCCACTAAAAGTAACCATTTGGTAAATAATAAAGAATTCAGAGAAAAGAAAATGATAATGAGCCAAACCTGCATTGTGTTATCAAGTTTAAGGGAATAATTAGTCCCCCTGGACAGAAACTGAGAATCACTGGTTTAGTACATATTATTAAGAGTAAGAGGACACATTTTTACTCCACCCAATGTAAAAAAAAAGTCAAATAGTAAGAAAATTAGGTGATGCTAGCAGAAGCAGAAGAAAAGACAAAAGCAATGGGCCTGAAATAAATTATTAAATGCCCTCACAAACCACGAGAAGCTCACCTGCAGAAATTGCAGACGGCGTGCTTAGCCTGGTTTCTGGCATCGTTCTGGTCTTCACCACCAGCAACATAGAGGAAGCCGTCCAGGACAGCCACGCACTGGTTAAAGCTCTTAGCAGGCATCTCGGTCAGCTTGTTCCAGACGCTGTCTGGGTCTCTGTAGAGGACATCTTTGCTGAGGGACTTCTCTGTCAGGGCAGGACGCCCTCCCACCGTCAGTAAGACCCGGAGGCCCCCACGGAGTTTTGTCCTCCTGGACTGCAGGATGTTCTGCTGGTATGGCAGCAGGTGGTAATTCATGGCGTCAACGAGGAGCCGGTGGCACTCGCCATCATTCATCATTCGAGGCACACTCTGTACATGGTTCACCAGGTCCTGGGCGGAGATGGTGCCAAAGCGGATGTTGGTCAGCAGGTCGGCGGCGTACTTCAGCCTCTTCTCATCAAAGTCCAGCCACTTGATAGCGATCTGGAAGGCGGTAATTTCAGAGGGCAGATGCAGGGAATCGTCCATGAGGAAGTCGCTGATCTGCTCGTAGGTGAGCTTCAGGAACTGCTCCATCTCCGAAAACTCAATGAAGTTCTCCCTCATGAACTTCTGTGCGGCCTGCTTGGTGCTCTTGAGCCCGTAGGTGTCTGCGATGTTGGCTACGTACATGCAGTTCTCCACGCTGATCTCCTGCATCAGGAAGTCACTGCACATCCTCACCAGACTCTGAATCTGCAGGAAAATGGCCACTGCGATGGTGCTCCCGATGGTGTACAGCGACAGGGTCAGCTTGCCCGAGTATGCGTACGTGATGGCGGTGGCGAGGCCCACGGGAGACATATCGTTGAGGTCCAATTGCTGGACGGAGGAATCCTTCTTCAACACCTTCTGAATGTATTCACTGCAGGAGGCCATCACAACCTTGTGCACATCAAAGGATTTTGTCTTGGTGGCCACAGTTAAGTCACATAGGAAGCTGTCTTGCCTCATGGTGTTGAGACCCTCTAGGAGGTTTGGGCAGTATGCGGGATCATTCACCTCAGTTGAGATGCAGCTGAAGCCATTTCCTCCCTCTAAAAGAGTATTGAGGCCATTCATTTTGTTCACTGGACCATCCTCCACTATCAGTGACATCTCATTGATGTCTGCTTTGTTCTTTTTGGCGGTCTTGTTCTTCTTTGGTGCCATGACTGCTGCAGTGGGTCACAGCCAAGACCTAAAATAAGTTAAAGGTCATTTTTTTCCCCCAACTGTATTTTTTATAATTATATAATGTAGCAAATTCATACAATAGCATGTCAATGGCATTATATAATATCCTGGCACTGTGGTCCAAGATCATACTATTAGTAAAGATATGTTTCCCCATGTGTCCTTTCAAACTATTTATGTAATGTACTCTAACTTGATGGGTGGTGGTTAAGGTTGTCAGGGAAATTCATATTTAATTGGGAACACATTTTGAAAAAAACGGGTTTACCTAATTTGCATACATTTACTTTGACAATTATAGCCTTTACTAATGAATCCCTATTTATCTTTGCTTGAGACGGAGCCGGTGCTATTTACGGTGCAGCGCGCCTGTGAAGTGGTCTATTACCTTCCTCAAATTCCCAGGGCGCGTGCTACAGCAGCACTAGCGTTGGCGACGAAGGCAGAAAATATTCCCTGACAGAAAGTAAGTTTCAACAACATACACAAATTTTGTATTTCTGAGGTTATGACTAATTAGTGTAATTTCCGGTTATGATAACAGCAATTATGCATACACTTTGTTTTAAAATTTACGGAGCAGTTACCCAACATTCCACCCTGTGCATCTGCCACAATTTATCAACACCAGCTCCAAGAATAGCCACACAGCCAGGCTCAATCACAAAGTTCCTCTAAGAGACTTTGTATGGGGCGAATGTTCCTTTCTTCTTTTTATATAAAGTTGACATCTGCTTTTCAATATAGAAAACAATTATTCTATTTCTACAATGCCGGTTCAATGTTACAAATATTATTGTTAGCCTGTTATTATGTATTATTTTTTCGTTTATTTTTTAAGTGTAGCTAATTGATTAAATATAGGCATCTGGGAATTTGACGACAACTATGACAGTAGACTTTGATATTTGAGAGAAACAGTTGCGATAGGCTAAAAATCATAATATAGATTTTTGCCATCTCGGAATATACAAATAGCACAATAGCCTACTACTACTAAAGTTAAAAGGATGAAACATGGAGATAAGTCATGTTGCGCTTACCTGACAGATAGCAATGAATGAGACAGAAGTTGATGGTGAAGTGACCTGTACCTCCAAGCCCTGGTGAGGAGCAGAGAGAAAGAATCAGAAGTTACCAGTAGCAGAGTAGCCAGCCAATTAACTCCTCCTCTAACTGACAGCGGGGTGAAGAAGAGATTGCACAATACGGTGGTGAAACCCATCCTCTATTTCGGTTCGGCCACCCCCAATACAATCCCTTAGGCCTAAACCCATAAACCAAACAATTGCATGATATTACACCAGATATCATGTCAGATGTTAAATGTACAACTAGATAATATTTAAATAACATTATGCAAGTTGCAACAAACGTAGCCTATGTGTATCCTTATAGAGCTCTGGAACACCTTTTTTTAAGTATAGTTATAGGAGCAGCAGAAACGATCACAACAACAGCAACAACATTTATTTCTATGTTCTATTTAGTTGAAAGGTAATTAATTCTGCTTGATCAACTTCGTTTTTTGATTTGACTATAGTAGCATTTCTAGTTCTCCGTAATGGTGTAGATATTGGGAAAATAATCACAGTTCATAATAAAAAACTAGCCTATTATTTGTGAAATATGTATAGGCCGAGGCTATTAGGCTACTATATACATATTATGTAAGCTATATTGTAATATCTGCTCATTGGATTATGTAATTGTTGCTTTACATGAGTCATCCCATAAATAGGCTACTGTTCAGCAAATTTAAATCAACGAATTTCGTACTTGATGATTCGCATCAATGAGCCTTCAATGAGCCACCACCCCCGTATAAAACGTGACGACAGTGATTTCGGCGCTTCTAATCCGCAGGTGAGTTGCTCACGTGAGAGGTTGTAATGGCCGCTGCTGATGTTTTGAAGAGAGTCTTGCAATTAAAACGTCAACTTAAAGAATCACCAGATTCGAAAACGGTATGTTTTGCAAAAAAAAACAAAAACTGCTCATAAATTAAACTATATGATTGAAGTGGATAGCTATTGATAAGCCCATTTTATTTGTATCACCTTTCAGAACTGCGCGCGCTACAATCACGATAGGCAAAGCTTACTTACCTAGTTGTATGTCACACCATAAAATTGTTGATATTTGATGGTGAAAGTTGCTGTTTTTGCTTGTGAATATTGTTCCAAACTTGTAAGAAAATGGACTGGTTGTGGCCCAACAGGCTCGTCGCTGTTTGTCGGCTAAGCGAGGATTAGTTGTCAGTTTTTGCCTTGCTTTTTTAAAAATGGCTTTTTAAAATAAATAAAAAAATATATGAAAAGACATACACGTCTACTGAAGGGGCTGAACTGCACTTTTGGTGCGGTTTTGAAGTTATCCGTTTTGCAAATTTGTGCATAGTAAAGGCAATTTTATTGCTGAAGATGACCCATAGTGCACACCGTGTTGGAGTACAATAATAGAGGGGTGTTCTAGGAGTTTCATTATTTAATGTCTACTTTTTTTTTTGGCGTTCATTGCTCCACTCTACTACTTATTCTCTGGAGTTTGTTTGTTATGGGCTGTTGATTCAGGAGGCAGGCATGTGGTGGGTGCTGAATTCTAAAAATAACCATCACCACTCCCCCATTCCACCCCAATATCCATCTTCGATCTGCTGTCCACCGCCTTGCTCCTGAAATCATAATTGTAACCAAAAACAATTTAAAGGAAATGGATGGGGTGCAAATGAAAATGCATGGAATCACTGAACTTAAGTTGTGAGCTCAACTTTAGGTCCTTTGGGGAGAACTAACGAACATTGTAATACGAGTCCCCTCGGCTTGGTGACATCTGCTGTGAATATATTGCAGCCTGCTGTTGCTGCTGCGAGCCTTGCGCACCAGCCCTGGCTTGTGAGGTCAGCTAATTCTTTTTAGAGCCAAGGTAGCTGCCGACATTAGCATTGCCCATTTATAGTACATAGTCAGTGCTGGCCAGTTCAGATTCCCATACATAGCCCCTGATCTCAGCGCACACTCAGCTATTCTGGTTTTTAGAGATCCTATGGTAAGGGGCCTTGCCATATTCGGTATCTCTGGCTACACTTTTTTTTCAATGGGCTTCTTTTTTTTTAAAAACTCTGCTAAACATGCTCTGGGATGTGTGGTTGTGGTGTTTGAGTCGTAAAGGGGGGTTTGTGACATGTTTCTGGGGTGTAGGGGATTGCATTTTACAGTGCCACCTACAGTATGTGTAATCCCCCTTCAATAATCAGTATTCAAGTCCTTATGTTCAATTGGGTTTTTTTTGGGGGGAGGAGGGAGGATCTTAGGTCCTGAGATATTATAAACTGTCAGCATTTTGTTTTATAACTGTGAAACATGAAATGTGTAGTCTCCTCATGGTAACTAGACCCATTTAACAGGGGCAATGATGTTTTTATGCCCCCTCTTGTAACTTGCTGTCCAGTGATTAATTTTTTAAAACCGTGTGCGCATGTGAACCTCTGGCTCATCTCTTCAGATTCTGAAAACCTTGAAGAGACTTCAAGAACTGGACATAACCCTTAACGTCCTTGCAGTAAGCGACGACTGTGTAATCTTGCCCAGCTCAGCTGTTTTGCATGCACTGACTAAATGCTACGTTTCCTTTTCGATTCCTGTTTTAAAGTTTGTCGTCTTTTTTAAAAGGATTTTCTTCCACATTCTTTAGGACACAGGAATAGGGAAGGCAGTCAATGCTTTTCGAAAACATGCGAATGCTGGAGAAGTGGCAAAATCATTAGTTATGCAATGGAAAAAGTTAGTTCCCAAGGAATCCACCAGGTATAATGTGTAATTTATTCCCAAGTGTTGTCAATAAATGTTTGTGATCATTTATATACTTGAATTTTTTTGTTATTAGTAGCAGTAGTAGCAGCAGCAGCAGCATCGTCATCAGTAGTCTTATTCGCTGCAGTGTACTTTTGTGATAGCAGTACAGCCATATTATGACATTAATACCTGTGATTCTTCAATGGTTGCATATCTGTGATGCTTAGTCCTGTCCAGGAGGAGTCAGGAGGTGAGGACGAATGGCATAAAGATCAGCTGGAAGTCTCTGAAAATAAGTGTGTGGATGGTAAAAATTTGGAATCCACAAGTCCAGATAACGAATGCAAACCAGTCGGCAGTCACAAGCGGATCAAAGTCCCCTTCAGCCACGAGTCCAAAGGTGGCAGCTCCCATCTCCGTCTGAAAAACACCACCAAAAAAGACAAAAACAAAGTCTCGTCCCCCAAGTCCTCTCTGCCATCTGTGGAGCGTCCAAATAGTGACTCCGAGTTCAGGGAAAATGGCAAAAGGGGCATGTGTGAGATCACAAATGGCCAAGAGACCAAAAGCTCCCTGAAGGACAAGAAGTCTTCCAGGTCTAAGGAGACTCTTCTAGAGAGCAACAAAAAGGAAGAATCATCAGACCGTAAGAAAGGACTGAATGGTGACGTGAAAAAGTTGTACGCAGAGGAGAGGAAGGTGAAGAAAAGCAGTGGGAGCGCTAAAGAGACCCGGCCCAGCGAGGACGAATTTGCCAAGCCCACCATGTCCTTTGAGTCCTACCTGAGCTATGACGTGAAGGCTCCCAAGAGGAAAAAGAAGCCTTGTGACGGCCAGAAAACGGCAAAGAAGCTCAAAATGACTGCGGCCAGAGAGGAGTCTTGGGGGAAGGCCTCCGTTGACAACAACATAACAGAGCAGCCCAAACATCGTTTAGAGGACTCTCCTAAAAAGGTAATATTTGTTTTATATAATGGGTAAACTCTTCATGGCTCTCATTGTGCGTGCATGCGTTTCTGTTGAATGCAAGCCATCATTTTTATTTGTTTTCCAGCTTTCAACGGGATCCGTGATGGACTTGCTTAATATTCCACTACCAACCTTCTTACCAGAGTGTGAGGATTTTACCAGTTTCCCATACTTTGAGAAGAAATGTAAGTATGTGAAAGGCCTGTGGTGTTACTGGCCCAGATTCAAGCAGCGTCTATCTGTCACTTTCAGTCAATTAAATGCCAAATGCATGTCTTTCTTCACAAATGCAGTTTGGCAACATTTTAATAAAAATTAATAATAATTATTCATTTGGGGAATAAGGAAAACACTACAATTTGTTTTGAGTCAAAGTAGTTGGTTTTATTACTGTTTAGATTTTAGGTTTTTACTTTGCATGTAAACCCTAAGTAAAGGCTTTTGCATCTTTGCCCTCAACCTCTTCTGAATTACTGTGTATTTTTTCTGAGGTATGTAAAAAGGTTGGTTTGTTTTGAGACTAAATTGCTTTATTAATCGCATTTCCCTTTTGCCCTGGAGCTCAAGCCCTGTCGTGAGTTTAGCAATTGTGCATCAGTCTCATGTTTTCTAAACAATGCGACTTACAGCTGAGGATGAGGTCTGTGCCGTTAGCGAAGATGCCCCTGTTTTCACGGGTCAGAGGCTGAACAAGAAGATGCAGGTGTACTCTGGGGCGAAGACCACCTACCTGCCCACGATGATGAGTCTGTACCAGCAGTGTCTCCGTACGCTCCAGAACAACATCGATTGTGAGTATCCGCTTGGGCGATAAGGTACATACGTGTGCGTGCATATACGTGCGTGCTTGTTTGTTTCTGTACACGTGGCCTTGGAAATGCGAACTGGAGGCTGGGTTTCCTCGTGAATTGTGGGGTTGTAAGGCCCCCGCGGTGTCTTGCAGTGCTCTATGATATTGGAGGTGTGCCGTTTGAAATTCTAGAGCCAGTGCTGGAACGCTGCACCCCCAAGCAACTGCTCCGGATCGAAGAGTGCAACCCGGTAAGACTTTCGCCCCATAAGTTAGTGAATCTCGGTTGGACCTTGTTCGGTCATGCACGGTCTTTAGGGAGAAATAAGACGCCAGTTTTCTTCTTTACCTGGTGAATTGCACCGTCTGTGTGGAAAGCTCTGCCATGGCACTGCTCTTCATCACACTGCTGTCCATCAGTCTTTGCCTGCATCACAGCGCTCTGGTCACCTCTTCCTGGTTACTCCACAGGTGAAAAGCCCTTGTCACATTGTTTACTTGATGTGATCGGATTAGAATCCACATGTGCGTTTTCCCTCACTCCGCTGACCTCTCACTTCCTCTCTGGCACGGTGCACACTTTCAAGGTGACTGAAAAAACCTCTTCCTCCTGTTGCGAGTGGAAAAAGGGTCCCTTTGTTGCCCTCAGGTTGAGACTGTCACTGTAGGACACCTTGGAAATGACAACGGTTTCACATGTCAGAATTATGACTATTAATGGTTCTCCCAGGATGGTTTCATGTGCACAAAATGGGAGGGAGGCTCTTGCATGTAAATGTGCATCTCTCCAGACTTGTATATTTTTTGTGTTGATAACCTGTTAGGCTTCTTCCTTATTGGTTGGGTTGGCATGTGTTTAAATGTCAGGTGTTGCAAAGGAAAAACCACCTGTCATTTTAATGTATTTTATAATGTTAATGTAATTGCGTAGCTGTGGTGGGGGGAGGGGCTTATCCTTTTTCCCCCATTTGGTTTATGTAGTTTGAAATGATAGCAGTTTGTACTGAAGAGAGTATGCAGGTGGGATACTGTTCCGACAGGTGTACATTGGAGAGACTGACCACCTGTGGGAGAGACACTGTCAGAGAGACTTCAGGAATGGCTGCCTGGAGGAGTACGAGTCCTGGAGGGAGATGCACATCCGCCTATCCCAAGAGAGGGAGAGGAAGCTGCGGAAACTGACCGAGAGCATAGTCTCCTCTCACTCCGCTAAACCTAAAGGTGGGTGTGTGGGTGGGTGTGTGGGTGTGTGTGTGGGTGTGTGTGTGGGTGTGTGTGTGGGTGTGTGGGTGTGTGTGTGGGTGTGTGTGTGGGTGTGTGGGTGTGTGGGTGTGTGGGTGTGTGGGTGTGTGGGTGTGTGGGTGTGTGGGTGTGTGGGTGTGTGGGTGTGTGGGTGTGTGGGTGTGTGGGTGTGTGCCATGGATACTCAAATCTGGCCCTGGTTTTATTTTCTCTCAGGTAATTAACTGATCAAATAGTGATACTGATTGGCCAGACTGTCTTCGCACCTGATTCACAGGTAAAGGGAGGGTGGGGAAAACCAGCAGCTCTTGGTGCTCAAAGGCCAGATTTTGAGTATCCTTCATGTAAGGGGAATCCTATAGGTGTGTGAGCGGGGAACTAAAGCTGTGTGTCCTGTCTAAATCTTGGGCTTCCCTGGAGCTCAACATTTGGAGCCCTATTTTCCAGAGCACTGGAGCACTTCTGAAAACTCCATTACTGCGGTGAATGCTGCTTCTGAGGTCAGTCGTTCTAAGCCAAGCTGTAATGACTGATGGCCAACATGCAGAAAATAGGAGCTGAGACTTACCTTAACTTTAACCTGTTTTTTTTAAGATTAAAGGTTGTATCAGCGATTTTGGGTGACGTCACTTCTGAAGCGAAATCCCAAACAAACAGAGCCAGCTCCAGCTCAGAGCCAATTATGTTATGTTTTAAAAAATAGTGTTCAAGCATCCAGAATTATAACCACGTTAATAACGTTTCTAAGAAACCAAACCGTTTGTAAATCCGTCAAGATTTCAGCGAGATAAGAGTATTAGCGTTTGTGCAGATCATTGTGATTGGTTGGAATACTGTTTATTTTGGTTTTGAGTGGTTGGTAGTACCATTTGTTTTTGTGTACGATCTCGGAGCATAGGCTGCCTACAGAGACGCGGTTTTTTGACGGCCTGCTTATGGGGCGGGCAGCTAGCGGATCGTGAGGAAAAATCAGATGAATGTGATCATTTATGTTTCCACCCAAAATCGCTGATACAACCATTAATGATCTTGTTCAAACCAGTACAGAATGCACAAATCTTTTTTTTAAACTGTCTGACATGATGGCATTGCCTTCTCTATTGCAATTCCCCCTGCATGTCTGAATAATATTCTTTTAAAAAAAAACAAATATATATATATATATATATATATATATATATATTTTTTACAAGCACATGGTACCTGAACATTATTCCTAGAGAATGCTATTGAGCCGATTGGCTTAGAAAGGAGTTCTTGTTTGTATGCTCATCAAACTGGGGGGTATTTCACCCTGTGGGGATTAAGGAGTTAGCCGGCTAACTTTTGTAAATATTTTGAAGTAACCCAGGCTCTCATCCAATTGGATGTCATGAAATGTAGTTGGATATGAAATAAAAAAAACTTTAAAAAAAAACTTTGCCTGCTAGCTCCATAATCCCACTTTGTGAAATACCCCCAGGG
The DNA here is from genome assembly GCA_029718625.1 of Synaphobranchus kaupii. Lineage (NCBI taxonomy): Eukaryota > Metazoa > Chordata > Actinopteri > Anguilliformes > Synaphobranchidae > Synaphobranchus > Synaphobranchus kaupii. The sequence goes on along the minus strand of CM056380.1, from coordinate 58,449,263 downwards.
CTACAAAGATTGAAGGCAAATTTGTCTATGTGCAACTAAGGCAGCCAACTGTGTGTCAAACTGCTGCCCTGCCTTGACTGAATAGCGTTCTGTGGCAAATGCTGTTGTCTCTGGGTGGTGTGCACTGGATGTTCACTGGACTGTTGCACTGCAGTGATTTCACCCACCCCCTGCTCTGGAGAAGCTGATTTGAGCACTATGTGTGAACAGTTGTCTTTTCGAAGGGGAGTGCACCATCACTGTCTCCTGCTAATACTGCCCTGCAGCAGGTTAGCATGGGCCTGGCCATCTGTCGCCAATGACTATAAATAGCTGTAAACGGCACCCGCAGTCAGAAGGGTTAACTGAGAGGCCCTGCTGGTTAGTGACTGATAACAGCGGCCTGGTAGAGCTGGAAGTCTGGCTCACATAATCCAGCTTTTAAGGGATTTGATTGCTTTTTTCCTGCAGCCATATGTGTGCACGCACACACCTAACAAACGCACACATGCCTATGCACACCTACACACGTCCACAGAGCTACACACCCGCATGCGTGCGCACACACACTTCATTCACATGATGCCTATTTTTCATAGAAGTTTGATAAAAGTTCATGTACAATAATTATTCCTGAGAACCTTGCTGACCTAAGTCTGTTCCTGCTTCAGGACCACGCTAAATTTTAATTTCAAGTCTGTTTGCAGATGACTGCTTGGACTGCAGTATATGGATTTAAAAAAAATAAAAAAAAATATATATATTATTTTTGACAGATTAGTGGGGGCGGGAGGGTGTTTCTTTTCTAGTTTAACCTGTTTTTTTTATGATTAATGAGCTTGTTGATCCTGTACAGAATACACATTCAAAGGATACGTTTTATCCTTTCTATCATCATGCTGCAGTTTATTCAATTTGAATTTGTTTTGAAGGAATAGACCCAAATATAGTACACTTGGCCACTGTATCAATAATCCATCATCATGGTCCCCTTGGTCTATTCTGCATTTTCACAGTCGATAGTCTCTCGTATCGTGCCAGGCAGCCAACACTTGTTTTCTGCTCTGCTGACCTAGTCATCGCTTAATTTCCTTACCTTCCATTGAACCTGCTTTTCACCAATCAGTGATCGCAATCTTCTATACTTTTAAAGGTGTGACATGCATGTGTATGAGCTTGACTGAACTTGATGGCCTCCGGGGCCTGGATCATATGCACTCTAAACAGGCGTACTGAAACGGAATAGCCAATGTCCTAATAAATAACCTGAAGTGAGCCTCAATTTGTTAAACCAGCACTGTGAAATTCAACTATGGAATTGTTAAACTGTCAATCACTCAGTTTGCCCTAAATACTTCTCATTTCTGCATATCTCAAGCTGAACTTCGGTTAGTCTAAGATGCCAAAGTATGTGAGTGATAAAGAATGTGTGATCTCGGAGTGCTAATCTAGGATCGGATTCCCCTATGAAATTTATTTGAACAAAAGGATCCAACTGATCTTGCGTCGGCATTGTTACTCCAAGATTCTTTATGAATACAGGCCAATTATAATACATTGGCTGTCTGCGTTGATGCACCTACATTATGGGAGAATGGGGATCGTGAAAGGCCTCTGTCAGGTTACGGGATATTACCCCCCTTCACCATATAGGGCTATAGTTGGTGTTCATTAAATGTGTGAGACTACTGCTTCCTCTACAGGTCGGCAGGTGAAGATGGCATTCATTAACTCCGCTGTCAAGCCGCCCAGGAATGTACGGATCAAACAGGAACTGCACGGTACCCGCCGGGTCTGTGCTGTCGTCTAGCATGCCGGACCGGCCCAGGTCAACTCACGTCCCGGACCGAACCAGGTCAGTCCACACACGTGGCCAGCCAAGGCTCACTCACGTACTAGGCCCGGTGCCCCTAACCCTTTGATTTTGGCTGTTGTGTTGGTGTGGTGTTGCGAGCTGTGGCTGTTGAAACCAGTTGTAGATTGTGTCAAGTTTGAACCATCATCAGTAGCTCTGCATCTCCAGCTTTGAGCTCTACCATGGCATGTGACCAAGCGTAGATTACTGTGATTGGCTGTCATGCTCAAATGGAACACTGTGATTGGACCGTCATTCTTATGGGTCGAAGAGTGAGGGGGCAGGGAGGCTGACCTATGATCCTGAAGGCGGTGGTGGTGGGTGAGCGCAGCAGTGAGCTGCGCTCTTGCAGTGGAGCAAGTAGCAATTTACACGGGGGATGCTGGTGCCACAGGGTCGCAAGTGTGCGTACGTGGATGTTGAGAGGCAGAGACGCGTGTCCTCACCTGAATCTTTCCCAGAAATCTGTGCGCTGCTCTGGGTTTACCTTCTTGGCTCTCAGACGGCTGGAATCCCATTATTCAGCCTGTCCAGAAGGTTCAAACCTGGCCTGGATCTACACGTCCCGCAACAACCACTTTCTACTGCTACCAGCTTAATCGGCACGTTTAAGCATTTCCCCTCTGCCCCCACCCACCCCTCTCTAATTTCTGTTATGTTTGTGTGCCTTCATAAATGTGCAGTGCTTCTGTAGACATGTTGATTCAAATCAATTTTTTATGGGCTTTGTCTGATTCTGAAAAGCCCCAATTCTGATTCCTCTGGAGGGGCCTCACTGTACTGATGATACAGCCCATGCTGTCTGACACCCTTCAATGCTCGCTACTGGAGGCCATGACTCCAGTAGTCTGCGGTGAATTAAAATTCAAATGTGCTTTGTGGCATGAGGACAAATTAATAACTGCATTTACTTTACAGTCTATTTGACTTGCATATCTAGTTGGATATGAAATGACTTGCATGAGCCCCTAGGACAAGGGTCATGCTAAGCTTGCACCCAGCAAATGGCCCCTACGTGGCTTCATTTTTCATGACAAGTGCTTTCCATCTGTTTAATTTCCACTGGAATTTTGAATTTTTGTATGTGGTTCTTAAAATTTTTAGATTTAATGAATCATCTTGGACTGCACTCATTGAGGTATGAGCGTGAGGCTTACGGTCCTGTTTGCTGCCCGTTTCCAATTGGGCCATGCCCACAGACATATAGCTCTGAGGTTTCGATGGATAGGACAGGTTGTGATGGTGGAAGCTGAAATGCCTTTTGTGTGAGGTGAGCTGGGCATAGGGATCAGGGTAAAGTGGCACAAACAAGTTTCATTCTGGTTTGAGGCGGTGTGTGGATCTCCTGTCCGGCTCGGCTGTAAGGCCTTGTGTACACCGCTCGCCCTGAGCCTTCAACAGGCCATCTGTGACTTCAGAATACTATTTATTTACTCATTTATATTTATTTTAACTCTAGACCTCTGATTTATCCAAAAGTCATCTCCAAAGTGAATGTGAGGGAATTGAAGTTGAGGTTGAGTTTTAAAAATAGGTTTTTTTTTTTTTTAAACCTCATGCTGTTTGAAAGTGAGATTGAGGTTTGGTGTGGAAGCTTTTGTAAGGAGCTGGCATCTTAATTCCAACGCAGTATAATGCACAGCACCAAATACATCACACATGCTTGGAAATCTATACACATTCAAGTTGCCCTGGGCAACAGATGTAAATGTAGAAAATCTTTTAACTGATTCATATCTCTTGGGCAGTTAGACCAGTTCCACCATGTTGGAAGCAACTAGGCCTTTTGCTTTTGTGCTTGCAGTAAGCCCCTGAAGTGAAATTCACTGTACTCAAATGCCAAACTCAAATGTAACTCAAATCCCTATGCCCTCCTAGCACAGTTTCACTGATCTTCAGGCACTTTAACTACTGTTTTTCTTCTCGATTTAATGTTATAGATTTTACTACTTTGAATTCATTTCCCCTTCAGTATGGCACTTACATTTGACATTGTTTATTACATAATTGGAAGAAAAAAAAAGTAGTGGTACCTTTTTTGTGATAGGACCCACAAATAGACTAACACACTAACCGGTGATCATCTAATCTTATTTTGCACACTCGTGAGTCACTTTGGATACGCACGTCTGTTTTGCGCATGTGAGGTAAATTGTTGTCAGACAAATGTGTGTTTCCGGTTTGTTCCTTCCTTCAGTGCCAAACCTTTGGACAGCAGAGCACGGCCCAGCTGCAATGAGGTTACGGCCAGCACCAGCCAATCACAGGAACCCAGGAAGATAAAGAGTGAGTCCAGCCCACTTCCTGGGGACAATTCTGTCACAGCCCAGCTTCTGGGCATGCTACTTTTACCAAAAGCATCTAATCTTTCTTAACTTGGCACCTGGTGTGGGAGCTGTTTGTATTCTGACTACTACTGTTACTGCTACTTATCCCACTACAGTACACAAGTTGGGCTTGCACAGACTTGAGCCGGAGGAAGATGCTTCATGTGCAGCTTAAAGGGGTACTTTCACTTTGCTGGGTTTTTTAAAAATATATATATGCCAGTTTAGTGTATGTTTCTGATTGGCCCGGACAGTTTATACATGCAATGAAGGCTATTTTAGATGCAGAAGTATCTGAATGGGGGTTTGTGATCACACTTAAAACATTAATATTAGTTGTAATATTCTGCTAGTGGTACTGCAGTGTTGGGTTGCATAAGTCATAGGAAACACTGCTCCAGTCCCGCTGCTGCTTCTCTTAATGTCACATTTGCCCCCACCTTGTCTGCCAAGCTTGCTTCACAGAGCTTGGGCTTTAATTCTGGCACTGGCCCTGCACAGTTTTAGGCATTTCTTGCGTTTCACCCAAACGTATTGGATCTCTCCTGACTGCACTAGCATGCCCCTCATTGTAGAGTCTTACCATCTGAAGGGGTGAAATTACTCATTCCATTATGTGCAGCTGTCTCTCTCTTTCTCTTTCTCTCTATATATCTATATATATATATATATATATATAAATATACTCTAGTTTCTCTGGCCATTTAATGAATTTTGCATTCATTTTTCTGTTTTCAACTGATGCACAGTATAGCGTGGTCTGTTTACAGACAAGGTCATTAAGAGAATTAAGAAATTGTGGTGGATCTTTATTAGGTTGTTTTGCATTCATGGGGCTCTTGTTAACATCAATGGAATCTTGAACCTCAGCAATGACCAAGACATTTTTGCCCCCAGGAAGCTAAAATGAGCCGGTAGTCTATTGCTCCCTTTTAACCTGCATACTTTCTTCATTAAAGCTTTTGGTTTGTGGGTATGCAGGACTTGAAACAAGAATAGCAGTAGCAACATTTCACCACTAGGGGATTGATGTGCCATCAGAATAGTTGTAGCTTGTGACGGGAAATGGGTGAAGGTGTTGTGCTATGGTGAGTCTATTGTCTTTGCAGGAATTTGTATGTGCGACAACTTCAAAGCTAAAGATAATCAATCCTATTCTTTTCATTGGTTCATAGAGGTTTGTGTGGCAGCATATGGTGCCTTAAATGTTTCAACAGGTTCACCCTTTGGTAGAGTATCATTGTTGATTATAATTGGAAGGGAGGTGTACAGTCCTCCTCAGCCTGAACCCCAATATCTTTTCCCCCATGAGGAGTGGCCCCAATGATGGCGAAGTCCTTGAAGGCCTTTAAGAAGCAGCTGGTCCGCAGATGAAGCTGCAGTGGGGGTGGTGAGCCATGGCCACTGTAGACTGTTTGAGATGTGGTTCTTTTCCTTTTACTTTTGTGGTGTATACTCAGACTTGTCTCCTGGCCGAACCTAAGCTTGTTGAAATTGATTCCCTGGAAATATGTTGGGGTGTTACAGCAAAGTCTCACAGTTGACTCATTGGTGAAAATGAAACATGACACTTTCCTCAATGATTGCTCATTTAAATCATGTAAAGCATTATTATGCATCGAATATACTGAGAAACCCACTCACCTGTGTGCGCGTGTTTGTGTGGTGTTTTGCTCTCCCTGTCTATAGTGCAGTTGTTAAGGTAATGCACTCATGTATGCTGGCAAGAAAAAAAAAAACGAAGCTACTTCTGAGATTTGAATGAACAAGATTGGCCTACAATTCTGTATGAATGAAACCTTTGCATTTTACAGTAACATGCAAGATGTTGGTTCCCCCTAGTGGTCTTGAGCATAAATACAAGTAATTTGGAGAGGTTACCTCTTCCACAAAGCATGCTCTTATGATTATATTCTCCTTGTGTAAAATAGGTTTTACCAATGGCCATATTTATAAAATGTTTGCGCAAAACATGTTTTGTTTTGTGCACAAAGTAGTTTAAATTTAGTGGTTCATCAGTAACATATTTTTTCATTTGTCACCATTACTTCAGTCCCACTAAAGTGATTAGTTATATAAAAAAGAAATGAAAAAAAAAAAATATGAGGAAAGCAAATTGAATCTAGGCGAATGTGTTTTGAATGCTTTTTTTTTCTCTTTTTCTAAATATTCTTTAAACCCATTTTACCCTCCCGCCCCCCTCCTATTTGGAATGCCCGTCCCATTTCTGTACCTTACTAACTGAAATCCTGAAATAACTGGGCAGTGCTATGACCATTTACATGCTGCTTTTTGGATATACTGTGGTGCGTGTTAACTGCTGTGAAAGTGCACTTTGTACCAAATGGTAATGAGTATATATTTTGGGATTTGTAATCACTATTTGGAATCAAAACTCTAAAATCAATTTGAGTGGGGTGTTGAATGCTACGGTGTTTCCTATTGGATGATGGTTAACCATTTTGGAAAAGCATCCTACCCACCCAACAGTGCATGGGAAATTTGCTCTAGTTTGAAATCGACAGTGAAACAACTGCGCCAGATTACAGGATGACTCATACGTTCATTATCACACTGGGATCAAATGGCTCCTCCATCCTTCGCATCTTAACTTTATATACATTCTTGTTTTGGTTGAACACCTGCGATGTTTTGGATTTATTTTACCTTCTAGCACTGTAGCCTACACCTGATCCTCTAGTGGGATATCTCTACCAACTTGAATTGATATAATTGTTTTTTTTTTTCATATGCATATACTTGACAAATAAATAACAGTGAAAATGTCTCTACATTGTGTTCTGTGGAATTACTGTGTATAGGCTTGGATAGCTGAGACGTGGACATATCCTTGTAAGCCTGCAGCATTGGTTAGCCTAAATGACCTGTACATTATACTCAGAATTTCCTGAAATTAACTGATTTTAAAATGATTCCAAACCACTTATTGTGGTGCTCGCCTTCACTTTGTCTACAGTTTTCAAGCCGCAAATGAATAAATATGGGTCAGTCAGGAGTATTTAACCTCTGACCTCTACTGGAGAGGTGTTTAAAGTATGCCTGTTGAAATTCAACAGGAGTGCTCGACTTTAGTTTGAACTGGGTGCCACGGCCAAATGCAACCAGAATTGAGCTTTTTGGTAAGGCCACCAGTGGTTGGTTAGGCATTGGATGCAGGATACCTGTGTTGCAAAGGATGTCATGCCTACAGTGAAATGTGGTGCATCTTTATTATTTAGTATGCATCCATGGGGCTCTTGTTAGTCAATGGAATCTTGAATCTTGAACCCCAGCAATGACGAGACATTTTTTTGCCCCCAGGAAGCTAAAACTTGGCTGCAAACGTATCGTTCCGCAAGACGATGATCCCAAGCATACCTCAAAATCAACCAAAAAATGGTTGCAAAATGATTGCTTTGCAATGGCCATCTCAGCCTCTAGACTTGAAACCGATCAAAATGTGGTTTGAGTTGAAGAGGTCAGTACACAAGTGTAGACTAAAGGATTTTAAGTATTTTGAAAAAAAAGATTCTGTGTGGAAGAATAGTCAAAGATCCCCCTGATTTGTTCACTAATTTCATAAGACATAACAGAAGATGACTGTAGTGTTATCCTTTTGAAGTGAGGGCACATGGTATGGAGAATGGGTGTAAATAATGTTTGTCCATCTTTTTGGGAAATAAAATTACTTGTTTAAAACCCTCAGCGATTGTATTGGTATGAAAGATAAACCTTCCCAGACAGAGTATATTATGTAACATCACTAAAGGTCTGTTAACTGTGCTAAGCCTCTTATGTGAATCCTGAATGATATTTGGCTAAATGTATAAAATATTTATTCATACATATCTAATGAGATTTTCTGCCCATTTTACATTGATTTCGAACACCAATTTTTTGTCAAAGCTCAGATGAATATGGCCGGTCTCATATTCTGAAGTGTTGGTCCTAATGTAGGTTTAATTTTGCATTCAGTATCCATACCAGATAATTAATACACTGTTGACAACACAGAAGTGGTTCTATATTAAAATAAAACCTGAGCAGGTCTTAACGGACTTTAAAAAAATTTAAATAAATATTTTAAAATGAGCTTGACTATACACCTCAACCTCCTGGAGGAAGTCAGGACCATCTTGCTCTATTTTGACGGTGTCATGATGAATGAGGTAGAAAAGCGGATTAGATGGAATCACGAGTTTCTGTTCAGTGACGTGTCCCGACGTCATTTTTATGGCGGGGTCATTTTTTAGCGATTAATAAGTGGTCTGCAGCGCGCAGGTCAGGTTCACTCTCCCCTCTATGCCAATATGACGGTTCATCGTTTCCCAAAAGATGAAACCACGAAACACACTTCTGTTAACAGTATAGGTCTAAACATACAATTCATACTGGAATAACTTTCATAGGCTATTCTTAAACCTCTGAGAATGGCATATAGTTCCTTTTCACACACTAAATACGATTTATTTGAATTTCATGAAGATTAGCCTGTTAATTGCCTTCGTATGGGGATGAGTCTGACATAGGCCTATAAACAATATGAACAAAATGTGTAAAAAAAAAAACTGCTGGGATGCGCTGTAGTCGTCACATCTCTCAATCAGGCGTTTAAATGAAGTTATACAAGATTTTCCGCTCCGTGCAGAGGTCGGTGAAAAGTTCCAGGTAAGGCAGAGCGCGCCACGGGGACTGCACTGTCTCACTACGTCCCTCCCTTGTTCCCACGATACACCGAGGGAGGGAGAGGAGGAGTGAAACAAAGGGAGGAGCAGTTAGGAATGGTGACGTCAGATTGGAATGAGGGAGTGAATGTTCCGGGTCAGAAACTGGAATGAGAGGAAATTAACTCTTGAGCGAGAAAAACACGAAATCGGAACCGACCAAAACCGAGATGTAAGCGTCGGTCAGTAAAAATAAAGGCCGAACTATTCAACATTCCGCCGGCTGGGAAGATTGAAAAAGGGGACATAAGCCAGCGGGAGCATAAAAAGTATCTGAAGTGTGAGAGGGCGACCAGTGGTTTTATTCCATGTTACTCTGTAGTTTATGTCCTGGGAGGTGGTTTGCGTGTTTGTTCGCTGTTAAAAGTCACACGAAGAGGCGCTGCCGTAGCTGATACTGTGCGCGGAAAACGTGGGAGTTGTTTTCTTTTGGAATCGCCATTTATTTCGCGTAGTTGTGGGGGGATTTTCGAAGAACGGAGTTTGTAGCAACCCGTGATGTTTCACTGTATTCCATTGTGGCGGTGTAACCGTCACATTGAAACGATCGATAAGCGCCACTGTTCCCTGTCGTACGTCCCAGAAGAAATCTATCGCTACAGTCGCAGTTTGGAGGAGCTTCTGCTTGACGCTAACCAACTACGGGACCTGCCGAAGGTAAGACCCTGACCCTGGACGGACCTTTATGGGACGACAGGTGACGTGAAATATGTATCCAGGAAGATCACTGGTGGAGGGTCTTTTTGAGGATGAATGAATGTGTCCGTTAGTGTACATTCCTTATTCTCTGGCCGATGTCACGGGAAAATGCCAGAACACAGCTCTATTACGGAGTTTCTAGCTGGACGTGGACCTGGTTGGCTACACTGTGCGTCTCATGTGAAAGGTATTGTTCACGTTACGCAATGACGGGGGTGGAGGCCACGATATTTATTTATTTATTTATATGTATTTATTTATCAAGTAGGCCTACAACCACAACAACATATTGTTGCGCTCTTTGGCCAAACAACCGTACTCAGGGTAGTTGCATTTTACGTGTTGAAAGGTTGTTGCAAAACAAGATAGCAGTAGTTGGGTGGATTTAAGTCAGCAACTTTTTTTCTGTAATCTTAACGAGTGTTTCAAGTGCTACGGCCTAGATGAGGGCAATTTGCAAAAAATAATGTGGCCCAGCCAAGAAAATTACTTTTTTCACATTATCCAGCATTCATTTCGATGTATGCACTATGCATGAGTATCCTTCCAAATAAAAAAAGTGTAAAATTAACCTGTCAATTAATATTTTCGTCCTTGCATTAGAACACTAACCACTACCAGCTGATGTGATCCACGCTATCTTTCCAATTTAAAGGAATATTTTGAAATCTGAGAGGTACAGAAAAATGAGAGATGCATGATGGTTAGATTAACACCATGCTATATCTGCATAAAGTTCTACACAAAGTTCTAAAAGTGGACCAACATCTGGACGGCAGTGTAGTATAATGGTTAAAGAACTGGACTTGTAACCGAAACGTTGCAGGTTTGATTCCCAGGTAGGGCACTGCCGTTGTACCCTTTAGCAAGGTACTTAACCGGTATTGCTTCCGTATATATCCAGCTGTATAAATGGGTAAATGTAAAAAAAATAAAAATAAAAAATGCAAAGAAGTTGTGTCAGTCACTCTGGATAAGAGCGTGGACTAAATGCCTGTAATGGTAATGTAACATTAGTACATACAGGTGTACCCCCCCCTCCTATGTAATATGTCCTAACCTAAATACATACACTTCCGTGCTGTGCACACACTTCTCATACTCATGTTATAGAAGCCAAAAGAATTGTGCAATGATTGCACAGTCTGACAGGAACCACCGGCATTCCATATCTTTTATTGCTTTCTTATCTCACTGACAGGCTGTGAGTAATGTATTGGGCCACTCAGTTTGTTGATGTGGCCACAAGTGTTGCCTAAATGCCCCAATAAACGGGATGTTTATTGTTTTGAGGAGCAATAGACAGCATTGGTTGCATTCACTAGAAGATACTTTATCTTTGCATGGTGTCTTGTTATTTTGCTGTGAACTGACGCAAGTCCAGATTAACAGAGCTATACTGAACATTGAACCTGTGCTGGTAAACTCAAACCTTCACTGATGGTGTGGTGTCATTTCATTGTAAGCTGTTTTCCAGATGGCGACTTGAGTAATTGTCAAAGCAGGTAGATGTGGCTGAAGATTGGCCATAAAGTTGACTTCAGTCAAATTTAACGCCTGTAGATGAGATTTCAAAACCAAGAAGAGGAGGTACTTGAACATTTGAGGCAGTGATGCATCTGTCTTAAAAAATCAGCCTCTGAAACTACATTCTTTGCATTATTGCACATGCAGGTAATGGTTTGTTAAATCCATGTCTTCAGTCCGTTGGAAGGACAGTGCTTTTGGGTTTATTTGCAATAAGTAAGCCACATGTGTTATTTTTGGAGCTTTGGCTTGTAACTAATCTCATCCACGCTTGTTGGGTGGACCCGTGCCATGTTTAACAGAGAAAATCTTCTAGCTCACTGGTGTTCTTTCCCACCTCTCGGATGGTAGAGCAGATTCACATGCATGTCTACAATAACATTTGTGTGAACTCTTCTTACTTTTAGCTTTTATTGCTGAACGACTGTGTGACCTCAGGGTGTTTTGTACATTCTTGGGTTCAGAAGAAGAGCCCCCCCCCCCCCCCACACACACACACACTTGATCTTGCTGTTCCCTCTGCCTAGGTTCATAAGTGTATTTTAAAAAAAAAAATTTAAAGGGTAACTTTTGACTGCACTTAATTGGAATGATATCCCTCAAATGTTTTCAAGTGGGGGAGGTAAGACCAGTCTCTCATACTGCTGATTGGATCATCTGACCCACTTTGAAACTCAAGCCGACATTACATTGTGGCCCTGATTAGAAAGCAGAGGTGACTTTGGTATTGCTCTGAAGATGATAACGAGCTCTGTCGCGTCATTCCATAATTATTACTGGAAAATGCAACTTTTCTTACCCATGACCCTAATTCACTGAAAATGCTATTTTTAAAACTTTGTAAGGCTGTAATAGAATCATGAAGTTGAATCAATGTACAACTGAGTACAATTTGATGATTAATTTTTAGTTCACTATATAAAGAAAACTCATGTTTTCTCAGCATTAAGCAAAGGGTGTAACTGACAGGCAATATAATCACACACAATTGACTTTTTATTTTGCTTAGCCAATGCCTTTATCAAGGGTGCATTCCATTGCTTAAATTTTACATATTCTCAATTTATGCAGCTGCATGTTTACAGAAGGAAACTAGGCTTGAGTACCTTGATTGACAACTGTAAGCAGGCAACCTCCTGGTTATTGGCCCAGTTGAACATTTTTTAACTAAATAAGATAACTCACAGGATGAATCCACACCAAAGTATTTGTTCATCTGCTGTTGCGTGTCGCTGTCACCTTCTCAGTATGAAAGAGTGAAACGGAAACACAGAAAGGCTCTAACCTCTGCCCTCTATAATTCTTTGGTATGTCTGACAATTTGATTGATAACCTTTTCATTTAGATGAATTTTTCGACCGTAATAAATTGTATGTGACTGGGTAAATTTGGGACATTGTCCATTGGAGAAATAAGATTTTTTTTTTAAGGAACCTATAGATGAAAGTGGAGCAGTTCATATGTTTAAAGGCAAGCACCCAAAGATGTCTTGGGAATTTAATGACAATTTTATTTTAAGCCTTCAAATCTGCATAAGATATTTGTAACCTTTCCTGTACTTTGTATTAAAGTAAATGTATATTCTGTATATATTTTCCCAGTTACAAATGCTATTAATTAAGGAATGTCATTTTAGCCCTGTTCCATTGCCTCAGTGCCCTCCTTCCATTCTGAAGGATGGAAGCACATTCATCCTCTGGAAAGTATTCTTCCAAACATTACAGTTTGTCACCAGCTGAAATGCTACAGTAGTCACACCAAATGACTGCACAGCTGGTGCAGAAAGGCCACAGGTGCCTGAGGAGTAGATACTGAATGATGTGGTTGGAAGACACTCTCTCCGGTGGGATGCTGTGGCCAATCCGTCGTTGGTCGCACTGGCATGGCCAGGTAAATTACTGTTGAAATTTAGATCTACCTGTCCAGCAGAAACGATGTGAGCTCCACATCTGTCTTCAACTCCACCCGCTCCCGAAGCTCTCGCCACTTTCTTTTCTTTTTTTAGGCATTAGGTGGCTATGTGTACTGAACATATAAAGTCAATCTCATTGTTGATTGGTTCACGATGTGAGCCCGGCCTGTCTCTGATTGGTTCACATCATGAGCACTTTGTTTTGAAAACAAGAATTTGGGCCGAATCCCTAGTTTTAGAATGCAGAATTTGAGGGTAATGACACGGTGTATGGTGTTGGATTTTTCTCACAGCAGCTCTTTTTATGATTGCTACCAACAAAGCATGACCGTTCCTCGATATCTTTCGGGGGAAAAAAAGTTCCCTATTCCAGCTTTAAGTCCGCAACTTATGCTTTCTGCCAGTATGTTGAATGTTAGTCCCTGTTTATCATGCATTTTGCTGATTACAAATTTATTAAATTTTTATTGCATTGTAGTTGTTACAAAATGGATTACTGTTTATTTATTTATGTATTTATCCAGCTCATAAAAGGAGCAAATAAATGTGGACCATCGAGGCTAAAGTTTCAAATTTGACAGTATATATGTGCCACGATTCAATTATGGATGTCCAAAACAAAACATAAAAAAATAAGAAAGTCGATGCATATTGGCTCACTGCTATTCCCAATCCTGGCATTTTCAAGGCCAACATACACACTTGGCATGTATTCATTCAACATTTGTCCTTAGCTTTGACTTGCTTTCGCCTACACTTTTTCTTCAGAAACTCGGTTTGTTGAGTTACATTTGGGAGTTGCTGAACTTGCCTAACTGGGTTTGTGATGATGGTTGTTAGTCAATGTTAAGGATGAATGTTTATTGAAATCCAGCCACTATTGTTATCATTAAAGGTGCACTATGCAGGATTTTTACCTTGAAAATATTATAAAATAACCATGCTCAGTCATACAGTTGAAGTCGGAAGTTTACATATACCTTAGCCAAATCCATTTAAACTCAGTTTTTCACAATTCCTGACATTTAATCCTAGTAAACATTCCCTGTCTTAGGTCAGTTAGGATCATGACTTTATTTTAAGAATGTGAAATGTCAGAATAATAGTAGAGAGAATTATTTATTTCAGCTTTTATTTCTTTCATCACATTCTCAGTGGGTCAGAAGTTTACATACACTCTGTTAGTATTTGGTAGCATTGCCTTTAAATTGTTTAACTTGGCTTCAAATGTTTCGGGTAGCCTTCCACAAGCTTCTCACAATAAATTGCTGGAATTTTGGCCCATTCCTCCTGACAGATCTGGTGTAACTGAGTCAGGTTTGTAGGCTTCCTTGCTCGCACACGCTTTTTCAGTTCTGCCCACAAATCTTTGATTGGATTGAGGTCAGGACTTTGTGATGGCCACTCCAATACCTTGACTTTGTTGTCCTTAAGCCATTTTGCCACAACTTTGGAAGTATGCTTTTGTGCATTTGGAAGAGCCATTTGCGACCAAGCTTTAACTTCCTGGCTGATGTATTGAGATGTTGCTTCAATATATCCACATACTTTTCCTTCCTCATGATGCCATCTATTTTATGAAGTGCACCAGTCCCTCCTGCAGCAAAGCACCCCCACAACATGATGCTGCCACCCCGGTGCTTCACGGTTGGGATGGTGTTCTTCGGCTTGCAAGCCGCACCCTTTTTCCTCCAAACATAACGATGGTCATTGTGGCCAAACAGTTACATTTTTGTTTCATCAGACCAGAGGGCATTTCTCCAAAAAGTAAGATCTTTGTCCCCATGTGCAGTTGCAAACTGTCTGGCTTTTTTATGGCGGTTTTGGAGTAGTGGCTTCTTCCTTGCCTAGTAGCCTTTCAGGTTATGTCGATATAGGACTCATTTTACTGTGGATATAGATACTTTTGTACCTGTTCCCTCCAGCATCTTCACAAGGTCCTTTGCTGTTGTTGTGGGATTGATTTGCACTTTTCGCACCAAAGCACGTTCATCTCTAGGAGACAGAACGCGTCTCCTTCCTGAGCGGTATGACGGCTCTGTGGTCCCATGGTGTTTATACATGCGTACTATTGTTTGTACAGACGAACGTGGTACCTTCAGGCGTTTGGAAATTGCTCCCAAGGATGAACCAGACTTGTGGAGGACCATAATTTTCTTTGTGGTCTTGGCAGATTTTTTTAAATTTTCCCATGATGTCAAGCAAAGAGGCACTGAGTTTGAAGGTAGGCCTTAAAATACATCCACAGGTAAACCTCCAATTGACTCAAATAATGTCAATTTAACCTATCAGAAGTTTCTAAAACCATGACATCATTTTCTGGAATTTTCCAAGCTGTTTAAAGGCACAGTCAACTTGTCTGTGAACTTCTGACCCACTGGAATTGTGATATAGTAAATTAAAAGTGAAATAATCTGTCTGTAAACAATTTTGGAAAAATTTTACCTGTGTCATACACAAAGTAGATGTCCTAACTGACTTGCCAACGCTATAGTTTGCTAACATGAAATCTGTGGAGTGGTTAAAAATGAGTTTTAATGACTTGAACATAAGTGTATGTAAACCTCCGACTTCAACTGTATATATGATGCACTGGCATTCTGTTGAAAGAAAAATAGCCAAAACCTTGCTCCTCTGCCTGTATTATTATTAAGATGTGCTTGGGACGTTTCTGGGCGTGGCGCTCTTTTTTGGGTGGGAGGTTTCAGTGTGGAGCGTTTGTAGCCAGCTGGCTACTGCAGTGGCAGAGGTGAATAAGCCAAGTATCCTGCAGTGAAGCCAAACAACAAGCAGACAGGGCACATTCAAGAAGCAGAGTCAACCTAGGATTTGCCTTTCCTCGATACAAGGAGTTTTGCAAGGAGTTGCCGTGTTTTCTTTTGGACCTGTAAGTAATGTTACCTCTAACATTTGTTATCCAGCTAGGTAGCTAGATGGCCAAAGTAGGGTAGGCTACTTTTTCTATCTAATTAATAACAATGTAATATTGCATTGCATTTGAGAGAATAAATAATATTTGTATAGCCACAAATATCTTCATGAAAAAGTCATTTACTTAACAAGGGTATTAGCTAGCTTAGCTATGATAGACAAAAAATGATCTGCTCATGTTACTTATTCCTCACACGATTCCATCTTTACATTACAGTTCTAAATTTATGTTCCGAATAACATTGGCTAAATACTGAACAAGTGCAGCATTTTTTCAGCCAGACATTTAGGGCACTGAGCCGGCTGAATTTCTTACTGCCATGGTTTGAAACAGGAAGCGGGTCTGAGATCAGAAGCTTGCTATGGGTTTGATACAGTTATATAATTAAATAAAATCGTTCTTTAAAACTTCAGATTTTCTCAACCTGGTGTCATTTGTGCCCGCATGAATGATTACAGGCTGCAGCTTTAGCTGAGTGTTTTTTTATCACAGGAGCTTGATGTTTTGTGTCATCCACTCTCGCACCAGAAAAACTAGCTTATGTTAAAATAAGAACCACTTATTAAAACCACTTGCAACATTTAGGTTGCATCCCCAATTACAGCTGTGTTCGCCAGAGACAGCAGTCAGAAGACAATGAGGCAGAAGCAGGGGTTGGTGTGGTAGGGGAGCTGAGAACTTCAAAACAATTTCAAAAGTGTTTATTTCATTATTATTACTGCCTAATTACTGTTACCATCCATAAAGAACAATGCTTATTGCTCAAAATTTTATTTTCATTAAATAACATTAATGAGACTTATTTGATTGTAAACACAGGACCATAGAAAGGCTAAAAATACTGCATTGAGCACCTTTAAGGGATAATATGTTTGGGTAAAGTATTTAGCTTAGGGTTTCATGAATCTTCATTTTAGTGTGTCCATGCTCCCATAGACCCTTTTTGTCTTGTTAGTCAATTGAGTTATGTGGTTTGTTTTTGAACTGATCAAATCATTACAGAGATTGAAACGTTGTGCTACATGTCAAGCGTTTTATTACCAACTTGTCAAAACTTGAAATTGCAGTGGGCCGGGCAGGTTTGTCTCCTTCCCTTAAAAGGCAATAAGAATGATTCATGCATATGAAGTTCAGTCTTCTACCAATGAACTGTTGAGTTGGATGTACATGTGTTGGGTATCCTGGGGAAAGAGTTTAGTTTAGGTTAGCTTCCAATTGTACCCATAAGTACCCAAATGCATCAAATAAACCAAACTTACAGGACTGGTGTGCATGTGTGTGTGCGCATAACTGCGTGCCTGTCTGTCTGGCTGGCTTTCTGTGGCAGTGTGTATGTTCGGCTGTATGCATGTCTGTGTGCATGTGCGCGCCTGAGTGTGTGTGTGCATCAGTGTTTGTGTCGGTATTTATGAGCGTCTCGGTGTATGTGTGTGTTCATGCATTGAGATGGACCAGTGCGGATGTGACAGTTGGCTGTCCTTTTGTGGTCTTTAGCCGTCTCTCCCACAGACACGCTGGTTTCCACACCCCTTTCTCCCCGCAGCTTTGAGAACACGATACCTGACTACTCCCAAAATAGGAGGTCAAAGGTTTTGGACCAAATCGTCATGGAACCGTATCTGTACAGACACTGAAATCAGTGGACAGGTGGGGGTGTGGGGGGGTGATGGAGGGGGTAGAGTTATTAACAGATGTACTTGCAATGAGCATGTGAGCATAGTCCATTTCCTTGGAGTGCGCAGTACGGAAGCGCTGTAATCAAATAAGAGGGGCACAATCTCTGAAATCCTGTCTCATCTTGTCCTGTTTAGGCCAAACTTGAATCTTTATCATGGCGTGCGCGATATGAAAGGAAATGCTTGGCCGTCCTTCAGCCTGTGCTAAAGACAGACTTCTCTCCACAGACTGATTTCCCTCTGCTCTCTAATTGCATGCAGATCCACAGGGAAATTGTGTGCAACATTTTTGCTAAATTTTCTTATTGAAGTTAGGGAATCGTGGCTGGCAAGCTGAAGAAAAACTGGGTTGCTGCTAATCCAAGAACGCTGTCAGGCCTGTGGAGAACTGGGGACCACGGTAAAAAGGCCGTCAAAGGCCATTCTGAAATACAGTTGGCAACTTTTTTTAAACTCAGTGTTTTGCTTGTTATGGTGGCATTGGAGGGAATGCAGAGGAACCGTGGAAGAGGTTTGCATAGAGACAGAATGAACCAACAAAGAAAAGTTTTTCACATCCCAAGTGCCTAGTGTTTTCACTGTAATTTTCAGAGCTGGACTGTCCCTGATACATAGCTATTGCGTTTCGAGCCAGCCAAATGATACAGTGCTCTAAAAATGAGCCTTCCTGTAAATGACCGCAGCTATGAGACTGCGGCCCCGTGGCGTATAGCAATAGCCTGTTACTGGAGGCCTACACATAGGACTATGCAGCACTGCATTATGAATCTGTGGACTATAATCCTGTATGAAGGACAGCTTTCGTGGCTATAATTTATACGTTTTATTTATTTGTACAGCTGGGTATTTACTGAAGTAGTTCAGGTTTTCTGCTTAATTAGAGGTTTTAATGAACCAATACTCACTGTTACAGCCCTGCTCTGTTAGAGGCCCAGTTCCTTACACAGTAAAACATGAAGGAGGGCTCAGGCAGGTTTTTATTGGCCCACTAAAAAACATGAACCGTGTCCAAAATATATCCATATTTTCAGAGAGGTGAATCATATGAGAAATCGGCTCGTATCCGTACGTACTTCTACTTGAGATTCCTGAAGTGTACACTAGCTGAGGGACAGGGCAAGCCTGGAGTCTGAGAACCAGAAAATTAATTCCATTTCCCAATGAGTTATTGGAGTTTCATACCACTCTGGACAGTCTGCAGAGACACTTGTATCTGAAATGTCAAAAGCATTTGATTACTTAGCTTTTTAGTTTTATGCCAAATAACTGGCATGAAGTAACAGTTTTGTCAAAAAGCTACTCAACTACTCAACTGTGAACTGTGGGCCTAGAGTAGTTTTTGATGTTGGTATCCATTTATGGAAATACCAATAACTATAATACAGTTTTATAATTGAGCTGTTTAATTTTTAAACGGACACAGGTTTTGCTCAGTGGTGGGAGCAGCCAGAGACGGATCTGGTTTAGGATTGTTCTGATCAAGAGCACTGTTTAGACAAACCCACTTTGTCAACTTCCTGCTGATGTGGATTTATGATGTTAAACTTGCAGCCAACAAGCATTTCCCTGAAAAAACATGATGGTTACCCTTATGGAAAAAAAATATACTGCAGTATATTTTAAATATATCAAAATTATCTTCACAATATATTTAAAATATACTGCAGTATATTACATTTCCATAAGGGTACGATCACAAGTGCACAACTAGGAGTTACTGCATTGCATATTGAGGGGTCGATTTACTAAGCTGTGGGGTGTTATTTTGCGGGCGCAGCCAAAATATTTGCACATTGTGTTATCATTTCACACTTTGCAGGTGATCAAATAAGTGTCATGATATAAATTACTCCAGCTGCAAACAGCCATATTTAAATGAGAGATTTTGCATGTTTGGAATGGTTACACTGTAAGGAAACGGTGAAAAGGCCGACAGCAATGTTGCCGTTTTTTATGGTATTTAAAAAAATCAACCCCTAAGTGTTCAAATCTGCACATGCTGTCATTTAACATTGCAAAAGCTCACTATAGTAGTTTATTAACAATAGAAAGTGTAGAGTCACTAGTGTCTTAATACTGGCCTACCTGATTAAGATGTCATACTTTTCAGTTACTGAATTAATGCTATACCTTCCAACCCTTGTCTTAAGAAGCTGTCAGTGCTGGGTGCTGTTCATTTAAACTGTACTGCTACAAATGTATTATTCTGCCACACAGAATTACATTGAAAAGAGGAGTAAAATCCCTAAATAAGGTTTTGTGTTTGTTTAGGAAAAAAAGAAGCAAATCCTAGGTTGTCTCTGCTTCTTGAACGCCCTATCATCTTGTTTAGCTTTGCTGTACATGCGCTTCTTCACCTTCGCCATTGCAGTAGCTACCTTGCTACAAATGCTCAGCTGAAACGGATCCCATCCGAAAGTCCCTGTAGCCTCACCCACTCCTCCCCACCCAGAAAAGAACATCACGTCCAGCAATGTCCCAAACACATCGTAGAATAATAAATATAGACTGAGAAACATGGATTTGGAAAATGTGCGCAGAAAGACAGATTGCTAGTGCATCATCGATATGACTCAGCAAGGTTATTTTATAAGATTTTCAAGTTAAAAATCCGGCATAGTGAACCTTTTGATGTAAAATAAATTTAAATAAATCAAAATTTGTTCTGTTCAAAAGCTGTTCATAAAAGATGAAAAGGCAATTAGCAAGTAACTGAAAAGCAGATCATCAGAATTTCAACGTGAATGTTGTAGTGAGAGTTGAAATGCCTTGATTTGATTATTGGTTTTTCACTTAAATGCTAAAACTGAGAATGAGAACTGCAAAGTCAAGTTACAAAATTCAAACATGTTGAGTTCCAGCCTAATAGTGGAGGGGGCAAAAATAAAGCCTGTTCCATTCTTCCTGAAAAGGAGAGACAAAGGCTTCTGAAGCACTGTCTAAGGCTTGGCTTCTCATACCATAGACCTGCTGGTCTTTCCCTTTGTGCCACTGGATCACATCCATGCACTAGAAGTACAGCGTCGGTACATGAGAGCGCAAGCAGAATTCAGTCATGTAAAGCTCAATATTTGTATTAACAGTCTGTCTTTGATGCTACATCCCACTGTGGGATTCCCCCGTGTGATATTTCTGAAGGAGCGAGCATGTGTCTGGCAAGAGGTTAATTGCTTATTCACCAGCTGTAGTACTTGTAGTACTGAGTTCAGGGGAGTGTGTGTTTGTGTGTGTCGGTGTGTGTGTATCTGTTTGTTGCCTGGGGGGTTGTGGTGGTGAACAAAATCAACAGGAATAACAGGTCTAATCTCTGGTCATTTGTATTTCTAAAGATTATGATTCTGTCACAGCCCTCAAGGTTGCCTGTCTGTTTAAAAAGCCCTTAAATGTGCGGAAGGGCCAGCATAACTGCAGGGTCGGGGCTGGCACCCGGGTCCCATCCCACCCCTCAGGGTTCAGACGGTTGCTTAGTAGCTGTTCAAGTGGATGTGGAAATGGCTGGTAATCACACAGTCACTGAAGCTGTGTTCCAGAGCAGCCCTGTGATGGCCTAGCATTGACCTGTCAGATGCGTGTGGCGCCGCGTCTCTGCTCTTCGAGCCAATGGCTCCTTGCTGCTCACTGTTATCATTGTGTTGTTGACTGAAGAATGGGCCGGCCGACCTGTCGTTGGAGAGCCAGAATAGTGACATTTTTCCACTCATCCCCCTTTTTCCCCCCACTGATCACTTCAGAAAAGGGAGATAAAATCAGAGTCAGCCTGCCTGAAACAAATTGTTCCCTTCCTACAATCTCTAATATGTTTCAATTTCGTGGATGTCAGTGGGGCACTGGTGATCTTTGATTCCACACCTCAATGTCGTTTTGCTTCAATTGCAGGAGCCATTATGCTTGAGTGAACGCAGTTAGCTATATTTCCATACCGCGAGCGGCATGGTGGTGCAGTGGACAGCACTGTCGCCTTGCAGCTAGAAGGTTCCGGCCGGGCCTTTCTGTGTGGAGTTTGCATGTTCTCCCCCTGTCCACGTGGGTTTCTTTTGGATACTCTGGTTTCCTCCCACAATCCAAAGTCATGCAGGTTAGGCTACTTGGAAAGGCATTAACAGGGCACTGCTGTAAAAGAGCATGCGTGCTCAGTCAACCAACTATGTGTAAATAAAGAAAAAAAAAATATATATACATTAGCATATTATATTTAGGGGCTTTGTTGGAAATGGGCTGCCGGGCCTGTTCAGAGGTACGGGTGTTGCCCAGGCTTAAGTGGTACAGCTGGACTGCATTACACTGGAGCAGGACTCCTCTCTGATCGTGTTTACATTCTTTAAATCGGTCCAGACAAAGTGAACTCATTTTGGGAACCTGCCTGTTTTTGATCCCGCCTCTTTAAAGGGGACCAGGCTCTCTTAAAAAAGGAAAGCACAGTTGGCAATACCAGCACAGTGCACCTATTCTCCACAAGCCATTTTTCCCTGTTACGGTTACCTGCAGACGTACTGAGGCTTGGGTCATATGACCATAGCGCGTATGTAAAAGGTAGTCCAGACAGATGATGTCATTGGATGTGCTCCTGAGGGACTTTAGAGTATTTCTCCTTATGAAATTAACTGAAAATGTGTTGCGCAACAATACATTATTTATTGTCAAATTATGCATTTTCTTAACCAGTACCTTGAACTTACAACGTCCTGCTCGTATCATCTAGTCTCTTAACCTATGCTATATGCTGCTTACCAGGGTTTGTTCAGGTTTAGAAACCAGTGTTTGAGTCATTCCATGTCAGATGAGTCAAGAATTTCCCTTGACCCTGCAGATTTTGTTCAAATTTTAGGAAATGATTTGGACCTATGAGAAACAAATTAATTTTTGTTGCAGTAGGCCTCTTAATTTGTGAGATACACGCTAAGGAATTTTGAGCAAATTAGCGATACCTCACAAATTCAAACACCCGTATCTCAGAAAGTAAAGCACCTCGGCCGTGTGTGAATCAGCACTCTTCCACACTGTTGCGTAACCTTGGTGAGTAGATAGGGCGAGAAAGTCGTAGAGTGTGCAGATATTTTTCAAATTGCAGTATACTTCAAACACCCGGATGACACACTTACTTCCGGGGTTTTGCTGAGGGGGGGGGGGGGGGGGGGGGGGGTTGAATAGAATAGTACAGTACAGGGTTGAATTGGCTACTAAATTGGGAGTAAAAAATCAAAAAGATAAAAGTTTGCTAGATGAATAGTGAATGTGTTTTTTATTTTTGTTTATTTGCTGAGATCGGTTTTGCTGGTAAATGTTAATGGAGGTGGCCCACATTTTTTTATGGTGAATGTTGTGTTTAATGTGCTTTCTAAATTACCTGCTGCTTTTTTATTATAGCACCTTGGAACGTGTAAATTTGTAGAATCTGGACCCGTCACCGCCGCTGGCACCAGCCTTCCTGCTGCCGTTGAGTTATCCAATGAGTCGCAGTTGTGGAATGTGTGCTTCCATTTGATGCCAATTAATTTGGCTTCCTGGAACATTAAAGTGCCTACTTCCCTTACCATACCTACTCACTGCCTCCCAAGGAGAGGAGGTTTGACGGCACATGACTCTCACAACCACCACACAATAGCAGTTCAGAGACTGGGGAAAAGGGCTTTGATGAAGCCATAGCAAATGTGTACTTTTATTTAGGAATCTCTTCAGGAATTTGGGTAGTTTAATGTGAATCACAGCTGGTCTTTATATGTTGGTTTGAGTTCGGTGTTTGAAGATTGCCATTGGCAGAATTGAATATTTTGACAGAACAAGCTCAGTCGTTTTTGAGCTAGTGCACGTAGTGCTCTCCATGCTTCTGATTCGCAGTCCCAATGTAGAAGAGGACGGTCACAGTCTGGCTCAGTGTGACTGCAGTCCCAGTGTGGAAGGAAATGGTCACAGTCTGGTTCAGTGTGACCACAGTCCCAACGTGGAAGGGGACGGTCACGGTCTGGTTCAGTGTGACCGCAGGCGCAGCGTGGAAGGGGATGGTCACAGTCTGGTTCAGTTGTGATCTCAGTCCCAGCATGGAACGGGACGGTCACGGTCTGGTTCAGTTGTGATCTCAGTCCCAGCATGGAAGGGGACGGTTACGGTCTGGTTCAGTGTGACCGCGGTCGCAGTGTGGAAGGGGACAGTCACGGTCTGGGCGTTTTGTTGTGCTCAGGTTACATTATTCTGGGGTTGTGTTCACTCCTGGTTTCACTCTGTCTGTATTGTACAATTGTGGCTGTTGGTACAGAAAAACCTTGACCCACCCTCTACACCAAAATCGTGAACCAGCGTGTGATTATGTTTTTTTAAGGTTCTCTGTGGATTCTTGGTACAACCCCAGTTTGTAATTTGCCATTAGTGGGTGTGTCCTCACATGCGCTTAAATATAGTCCACGTCTAACTAAAGACTAGAAACACGCTCTCTAAAAAGGTGTGACGCAGAACCGCAAAGGGTTAAAGTACCACAAGGAAGCATAATCTGATGAAAAGAATAGCACTTAAAAAACATTGATCTCTGAATAAGATGCGTTACTGTATCTATGGAAGAAAGCATTACACTTTTTTTTATAATGGATATCAACAACAAAGACCATTATTGGGAAATTGTGAAATCACAAGGTCTGTAATGTTTTTTTTAAATTTTTATATATTTTTTTTTTTTGACATGAGTAGTGCACACACATTGTTGCACGTCACAATATGGAATGGGAGCATTGTGCCAATTTTGGTTATTTTACTTTTTGCCAGCGACGTCTAATAGCAATACTTAGTTATAAATGCTTTGAAATTGTGTTGCATCCACAAATCCTAATAAAATTGAAGTGCCAGAAAGCAAGTGGAAAAGGCCAAGGGAGAGAGATGGATTTTTCCTCATGCATCTTTCTGCTCTGATTGTCTCTCATGCAGACCACATCACCACCACCAGAGTGAAGAGGAAGAGGCTCTGTTCATGTCACACATGAAAGATGAGTGTGTCTGATTGGGAGCTTTACTGCACACATTATTCACAGTCCAAACTCACACTCAAAGTGTGTTTTATTCCGCCAAAGACTGTGTTCTCACATGGCTGGGAGTCCGGCAGTATTTCTGCAAGGAAAAAGATACTCCATAATGTGGCGCAGTACCTTATGTGCGACATTCTGTGCAGAATTCTGGAGTAGGGCTGAAACCTTTGTTAAATGTTTTGGTTCTATTTTAATGGAATTGCTGGTTTTAACCTGCTCAGATATAGTAAGTGTTCCAGCAGAATGAGCGGTAGGCGAAATGCTATCTGTTGCTTTGAAGAGTTGCATTCGCTTCATCAGTGACGCCAGTTTTTCCATTTTTAGTTCAGTAAACTGTAAAAGTGTGGGTGGACAGATGGCTCTTGTCCATGTGCCTGCATCCAAATAGTCTTGACAGAGTTTTACCATCCGACACAGTGTCTGATCTGTATTTGTGTGACATGTATTTGGTAGAAGAATAAAAGTTAAATGCTACCCTTGTTCTGTTCTCAGAATGGGTTATTTGTTGCTTTTTTTGATTCGGCTTTAAAGGATAATTTGTTAGACATATGAAAGGCTGTTTTACTATTGCTGGGATATGCCACCTTTCTGGTGGTTTAGCAAGCTTTCCATTAGGAGTTCTGCATCTGTTGTAGTTTAAAATAGTTTCAGATTGCCTTTTGGGTCGAGATGTTTTGGTGGAACTAGGAGGGGCTCTTCTCTTACTTTTAACAAATACAATTGTTTATTCTATAGTTCATTGTAAAGGATGCATTCTAGATGGAAAACAAGAAGTAGATTTCAGTGTAAGTGTCATTATATTTTGTCTTTACAAATTAATAATTTCTCAACCCGGGGGGGTGTATACATCTAATTCCCTCCCCAATATGGAATGTCCAACTGTCTGCAAGTGCAGCTGCGTTCTATGTGGAAACCACCCTGCCAATTTGAGATAGCTGGCACATGTACGGTCTCCTCTGAAACATGTGCCGTCCTGCTTCTTTTTACACAGCTAAGCTTGCATATAGCAGTGTCAGAGGAGGGACCTTGCATATGCGTCTTTGACATGCCGTCTTACAAGCACCCTCAACAGCTAGCGGGGGTCACCTAAGAGAGATGAAATACCCTCCCATACCCAGGGCCCTATGGAGCTACCAGCCACAGTCTGCACTGTCACAGTCAAACGAGGCAGTGAGGCTCATCCATGCACCACAGCGTGGCGCCTTACCTGAATGAGCCATCCAGCAGCACAAAATTTTGGTATCTTTGTTTAAGTCTTTTGACATAACTGCCTGTTGCCGTTCTGTTCAAAGCCTGTGCATGATGACCGTTTTCCATCAGGAGTTTGGTGACCATGGTTCAGTGATTATCATGTTGCACATGGCATTTCAGTGCATTCCATTTGCCCTGGAAAAATTTGGTGTAAAATCTATGGAACATTCATAAAGGTTATGTTTTTTTTTAATGGATGTGAATTATCCCATTTTTAATCGCTGAGCACGTGCTTTTTCAGGGTCACTTTGCTGCCTTGCTCTTGCAAATGGTCAGTTTGTGTGGATGAACACAACAGAGCCTGGGGATTCAGTGGTGGAACCGCAAAGCCTTGCAAACACAAGTCGAGGTCTGGAGTGAACGCTCCACAGCCTTAATTTCACCCAAGATAAGTGGTTTGAGAGCTTAACCCAGGCGTCTTGCTGAAAGGGTTAAATGTCACACAAGAGTGACTGGATGGCAATTCTAAACTCTCAGGACCTGAGCCCACAGTAATCAAATTCATATCTCTGCCCCCAGCTCACCATCTTAAAAGGCAGTTAGGCTGCACTTTATTGAACACTGCTCGCTGTGGTTGGAAGTGACAAGTAGGTCATGCAGATAGAAACTAATAGATGATTATATCAGGCTCGGCAAGAAGTCTCTGCTGCCTGGCCACTGGGTATTTGCGGTCGGCCTGGGCTTTGGCACACTGGAGGCCGGGTACGCCGAATGTGGCCCGGGGAGTGTGTTTTCTCCTTCGTTGATAATTGTTCTTAACGTTTAATGGTTTAGATTTTAATATTTTGCCCTGAATTTAGTCTTTAGCCAGCATGGAGCAGCACAGACTCTGGTCAGCATGGTTTCTTTCATGGTTCTCTTTCAGTCTTTTCCGCTGGCTTTGATTTTGCTGGAATCCCTTCTGACTTGTTTGGATTCTAGTTCCCCTTATTTACATTCACCTGTTTACCTTCAACACAGGCTTTGTGTTACTTCGCTTTTTTGCATTTTTAGAGCCTTTTGCCGAACAACCTGGTGCTGCTTCCCCAAAGCCGATCCCTGTACTTCCCTCTCCAGATGCGTGGTTTTAAATGTCGCCGGTGAGGCCACCATGTTGCAGTTTGTCTTTGACCGACCCCAGGCCCGTGTGCTCGAAGCGCTGTGTTCCTTTTTCTTTAATTTTTTATTTTTCCCATCTCCTAAAATTTCAAATGCGTGGCCTTAATTGCCTGTCCCTTCATGGCATTGTCCACAGACAATCTGGGAAGGCACACCCTCCGGAACATGTGTAGCCACCCAGCTGTGTTTTCCCCTTGCTGTCCACCACCTTCTCCTCTGCCCAGTTGGTAAAGCTGGCCCAGGCAAGTTAAAGCAGGCGATACATGCTTTATCTCTTGCACTGAGTGCCCGTCTGGATGAAACGGACAGAAACTGGTGAACAAATGCAATGTCATGTAATGGCTGAAACCCACAGTCTATGTCCAATTGTCCATACAGTTGTCACTGGCATGGTCAGGGCAGGAATCAGACTGTGGTGCGCATTAAAGAAGTAGCCTATTCCAGATGGCTTTGCCTCCCGAAAGCCCTTTATGAGCTGAGATATTTTGCGTGATAGGAGAGTTTGGTGCCTGGGACTGGTGTTTCATCACACAGTTTCTAGAGTCTTCATTTATCGTCCAAAATATGAGTGTGCACAAAATGTCCACATGCCTTTTTCGACAACGTATACTGCAGCCACAAAATTATGACTGTTCTACTCTATAAAAAGGCTTCCACACACGTGTCTGGATTCTGAAAGACTGTTTTTCCTGGTCATGGTGTCCAGTTTAGGGCAGGCCCTGCAAAGATCCACTGGTGTCTGTTACATGGAATGCATCAATCCAATAATGTGCATCTAATATCCGGTTGATTTAAAGATTGGAGTTGGACTGATACTCGTGAAAGAGCACATTGTGATTGCTTGTGTTATCAGTATCATCCTTTTTTTCTGTGTGGTAAGCAGTGTAGTGACTGATCTCATCATTGGTCTATGCGCC
The DNA here is from genome assembly GCA_029718625.1 of Synaphobranchus kaupii. NCBI lineage: Eukaryota > Metazoa > Chordata > Actinopteri > Anguilliformes > Synaphobranchidae > Synaphobranchus > Synaphobranchus kaupii. The sequence continues at coordinate 58,421,359 of CM056380.1, read as the reverse complement.
TGCTTTTTTTATGAGGGTGAAAACTGGATCTTAGTAAACTTATTTTGATCTGGTAAATAAGCCATGTTATTTTCTATTCAGTTGTTTATCATAGGTTGATAAATGAGTTACATTTTTATAATGAACAGTCTGAAACCGTCCGGTTGCCATGGAACTTTGAGAAGGTCTCAGCCATGGTCTGACGATCCTTGTGTTTCAGGTTTTGTGGCATTGGGTGCAACCAGAAGTGTTTTTCCAAGGAAAATATATTGGCTTACAGGCTTGTGAGTCCCTCATCATCATCTAGTAGTAGCTTTCCAAAAAGGGAAAATTTCCTTGCTGTGTGCTGCCCAAAGATGCACAATTCCCCCAACTCCTGGTGGCGTCTGAACCTATGAGAACTGCATTTCCTGTAGTGCATCACTTAGAAGAAAATTAGTTTGTTAAAGAAAGGTTTGTGCCTTCTGAATGCCAGCTACTGGCTGTTCAGGTGAGACATAATTATTGTTGAGCAAGACGTTGCATCAGTAAAATAAAAAAAATAACAATAGCCGCTTGAAATTGAGAAATTTCAGGCCTGTCAGACTCCTATAGGGTCATTCTTTGTGCTTACAGCGACTTCTTAATTATCCCAATCAGTCACTGAGTTTTTAATCATTCTGCACACAGTGAAAAGTATACTTATTTGTTCTTTATTTGCTGACAGTGTCCTGATCCGCGGTACCTTTGCTGAGAGTTAGAAATGAGAGTGCAGGATGTGAATATAAAATAAAGCAAATCACCCTCCCAGTGTTATCTGCAAGGCAATATATTGCAATAAAAACAATTACAATGGGCATTTCGCAGATGCTCTTATCCAGAACAACCTCCACAGCTGACATTATTATTTCTTTGTTTACATATAATCCGTGCGTAAAGCTGTATATTTAGTGATGCAATACAGGATACGTACCTTGCTCAAGAGTACAACAGCAGTACCTCACTTGTGAAATTAGCCCACTACCTTAGAGTTACAAGCCCAGGTCCCTTGCCATTATGCTACACTGCCACTTAAAACAAAGTCCTTCAGCCTATCTCCAGTGTGTATCCTGAGAGTAAGCCGCTACATCTCATCTTTTTCGGCCAAAAGCACAGCTTCAATATAACCGACGGGTACGTGTCGCTTTTGTGAAAAAAATACTGTACTGACTGTACTGGTGTTGTCAGAAAGTTAAACCGAAGCCAATCTTGTCAGGGCAGGCTCTCTCTGTCTCACACCTGGCTGTCCAGGAGCTTGGTTTGTGCCCCCTTATCTGTAAGCCGAAATGACAGGGAGTCAACAGCATCAGAATGTAAAAAATAATGACGTATGAGCCACCCAAAAATAATTCACTGAAAAATCTTTACCTCCGAGGAACTGAAGCCTGTTCTTCCTTTGAGACTTTTCCGCCTGAATAATCAGCCCAATAGCAGTATTCTAATGTAGAGTTATCTATGGATCTTAACAAGGGTCCTAGGCCCTTTGGAGGAAAAGTAGCCCCACATCACAGATCCACCACCATACTTTCCAGTGGAGATATGGCTCGTTTCTGCACAAGTACCCACCTTTGGTATTTATTGCCAAAAAGCTCAATTTTCATCTTGTCTGACCATAGCAATAGCACCCAGTTCAATTTAAATTCCGGTCTCATTTAGCAAACTCCAGGCGCTTACGTTGTACGTGGCATGATGACAGCAGAGGCTTTCTTCTGGCATAGAGATGGCATCTAATTGTATCCCAACGGTAAAATTGCATTTGTGTAGAGGTGTGCCTGCAACATGGCAGATGTGGAGAGTGGTGGATAATTTATACATGTCACGCGTTCCGTGAAAAGGATTCCGCAAAGGCTACACTTCTGTTTCCTCACTGAAGCATCCTCCGGGAGCCTCATCGTTCCCCACTCCTCCGAGGAGCATTTAGCGGTTTGGAATGTCCTTAAAGATGGCGAACCTCGATCGATTTCCAGATCTGGCAAGGACAGAGGCGAAGAGGACGGATAAAATAAGCGATTGGAATCCACCCTCAGGGTTTTTGGCCTGTGTGTCCCCTCATATTTATTCCCAAGTGAAACAAAAACTTGAGAATGGCCACATAATAGTTCCTACAGACTCAGGGACATCATGTATAAATGGTGTATACGCACAAAAAAGATGCCTATGCCACTTTCTCCGCAGATTTGGGATTTATAAAAACAAACTTCACGTCAAAACACACACCCATTTACGCAAACTATGATCCATGTGTACACACATTTTGGAGACTGGGAATTGGCGACTCCAATGGCAAAGTAGTGAAATACAGATACAGTTGAAGTCGGAAGTTTACATACACTTAGGTTGAAGTCATTAAAACTAATTTTTAACCACTCCACAGATTTCATGTTAGCAAACTATAGTGTTGAGAAGTCAGTTAGGACATCTACTTTGTGCATGACGCAAGTAATTTTTTCCAACGATTGTTTACAGACAGATTATTTCACTTTTAATTCACTATATCACATTTCCAGTGGGTCAGAAGTTTACATACACTAAGTCGACTGTGCCTTTAAATTGTCAAAAGACTCTTGATATCTTATTTTCTGGTACTCTTACAAGCGATCTCTATGGGAATTGGGGGGTGGGACTAGATTTAGCTGTAAATTGCACTGGAACAGTATGGAAACACATGGTTGGCTAAATGGCTGTAAGTCATCAAGGGTCAGACGTATCAAACAAGCCTTAAATCATCACTCTGCTGCCAGAAATACAGTAGATATGGATGGATAACTTGAAGGGTTTCTTCTCCGGACTTATTTTTCCATAGAGTTTAATAGGAAAATTTAATCCACTTTAATATCCGACCGCTTATTCTTTATTTCCTAAATGGTTCAGCTGCTGGGGTATGCTGCCACTCCAGAAATATCTTTTTACTTGTTTTGCCCCTACAGAACTATTTCCACCAAGCAATATAGCCTGTTTAACCTCTACCTCCGTAAAGAGCATCTCATTTTCACACTTGAAGTTTCTTTTTTTGTCTTGTGGTGTGACTTCTCCATTTTCTCTGGCAATGATTTGTAATGACAAGCTATACATTGGGTGCTCCATTAATCATTTGTGGTTATTTGTTAACAGGGAGGGATACTAGGCTCATGCACGTGCGCAAAATGTCAAGTTGGTTACGAGAAAATTGTGTGCAGTTGTTGTTTTTAAAAAAAAATAAAAATAAATAAATATTACATGCTTATATTGTGAGTGTAAAGTCATGCTGATAATCGACAACGGAAAAACCTTTTTATAGCCTTTTTTGCTCATATTTTACAGGGTTGCCATTTGCCAATAATTCTAGTTTCTAAATTTCTCATTTAGAACCATGAATCGGAAGAGCAGGGATTTTCTGCCCAGTTCACATGAAATCCATATTATTTTGCTGCTGTTTCAGATAGCTTTGGGCCACCAGAAGCTGCTCCACTGATTCACACTATTGTTTGCTTATTTTCAGCCATTGTTTCAGCTTGTGAAGCTAAGAAAACTGGGACTTAGCGATAATGAGATCCAGAGGCTTCCTCCAGAGATCGCCAACTTCATGCAGCTTGTAGAACTGGATGTCTCCCGGAATGGTAAGAGGGCAAAAACCCACGACACTAACATTACTCAGTTTCACAATCTGAAACATTTCATTTTATTAAGTGCAAATCTGTAGAAAAGCACAAATGCTTCACTTTGCATTAAATTTGCTTTGTGAAAAACTGTGAAAACTGTTGGTGAATCGTTTTGTTTTATTTATTCATTTATTTTTTATACATTTAAGAGTCCAACAAGTAAAAAAGCCTTAATTGGCAATTTATAAACTATCCAACATAAAATATTTATAACACCCTTCTAAATGCTCTCAAAGATTTGGCTCCCTGCAGGTTACAACGCAGGTAATTTCCTGCTACCTGGGTGGCTGGGGGGATGTTAATGACATGTTAAAGGTGACCCCCACCCTACTGTATGCTGTGTCTAATTCTACACACAGCCTAACACACGGCCTGATGTGTTTTTGTGTAGAGTTACGGTCTTCTGCGCTCCTTCAGGTCAGGGATCACAACGCTTCCTGGCGGGGCGGGGCGGGGGGGGAGAACAGAGTGACAATTATGTTGATTACATCAGCCAATTATAGAAGGTCAAACTCTGCATGTTTGGTGTGGGCTGGCCCTAATTTGTGGCGTTTCAAAGGAGCTTAAATAGACTGTGCTGCCTTTTGGACAGCGTGTTTACCGAACAGCTGGATGCCTCAGTTTGAGGGATGCACGTTCTGAAATGTGGCCTAATTAAGCTCACTAGTTATACTTAAATATGCTTAAATATGGGCATTGCGCCCTTATTTATCTTTAGCAAGATTTTCTACTCCACTGCCTTTGAATATTCCCATTGGACAACAAGTGCCATCTAAGCAAAGCCCAGATGTGTGGGCATTTTATTTATTTATTTTTTTCTCTTTTTCTTGCAGACATTCTGGAAATTCCTGAAAGTATTTCCTACTGTAAAGCTCTCCAAGTAGCAGATTTTAGTGGAAACCCACTGACAAGGTAATTTACTTAATTTTGCTTCTTGCAGAAATGCAGCCAATAAGCAAATTGCTTCCAGTCCTAGTTTGTGTGATGTACATGGTCATTCTTACACAGGTAGTAGTATAACAGGCAAATGTTCAATGTATGGCTGTTGGGTGGCTCATTCGGTTAAGGACCACACTGTGGTGCAAGGATGTGCCCCACAGTCTCAGATCGAATCTGGACCGTGCCAGTGCCAACCGAACTGGCAGTGGGGTTCGCGAAGGAGGCTGCGGCATTTCAAATTAGGGTATGGATTGGACACCATGTTTGGTGCCAAATTTATAATGTGTAGATATATTTTTACAACGTATGGCACAATGACATCCGAGATGATGCTTCTTGATGATAATAGATCTTTTCCTCTGACTGATATTGTCTAAGTGACTGCAGTAGATTGCCACACCTCAAAAACTTCTTGTTATATTTTTAGATGGTGAATCTTTTCATTGGAATGGGATTAATGTAACCCAACTACTAAGCACTAACATTGATGTACTTGCCCAATAAGGCTTATGTGGTCGATGATAAACACACAAGAGAAATCCACAAGAACTTCGCTTTAGCAGCACAACTCTTGAGTAATCTTAGTTTAGTTTAAGCACAAGTAATCTCAGTATTGTTTCCTCAAGGTTTTATATTTTCAGTGGGCTGAGTGTGAAATTTCATCTATGTTGCTTTTCATTTGAAGTTCAGATGTTTAATCAACGTGATGTTATTTGAACAGAGTTTACGGGCCACACATGAAATGAAAGGAAGATTTGTAAGCACACGGATGTCTCCTGGCACCTGACCGTTGACATTTTCCGCTCTCGGTGTTCAGTTTGAATGGCCTCATGGGTGACGCACAACAATATAAGGATGGCGATGACTCTCGTATAGAGGTGACACCAGGCAACACAAGATTAAATTGCTTTTGCACTGCGTTACCCACAAGCTTCTCTGGTAGCAAGGTTCACTGAGTGTTGCTACCTGGTTCTGCAAGCCAGACTGCTTCCAGCTCTACCGTGCGAAAGGGGTATAATGAGCCGCCCTGGTTCCAGCTCTACAGTGGGAAAGGGGTATAATGAGCCGCCCTGGTTCCAGCTCTACAGTGGGAAAGAGGTATAATGAGCCAGCCTGATTCCAGCTCTACAGTGGGAAAGAGGTATAATGAGCCAGCCTGGTTCCGGCTGTACAGTGGGAAAGAGGTATAATGAGCCAGCCTGGTTCCAGCTCTACAGTGGGAAAGAGGTATAATGAGCCAGCCTTGTTCCGGCTGTACAGTGGGAAAGGCCAGGGGTATAATGAGCCAGCCTGGTTCCAGCTCTACAGTGTGAAAGAGGTATAATGAGCCAGCCTGGTTCCACCTCTACAATGGGAAGGGGGTATAATGAGCCAGCCTGGTTGCAGCTCTACCATGGGAAAGGGGTTTGACTAATACAGTAATGGTGCAGTATTTTGGTGCTCTGTGCTGTCTCTGCTCCTGCTCTCTGCTCCCTGGTAGTGGTGAACCCACTCGCTGCCATATGCTTCAGTTTGGGGATTTACCCTCCGCAGAGGCCTGATTACAGAGGGCTTTTCGTAAGAACATGGGCTGCTTTTGGACAACGCTTTTTAATGAAAAACACACAGGCACGCTAACCAGCGCACAAAACATGTGTCCTGATGCTCGCAGTGTTCTTAATGGCACAATCATGCACACGGACACTGTTGTGGACTGAGACTACCAGTGGGGTATCATTCCAAATCAGGTGGCTTACGACCAGAATCTCCCAGACAGACACGATCCACTCGGTGAGAGGCCGGAGAAACAAACAACCCACCGGCGACTTTATAACCTTCCAGCTGTGAGAGAACACGGCAGGGATTCTCTCACGGTCTCAAACGCCACTTTTCAGTTACATTTTTCAGAACGCCGGCTTCGGCCATTCCCAACAGCATGGATGCCTTTTTATAAGAGCAGCAGAATTGGGTATTTAAATGGAGCCCTGCTGCGGGCTCTGGACAGGCTCAGGTTTTTCTGTCTGATTCCATCCCAGTGACTTTTTCTCCCTTTTCAGGTTGCCTGAGACCTTTCCAGAGCTGCAAAACCTAACATGCCTTTCCATCAACGATATATCATTGCAGGCCCTTCCGGAAAACATTGGAAAGTAAGTGTGTGATTTATTATTTTTTTCCTTGGGAAGTCCTGTTCTTAGATTTAGTCACCACTGCTGCGGACAAACCTAATAACTTTGGCTCTGATCCCAGCTGTGCCGGAGAATTAAACCGTTCAGTCCATCATCTTCAGGTATACTTCGCTTTATCAAAGTGCACCTTCCAGTATCTTTGGTGCTTCAGAACTGGGCTTTCAATTTTGAGAAGGAATCATAACTGAATACTGCAGAGTCCTTAAAGTGATGTGTTTTTTCCCCCCTGCCAGTTTATAGCTGGTTGCGGTGCGGGGAATCTATCAGTCCCGTGCTGGGTTGTTTTTGCTCTTTTGGTGGAGGAAAGCATGAGGGCCATCATGATAGTTAGTCTGGATTTGGTCTCGACCGGTGCGACCACCCCTGGCACCGCACTTCACAGGGCCTCGCGGTGAGAGGGGAAATTACTTTAAATAATAACCATTTATTTTTTTTATATAAAATAATATTTATCTAAAATAGCATACATATCTTCGTGAAGCACACCCAGACACATGGAAATACATTTAGCCTAAATGGCGTTTTGGAAAGCTGACGTTATGTGAGAAGTAGCTATAGGCTTACATCCCTATACATTATAGCTACGTGCAGCCTGCAGCTAGATATTTTTCAAATTCACTTAAAGTTGTTTTTGTCAAGTCGGTGGCAAAATGGCAAGCTCAAACCGCAGAGACCGAGACAAATTCAGAAACTATGCTACAGCTCAGGAGCGTAAAAGAGAAACAAGAAAAAGAGATTCATTAAATGTAAAATTGAAAGGTTCCTTGGATAGATTCATAAAGAAAAATGTGGAGGAGGAGGAGATCGCCGCTTAAGCAAGTGTGCTTTTTCACCGTCATGTGAATGCGCTCGTCAAACCGTTACATGATATTAACGATGTGCGCTTTTCTTTTGCTCAATTTCTCCAGTTAAAATTTTAAAACGAGCATAGCTATATAGAGCACAAATTGTAGATTGTTCTATTGATTGTGGTGGAGCGTAAAATAATTGCAAAGAGTCACGATGTTGAACACTATTTCTTTCATTGTAAAGAGAGGCAAAAGACAGGCAGAAGGTGGAATATCATTGAAGTGTCAAGAAGCGAAGTGCAAGGTCTGGCGCTGTGACACAAGAAAATTAATCTGCAATGTTAAAACACGTCAAACACATCTTCACAAACATTGTCATAAAGGCCTACTAGGCCTACTATAGCCTAATGGGAATACTGATTAGAATCATCCGGAGAAATATGCTTGAAAAAATGCTGAATCAAATTGGTGCGACTTGCTGCGATCCATCTCTTAATATGCTGTCAGTAGCCTATTTATAAACTTTTATTTTATATCCTCTGCCTGCTTTTTACCTTTCTTTAGGCCTACAAGGAAAAAGCATCAACATCATGAACTTGCAATTATGGTCCACCTCAATAGAACAATCTACAATTCATGGTTCATAGCTATGATCGTACCACAACCCACAGTATTATTGTTTTAATTTTAATTGGAGAAATTAAGCAAAAGTGTGGTGAGTTGTTATTGTTAATTACAGTATTTTAATTCAAGGGCAGAGTAATGGCATAGCCTACTAATTCTTCAATTGGTTTGTTGTATATGGTTGGTTTGTGTGATGTAGCCTGTAAATCCTTTGTTCATAGTTACATAATAGATACTATTTAAGCTTATGACGGGTTAGCTATGACGTCATTGCGTTAACAGCTGGGCCCCGCATAGGTTGACTCGCCCACCCCTTGAGACGGCCCTGAGCGTAGTGCAGTGGTTCGGGAACTGGAGCTGTAATCCAGAGATGGCAAGATTGCATGTTTGATTACCACATAGGGCACATTGATCAAGGTACATATTCCTTGAGCACAGGACTTTGCCTGAACAGCTTCAGTAATATTCCTTGCTTTATAAATGTTTAGTATGTAGAATTACAAGCTTTCTATGTTGCTCTGGATAAGAGCATCTGATAAATGCCTCTATAATTATATGTAGTCAAGATGAGGTGGGTAACTCGATGGTAGAGATTAGCAACTGTCATGTAGAGTCGTTGAGTCACATTTACTGTAAATAATTGGATTTGCTGTGTCTCACTCTTGAAAAGACAGAAGAAATTACATTGGTTTGAATTGGGCTGTCCCAATGTGTTATTATGAGTGCTTCAGTCTTCTTGGTGATGTTTATGAGTGTTGCATCCTTCTAAAAGCTAGGAAGTCATGGGTATGCATTGGCCTGTTGAGATAAAGCTTTCGTAGTTTTTTTTCAGTATAAGTTTCGCTCGTGGTCAATAGGGCTGGGTATTGAAACTCAATACTTTTTGAGCACCGACCGAATCATGTCCGTAGCACAGAGTATCGAAAACTGTCCAAGTATCGAAAAAGTATTCGGTGCCAATTTTCGGTACTTTTTGGCAAAAATTTCTAAAATTATCTGTTAAGTACCAAATCTTTAGCCCCACCAGGGGAACTCTTTCTTGTTTTTTTTTTCTTGATTTAAAGCATATTCTTCATTTTAGACAGCTGTTTGAGTTGACAACATTAAACACTAAAGCATTCGAGAGGTTTTGGTTCATTTTGTTAAATGAGAATTTTTTTTTGGATATTGTTGGAAAAATCTCTTTACACTCAGCAAAGAAAGGTATCGAAAAAAGTATCGATTTGGCATCGGTATCGAACTCCAGGTATCGGTATCGAAAAATTTCAAACGATACCCAGCCCTAGTGGTCAGAGACAGCCATGAGCAATTGTGTTGCCTCTTAAGAATCAACACTTTTCAGTGAAGGTTAGAGCCAGTTGATTGTGCGTCATTCAGGAGTCCACCACAAACTTGTCGGCCAGATGTTGGCTGTAAAGGAGCAGCACTCAAAACGCATTGTCTGGAACACATGACTCATTGGTCTGATAAGAGCCGTAAACCACAACCATGGCCTTTGAAGCATAGCCGTGCTCTCGAGTTTCTTCCCTGAAGGCAACGCCATAAGAAGGAAAATGCCATCAGACGTGAGTGAGTGAGTGAGTGAGTGAGTGAGTGAGTGAGTGAGTGAGTGAGTGAGTGAGTGAGTGAGTGAGTGAGTGAGTGAGTGAGTGAGTGAGTGAGTGAGTGAGTGAGTGAGTGAGTGAGTGAGTGAGTGAGTGAGTGAGTGAGTGAGTGAGTGAGTGAGTGAGTGAGTGAGTGAGTGAGTGAGTGAGTGAGTGAGTGAGTGAGTGAGTGAGTGAGTGAGTGAGTGAGTGAGTGAGTGAGTGAGTGAGTGAGTGAGTGAGTGAGTGAGTGAGTGAGTGAGTGAGTGAGTGAGTGAGTGAGTGAGTGAGTGAGTGAGTGAGTGAGTGAGTGCTGTGTTGTGATTGCACCTCCACCTGTCCGTCATGTTGCAATGATTCGGCATGTAAAGGCATCTTATTTAGGTGATGCAGTATCACATCTTATATTTCTAGTTGCAACCACTATGCACTATGTTTTGCTGTTTCTCATAAGTTTCTTCTCAACTACTTTTTTTAGTGAACTTTATGGCTTTCAGCTAAAGAATTTACTTAAATTATTTATTTTTTTGTGTCTGTGTGGGGGGGTCTCTGATACTCCCAAAATGCTTCTGTTGGTCAGCTTTAGTGACAGGTCAACTGCATCTGTTTAATCCTGCAGTGACGATGTACCAGCATCTCCCCATGGAATCCGCTTTTTCTGACATTTGGATGTCAAATGGTTTTTTGATAGGGCACAGACCTTGGGATGAACCTTTGTAAGACCACTGGGCCATGACTGTAAATTAGCATTGTGCGGGTATTAGCTCAGTACTTGCCTTGACTTAGTTGGTTTCACAGATGGGCCAGTTGGACAGTGACTCCAAGCGTAGGTCTGTCTCCTCTTTCAGCAATAAGTCGATTAATGTTAGGAGTAATATTACACTCATTTCACTCCATTTAGTCATAAATAAGGCTGGGCTGATATTTTGGTGATGCGGTAAAATGTCTATCCTATTCCTTTTAATGTGCATTTCACATTCTAGGCACACATTTAACAATATTTTAGTTATTTTTTGATGGCTGTGTTGTGAGTGTGGCTGGGTGCTAACTAATTGATGGGCTTGTAAGGGTCTCTGCAGGCCTATACAACAGTGCACCTTCGGCCCCGATATTGGTTGGCCTTGGTTTCACTGAAATAATCTGCAATGCATTATTTAATCCTCTATTCCTCTACTCATCCAGTTTTTATGGGAATAAAATGTATCGCAGTCGAGCAGTGAATGTATGGGAAATTTGATATTGCCCACAGTGTTTTCTGGAATCAAAATGTTTTTTCCTGAGGCTCTAAGCTCTAAACATAGATGTTTATACTATTACATCATTCGTGATGTGTGCTTACATTTGATTGGTATTGGAATAATGTATGGCTGCCAAGGTTAAATATTCAACTAATGAAGTCTAATGAAGGTTCTGCTTCAGTTCTCTGAGACAGTGACTCATAAAGTTTTATTTCTCTGGTATATTCAGTGAGGTGAATTTCAGCAATGTTGGTAAATTTACCAAACCTTACCGCAGCGTTGTGTTCTCATCTGCTTCCTGCCACCGCATCCTGTGAGCAAAACCTCAATTTTTTGTTTGTTTTGAATGCTGATCCATCAATACACCATCTATAATCAATACATGAACTATTGGTCAGATATTAGCATAATCAAGTTTCCCAAGCATACTTATCTGCTGTACTTCCATCTCATGCAAATATGAGTGGGACTCAAGCCAGTTACCCTGTCAGTGCTTGGATCACCACCTAAGACTCAACACAATCACCTTGCTGGTACTTGAATTGTGGCTCTAGTTTAATGCTTAAAAATGACTTTAGGCTCATAATTTGGTAGCAGAAATGCAGGCCTGTGATTGGCTCAGTGTACAATTGTAAGCAGGTGGAAAAAGCTACATGATTGCATTGTGAGAACACTTAATCTCATCGCTACCTGCATTAAAATGATGAATTTGTTTTCCTGCAACAAACTTTGTGGCACATTGTAGCAACTGTCACTCACTGACTCACTGGGAAGTTTGTCGGACCCGAGAGTCAGACCAACCCTGCCCCCCTCTGTGTGGGAATGGATGGGAGACTAGATGGGCTCTTTGACAGTTAAATTAAATCCCTTCCAGGAAGTGTGACGCCTACATGCACCTTGAGTTTGTACACGGGTCAAAGATCACAGTAAGGTGGAGAACTTGATTTTGAACTGAAAAATGTCTCTGATACGTCTGTGAGATGGGGGTATGTGACCAACCGACACATGTTAGGTATGTCTCTGTTGGCCTGCAGAGAAAAAAGAGTGAAATAATATAATCCGGCCTACAACCCTGTAGCATATAGCTTGCAGAACGTATAGAGCAGGTGTACCCAGGCCTGACCCTGGAGAGGCACAGGGTCTGCTGCCTTCTGTTTTCACTTTAAAATCAGTAACCAATTTAGAAACCTGGTGAGGTGAGTTAATTGTGTAATCAACTACTTTGAACAATCAGTAACTCGGTAATAGGAAAAAAAAACCTGCATATCCTGTGGCTCTCCAGGACCAGGGTTTGGGGAGTCCTGGTGTCGTGTATTTCTATAGTTATCTGTGGCCTGCAGGCTGACATTAAGCCAGCTGCTATGTGCTCATAACTATGTGTAGGTAAACCAATGCCCTTTTGTTCATTGTTATAACAGAGATAATTCAAAGCAGTGACAGTAATTAATTAATGGTAATTCCTGGGTTGTCTTTTCTCTGGTTGATCAGATAGACTCCTGCCTGCACCAGCTGGGCATCGATTGTATTCGTCCAACATGCAAGCTGATGGACTGCAGCATGGAGCTGTCCCTAATTGCCCCAAATTGACTAAAAACTAAAAACATGGGGAGAACAGATAATGCTGTGGATTAAAAGACATGCTAGAAGATTATCGTGGGAACTGGAAGTATGACCTAAAGGGACGTGCTTGTACTGAAGCAGTGGGGGGAGGTTTTAGCCGTTGCATGTGTGCCTAGGTGGAACAGCGGAGATCCTCTCGCTCTTCTAAATCTGGTGCAGTCGGCCACGGGCGTCGCTCGGGGGCCTGGCAGCCGACCTCGCTGCTTTGCGGGCAGGCGGTCGCGCCATCGAAGAGATATTATTTATAGATATAAACCTCGCTGCTGGCTAGCTAATCCCCTGGCTTGCCCCTCTGTAGCTTAGATAGAATGCATTTACCCTCACTCCTGATTTGACTCTAATGCAGCGGAGGAAAGCCACCTGACTGCCCTTCGTAAGCAGAGCAGGCGATGCAGAGAAACGCGGCTGACGTTAAACCCTGGTCAGATTACGAAATTATGTTTTTCTGCCGTTTATGCAATGGCTCTGAGTGTAAGCCCACAGTAGCGTTGGTGCTTTTTATTTTTATTATTTTATTTTATTTTATTTTATTTTTGAATAAACACCCGCTTAAAAGCGCAACCCAGTCCCGGGCGTCCATAACTGCATAAATGCACCGTCTACTGTTAGAGTCTGAAGAATGTGTGACATCATCACCCTGCAGACCCTCTTGTACATCTGTGTCCCATTGTCATTACGGTAGAAGGCTCCTGTGATGTAAAGTCCCATTCTGCGGTAGAAGGCTCTTGTGATGTAAAGTCGGTCTGGTGCGGACATTCCTGGACATGCAGTGCTGGCCAGTGTTCCTAAGAATATAACCTTAAGCCAACCTCTCTGCCCTTATCCTGCAAAGACACGGTAGCCTCTGCCCTCAGTTTAGCACATTTCAGACAAATGAGATCCTGTATCCATGCATCCAGGGTGCCAATTAGGACATTTGCCCATGCTAAAAGTGATTCTGCATGCGATTGGACGGTGGGTCTTTGTCACTAAAGTAATCTGGGTTTTTAACCAGTGGTAACCTCTGCCAGTGCTTCCGTTCTATTCATTGATTGGACAGGACTGCTAACGTGTGTGTGGCGGCAGCTCTCTCAGATAACTGCAGCCGCGGAAGCTTTCCCAGGAGACGCATGCACAAATCTCATGTGGCCGTACATTATATAACGGGTATTGCACGCTAGAGCCTAGTGCCTGCTCCCACTTGGACCTGCTCCTGTTAGGACATACATCTGCTCCCTTGCCTCTCCAGCGCAGGCTGTTTGCGCGCTATAATGACGTTTCGTATTTCCACGGTATGCAATATTTGTCGTGATGCGAGCGATTTGCGTGCCACGCGACTTTACTCCGTTTCCCCCACAAGGCCCCAGTGTGGTCACCCCAACTCCGCCTGTGTGATTCACTCAGCCTGGGTGATAAATTACGTTGGAACTTTCCCCTTCTTTCCCATATTCTTTATTTCTTTGAGTAGGACTCAGAGAAACAGAGTTTCTGTCCTTCAGGGACTGGTATCGGTTGGAGCTGCAGTGTGTCAACACAATGAGCCGATTGTCATTTGTTTCTGAATATCTCTGTGCCTGAAATACCGTGATGCCCTTATTTGAGACTAGCCTTAACGTCATGGTCTTTAAAAGCTCATGGTCTTTTTGCTTGTCTATGAAGTTTCTTCATGGGCTAGCATCCCCTTACCTATCTGACGGAGAGTAACCTCTTGTTCACACCAAGATACAAAACTCAGACCTTTGGCAGGGCATCATTTAGTGTCTATGGCCCCAGCCTTTGGATTTGGCTGCAAAGAGGGTCTGAGGGCTGCTTTGGATGGTTTAAGTAGCAACTCAAGACATACCTTTTTAGCATTGCTTTTACCTGAGTTCTTCCTGGTCTAGTTTTGGAGATCTTATTTTATTGATCTTATTTAATTTATTTCATTACCTCTCTTTTTGCACTTAGTTTGTTGTATTTCTTTTTTTAAATCTTTTTATTTATCTGTTCTTTTAATCTATTTTTTGTGAAGCTCTTTATGTTGCACTAAGGTGTATGAAACGTGCTTTATAAATAATGATTTATAGATTGATTGTTTTTGCTCTTTCTTCTGCGATAATATACAAATATGTAATTTTGGTATTGGAAGAATCATTATGTTATTAAAACCTTGACCAGTAATGGCCATAATGTACTTTCAGGTTCAAATGATTTACATAGAACTTATTTTATCACCTGATGAAATAGATTTTTGGTGGTGGGATTGTCTAAATTTTTTGATCGAGTTCTAACAGAGGATGTCACAGTGTTTTGCAAATATGATCATTTTAACATGGCATCAGATGTCAAAAAGTATGTGCCAAAATGCAATGCCTTCAAAAAAAATAAAAAATTACTATGTACTTTTTATTATTAGTTTTTCAGCCTCAGTGAGGGAAGGCTTTCCATAGTTTTGTTATTAGATATTTTCCTGTCTAACTATATGAATATTTCAATTTGTGAACATTGAACATTGTTTTCCCTACCCCATATGGTACATCCCCCCCTTTCTGATGTGAACCTTTTTACCTGTTTTTCTCCGTAGTCTTTCTAACCTGATATCACTGGAACTCAGAGAGAACCTACTGACATATTTACCTGAGTAAGTATCTCCAAAGCCAATTCATCTTTGTCAACTTGACTGGACTCAATGGATGTGGTCCAGTGGCTCCTAGCATTGTTTAGACCATGACCTATGGCCTGCTGTGTGGCTTAAAAACAACCGCTACAAAACTGAACTAGATCTGGCAACCCACTCATGTTTTCTGTGCATGCTGTTAAATTGCCACCCAAAATGCGGTTTCCGGAGACTTTCTGAGCTAAAGGCAGCATGATCTGATTGGCTATTTGAGGAGAACTGGTGCCTTTGAAGCAGCGGGGAGCCAATTCGACTTTATTTTATAAAGTCGAATTGGGCATTGGGGCATTATGTGGAAAATATAACTGTCCTGCCTTATAGACATGTGTGTTCCATATGTTGGAGGAATGTTTCACTGCTGTGTTTAGATCACTGCATGTGTACACACAGACTTTCCTAAAGAGAAACAGTAGCTCACAATGAACTGTTGGTAAAACAGCACATGCTACTGTGAGATCCTCTTGGTCTTAGCTGAATCAACACAATAGGTCTTTCACTCATGGATGTGATGTCACCTGGTTTCAGCCGCCTTTGATTGGCTTATCACAAACTGCATTGTGATGTCATCCAGACACAATTACCTAAGCTTGACTCACATTTCCATTCATGGTGACTGCTACAGAATGACGGTACTATTAAAAAAAAAATCTATGTTCAGTGACTAATAGATCTATGTTCTATTGTTTGCATAAAAGACTAATAGATCTTTTTGATTTTTTTTTGTCACAATGTTTCACACTTCTGATTTGCTTGGTTGGCACAATTTGGCTGTTTGTGATTTTGATTGGCACAAGTGTTCCATTTCCTGTCGCTAAGCTCTGGCCCTCTCTGCAGGTCTCTCGCTCAGCTGCACAGACTGGAGGAGCTGGATGTAGGGAACAATGAGCTGTATAATCTGGTAAGTTTATCTTGATGGATGTATCAGCACAACAAATAAATGTGTAAACAAAGCAATTGGACTGTTGCAGGTGACAAAGTTGAAAGATGAACCTCAAGTTCAAGTAACAGAATTAGCTTGATACATCCACTGTTTTCATTGTTCACGCACGCACACACACACACTCATGTCTTGTGTCTCATATATCTGGTTATTGAACTGTACTGCAATAACTCAAAAATGATAGTTGGTACATTTTTTCTGCCAGTGTTTTAAGGATGATGAATATGTGGGTTATTGGCCATCTCTTTGTTTGATTGGACAGAGAGACAGACAAAGAGAAGTGGAGAGAGATTATGGGAGCAGATGGAGAAATATTAACCTAAATCAGTGCTTGTATCTTAACAGATATTTCACATTCCACCGGCGTCCACAAGGTTATTGCTGTGTGCAACAGAGGCCTCTCCTTTGCGTGAGCCACCTGCTGTCCGATGTTCTCTGAAATCTTGTCATTCTTTTCACCCCTTCAGCCAGAAACAATAGGCTGTCTCGTCAGCTTAAAGGACTTGTGGCTGGATGGAAACCAACTGGCAGATATACCGGCGGTAAGCTGTTCCCAGTCCCTATACCTGTTGCTTGGTTTGTCTTGTTCCCGGGCTCTGTTGTGTGTGGAGGGACTAAAATCAAAAAGGTTTTGGTTCATTCAGCGCACAGGTCAGCCTTTGACTGAATGGGAAATACTGACCAAATTAGAAAAGAGGGAACGTTGCCCAACACCTCCTTTTTATTTACTAGATATGTAACCTGCAATGGGCCCCACATCAATTTCCTGACCTCTTTTATCCAGGAGAGTGCCCAACATCAACTATGACTTTATTTACCGCTATGTAACCCACATCAATTTACTGATTTGCTTATCCAGAGTTGAAGTCGGAAGTTTACATACACTTAGGTTGAAGTCATTAAAACTCATTTTTAACCACTCCACAGATTTCATGTTAGCAAACTATAGAGTTGGCAAGTCAGTTAGGACATCTACTTTGTGCATGACACATGTAATTTTTCCAACAATTGTTTAAAGACAGATTATTTCACTTTTAATTCACTATATCACAATTCCAGTGGGTCAGAAGTTTACATACACTAAGTTGACTGTGCCTTTAAATTTTTAATATTTGGTCGCATATCCTTTATATACTTTGATTTATACTAGATTTATATTTTAGATTTATATACTAGATTTAGCTGCAAATTATGCTGGAACAGTATGGAATACATGATTGGCAAAATGGCTGTAAGTCATCAAGGGTCTGAGGTATCAAACAAGCCTCAAACCATCACTCTGCTGCCAGATATGCAGTTGATATGGATGGATCACTTTAAGGGTGGTTTCTCCTGACAAATTCTCCTATTGAACTCGATGGAAAAATAAGTCAGGAGAAGAAATCCTTCAAGTTATCCATCCATATCTACTGTATTTCTGGCAGCAGAGTGATTATTTAAGGCTTGTTACGTCAGAGCCTTGATGACTTAGAGCCATTTAGCCAACCATGTGTTTCTATACTATTCCAGTGTAGTTTACAGCTAAACCTAGTCCCACCACCCAATTCCCATAGAGATCCATTCAAATGCAGAGACATTATAGTATCGCTTGTAAGAGTACCAGAAAATAAGATATCAAGAGTCTTTTTGATGATGTTGGGTCACAGACATCAGGAAGTCATGGCATGCAAAGGATATGCTACCAAATATTAAAAATTCAAAGGCACAGTCAACTTAGTGTATGTAAACTTCTGACCCACTGGAATTGTGATATAGTGAATTAAAAGTGAAATAATCTGTCTGTAAACAATTGTTGGAAAAATTACTTGTGTCATGCACAAAGTAGATGTCCTAACTGACTTGCCAACACTATAGTTTGCTAACATGAAATCTGTGGAATGCTTAAAAATGAGTTTTCATGACTTCAACCTAAGTGTATTTAAACATCTGACTTCAACTGTATATTTAACTAGCAAAGTGTACAACACAAGCTAATTATTTAGTCTGTAAACACCGGTTTATTTAACCAGGAAAGTGCTCAACATCCATTATGCATTTATTTACAGATATTTAACCTGTAATGTTGACTGAACTTTTACAGTGGTGATCAGTTGGAAGCAAGGTGGATTGGGAATGCAATGAAATGCAATATGTGACACAGCTGGTCAGCTGAAGGGGGTCATAAGTTTGGCAGATTGAGAGACCAAGTTTTGGACATTTTGTCTGAACCCATACTCTTTAAAACCCTAGTCTTTTGATATGTGGCATCAGTTTTAAACTAGGATCTTTGCCACAGTGAGTCACAACATCAGTTCTGACATTTCGTATGAAGGATAGCATCTCCTGTAGAACCACATAACTTTAAACTGGGAAACACTTTTATCTAGGCTGACTTGCAGTGTGAACACAGCGATTTTTATCACTGTGCTATACCTGGAAAAGCTTCTTATTTGATGGTACGGTTTGGTCCTATCCTGCAGTCTCACTTTTCTGCATGAACCTTGAACTTCAATCATGAACCTGCTAAAACATGCAATCACTGTCAGAGGTCTTTTAATTCTCTGAAAGTACGTGTAAAGTTGTGTCTGCAGGGGTAATGGCAGATATTTCCTTTAACAGTCTCTAAATAGGGGCTTTCGTTGAGTCTCCGTTCATTGAAACTGAAGGAAGATCTGATCTGTAGTATAAGCAACATGTCATCTGATGTTTGGAAAATGTCTACTGATGTTGCATTAATCACCATGTCACGTGACATTTTAGAAGCATCGCCACGCCATGTGATGTTTTAGAAGAGTACCGTTCTAAAGATGCAGCTTTTTCACGGACATCATTGCAGTGGAATGTTTGGAACATTTGATTATCAGTGGAAATACGACCAGTAACTGTGTATGAATGTACTGGTACAGTAGCATAGGCCATAATGAGCTATGTGGCACTTATTTATTGATTCACTTATTTCTTCCCATGGACCTGGGAGGGGCAGACCAATTCTGTCCACACCAACGCTCATGTGAACC
Source organism: Synaphobranchus kaupii (assembly GCA_029718625.1). NCBI lineage: Eukaryota > Metazoa > Chordata > Actinopteri > Anguilliformes > Synaphobranchidae > Synaphobranchus > Synaphobranchus kaupii. The sequence continues at coordinate 58,402,196 of CM056380.1, read as the reverse complement.
TCAACACGTGCCTCTTTAAGAACAATGCTTAAAGCAAAAGCCATGCTGAAAATTCATAATTGGTTGTTTTTGCCATCTGGCATTCTGTAAACCCTAATTCCGATTTCTCTCAAATCAAATGGTCGTAGATGGTTAAACCACATGGCATTGGATTGCAGTTAATGACACTTAATCAGGAAGTGTTGCTATGGTGATGGTAAAGATTGGTCCATTGGTGTGTCTGAGTGTGTTTATGTCTCCTGCAGGAGATGGGCAGCATGAAGAGTCTGCTATGCCTGGACGTGTCGGAGAACAAGCTGGAGCGCCTCCCAGAGGAGATCGGAGGCCTCACCTCACTCACAGACCTGCTGGTGTCACAGAATCTCATCGACTCTCTGCCAGAGGGCATAGGTTTGAGCTTCCAAATCCTGTCCGTCTGTCTGTCTAACACCTCATTTTTATTTACTAGATATGTAACCTGCAATGGGCTCCACATCAATTTCCTGACCTCTTTTATCCAGGAGAGTGCCCAACATCAACTATGCTTTAATTTACCTCTATGTAACCCACATCAATTTACTGATTTGCTTATCTGTATTTAACTAGCAAAGTGTACAACACAAGCTAATTATTTAGTCTGTAAACACCGATGTGTACAACACCGGTTTACTGGTTTGACGTATTTAACCCCTTTGTGCAGATGCCTAGTGACCATGCTGCCGCCGGCAAGATTTTGCTCAACTGAGATATTTGTTGCTCCTGCAGCCAAACTATTAGTGGAAATCACAGCGCGCATGACGTGACGCTGTTTTGTTATGCATAGCTGTCGGGAATACATGCTGGAATAGATAAGAGAATTGATAAGCTCGAAAGCGTACGATTCCTCGGAATCGGACAACTTGGAACACCGGTTCCAAGTTGTCCGATTCCTCGGAATCGTACGCTTTCGATTATGATTATGAAATTATGAAAATAAACAAATCTAAGTTTAAGTCTAAGTATTGTAAGTGGTACACCTGTCTTGTTTCATTTAAGGCATGTACCGAGTTTCTGTGATGCTCACACCTAGAGTTATAAAACCTTAAACAGAGCACCCCAAAAATCGGTGAGAATTGACCAAAATTTCAATCTGCGCAAAGGGGTTAACCAGAAAAGTGCTCAACATCCATTATCCATTATGCATTCTGGATGCTAACTGCATTTTGCATGCTATGGTGGCAAGTGACATATTTTTGTCTGGTGTCACGCCAGGGTTCTTGGCAGTCTGGAATGAAGACACTGGTGTGTAATCAATACTAATGGATCTTGGATGGAGTGGATTTGGCAGGGAGATAGAGCAGCTCACTTTTGGCGAAGTTGAGTCTGAGATGCTGATTATTCATCCAGAGAATGAAGGAGAGAAGGAAAGGGAACAAAAGAGTTGAGTATCATAGCAGCGGTAAGGGAGGACTGTAATGAGAGGTGGGATGAGATCCAGTTAAGGGCAGTATCAGGATGCTCATCTCCACCAGTAGATGGGACAAACATAGTGGTCAACTGTGTTGAATGCTGCAGGTATGCTGGTTTTCGTTGCACCTAATTAAGAAAAATTAACAGCTTGTTAAAATTCTGGGATTGCAACTGTGGTTGCAACGAAAACCAGCATACACAGGGGCGCCCCAGGACCGGTTTGGGAACCCCTGTCTTAGACAGTCTGGCTACTAGGGGCGGGCTACAGCATTAAGCAACCTCTGTTCACTTACGGAGTCTGACCCAGCTCTGTTAACCAGCAGGTTCAGTTTACTGCACAAAGGAATCAAGTTCCAGTCTTAAGTTATTTTTGTTCATTGAGGTTTGGCAGTCTTTCATTGTTACTATGGTATCTGAATGCTTTTCCACCCTCCGTGTTCCATTTCTCTCTTGTGCTGTTTGTACTTCAGGAAAACTGAGGCGGCTTTCGATCCTCAAAGCAGATCAGAACCGACTGCTGCAGCTGCCAGAGAGCATTGGAAACTGTGAGAGCCTCACAGAACTGGTGCTGACAGAGAATCAGCTGCTGGTGAGTACAGCTGCGGAGAGCTACTTTCAGAGGTCCCACCATAGAGTGCTAGATATACATTCCTCTATCCATGGGGGGGGGGGGTTACTTTCAGAGGTCCCACAATAGATAGTGCTAGATAGAGTGCTATGTACTCAGAGGATGCACCATAGAGTTGGATCCAGACTCAGCAAGTTAAAATGAAGAGGTTTGTTATCCAGATCACTCTGGCTAGAGGTCACTTTAAATGTGAGCATCTTAAGCTATATTGAAGCGAATAATTGGTTACCCAAATCCGTTATTGTTTTAACCCCCCCCCCCCATTTAACCAAACGCCTTGCATTCAGCGGTGTACATCAGGGCTTCTCCTTGGCCCACTGTGAGGTTGATCTCTCTTTGTACTGGAGGGACAGGCTCCTCTCTTTTTCTTTAATCCAAATGAATTACTTCACAGGGGTGCATTATTTTCTGTAATTACTTCTAAATAACCATGAGTAACCTCAATAACCATTAGCTCAAGGCCCAGTGGCCTTCAGCCTCGGTACAGTTTTGTTACCATGGAGACATAAATGCCTATCACCACTGTGTTATTGCTGTTTACAGTCAGTAAATCCAATGGGATGATTCCCCCTCTAATGGGATTGTATTTATCCTTGTGCCAGCATATGCTAGGGGTGTCACCCAATGCAATTCCTGAAAAGCTCTTTTACTGATCTATCAGACTCCCTGTGTAGTCTCAGTCACTGGGCCATTGCTCTCTGTTTCTGTTTTTCCTCATTTGTAAAGAAATCTTGGAGCTTGGTTCTTGAACTTTTATCATTATTAGTTTTTTAAATGTTTTAATGCCTTTATGCCTAATTTCACTGCTCTCCCTAGTTGGAATGGTTAATAATTTTTTTAGGGCCATCTCATCACTGCAACATGTTCCATGAATGTGCAAGGATGCAGACTAGCATGCGTGTCCTCAGAAGAGTGTAGTCAGCCACCTCGACCAGGGCTGTATGAGGCCCATGTTATGCTGCACATAGCACTCCCTCTCTGGTCTATGGCCTGGCCAAATGTGCAGTTTGCATTCACAGTCAGCACTAGCAGGGTCACGATTAATGATTTTTACCATCTGTAATGCCCCAATAATTTTATTATTTAACTTGTTCATTGTATGTTAAAGTAATCTAGTTCAAACTTTTTATTTTTATTTTTTTTTCCTTGCTCTCTGAGAGTCTTCAACGTGTTGTAAATGTGAAACCTTTCATGTGTTCTTTTAAAAAAATTTTTTTTAGAGCTTGCCAAGAAGCATTGGAAAACTTAAAAAGTTGTCGAACTTCAACTGTGATCGGAACAGACTAACATCTTTACCTAAAGAGGTATGCATATTTTTGTACTTATAAGAACCTTCAGATTGAATGCTAACAAATGTTCCCATTTGTCTGGGCATCTGTCTTTCCTGGTGCTGATTTTGGAATTGTCTGTGTGGAAAATACAATAATCTTTGCAGTGCTGCTGTGCTAGGATCTTTCTAAGTGTGATTGAATTTCCACATAAAACTTCTATATACTTGCTCATAGATGCCTAATCCTCCACAATTTTTACGATGGAGGATTACTGTCTACAGCTGTATCGTTGTTGTAAATTTGTGTTTACTGTTTAGTTTTTGAATGATTGGACCTGCCGTATGCCTTAGAAAACCAAAAATCCTTGGCTATGGAAAATGTTTTAATGCCCCTGTGAGATTTAAAATACAATTTTTACTCTTTCCATCATAGTTGCAAAACCGGAGAGTTCATAAACTGTAACATATTTCAGAATAGAAAACTACTAGGACTTTGAAAACAGTGCGGTGTTGGACTCAATATCAATCTCACATCTGGCGTACATGGTCCCAGCTGGCACCAACCCAGACCCTGGCCTATTTGTAGCAGAGGATAAATCTGTCTGTAGAACTCACCTGCGTACTGCCCACTAGGCTAATATTTGGTGTGATCTTAAACAACTCCCACTTAGTCTGCTTTCAGCTTTGCAGGTCTGTTCTTTTGTTTTATTAATCGACTGGTGGTAGTAGTTTTGTTGAATTTTAAGTCACTATGTGCACAAACAAAAGTAAAGTCACTGCACATAATCACATGAGGGTTGAGAATGGGCTACAATGTCTGAGAGTGCTACTCGTGTGTCATATGCAAAGCAAAGCAATGAGGAAAGGTTATTTGTTTTTTGAATGTTATGTGTGGTGCCACACAAGGGTTTTTGCAATTAATTTCTGAAGCATTTTAAACAGAGACACAAACCCCCCCCCCCCCCAAAAAAAAAAAACACATTTGGATGAAAGCCTCACCAGACAGGCATATCTGAGGACACAGCTGTAAGGGTGAATATACCAGATATATACAAGATCTATTTTCTAATATTACTGCCAGTCTGATGATGGTGAGCAGTGACCTTCTGTGTTTGGTTCGCGGCATCAGGAGCAGGTTTGGTGCCTTGTTGGTTTGGATTTAGCAGGCTTAATGTGGACTGTGTCGTTACGTTCAAAGATCGTTCCTGGGTGATGGGTGAAAGGGGGGGTGGGTATGAAAGCCTTCTGCCGACTTTTATAAAACATTTACTGACAGGAAAGTGAGTGTGTGACATAACCTTGTTACATCAAAATTTGTTTGGGGGTATGGTGAGTGGGCGGCACTGAAGGTTGGATACAAGATGGTTAGGTTGCGTTTCTTTTGTTCTGTAGATAAATCCTACCTGCCTCATAGGGTTGGTTGCACATGGTGAAAGTTGAGGGGTAGTATGGCAAAAGTTGAAATGTTCAGCTTACACAAGCACAGCTCTTGTTCTATTTCCATGCTGCCTCCATTTAAAACCATTATGTCAATTTTGCCACATTTTAGAATCTTTGTTAGGCCCCTTATAGCAATCAGTGTTTATTGGTAACAATGGGCCCAATGCAAAAAATAACTGTGTGTGCTGTGGTTTCAGATTCTTCCCTGTGGGCCTGAATGCGTGTAGGGACCAGCAATGAGTTTACAGTGAGCAGAAAGATGAGGCTCCAGGTATTGTGGTGTGTGGGTTGCCATTGTAATTAAACAGCTCTCGCCTAACGTCATTCTCACTTCCTAATGCCAGAATTTCTACTGTAGGCGTGCATTCAGACAGACCCAGCGTTAGTTTCATCTTGGGAAAACAAGATGGCGGACTGGGTGCCTGTTGGGGTTGAGAATGAGAAACAAGCTAACGCTGGCTGGATTATAACAGTTGATGAAAGCTAACGTTAAGCCTTTGAGGTTTTTTGATGGTTTTTGAAAATCTTTCAAGACTTTCTCAATCTGTTCAAAGATAAACTGGAGGTGAACCATGTATTGTATGCATGGCGTGGGATTAGGTGCCTGGTCTGTGTGTGTGTGTGTGTGTGTGTGTGTGTGTCTTTGTGCATTTTGGTGGGTAGAGGTGGACAGCCTGTATTTTGTGTGCATGCATGCAGATCTCCATCAATCTAAACACTAGGTGCATGAATCTCCAACGTCAGTCTCCAGATTTCAAAGTATTGCCAGTGGAAGGTAAGGGGTGCAAAGACACCCTTTTTATCATGATAGATTTAATACCTATTCTAGATATTGGCTTGGCATCAAAGCCTCAGAGGTGCCCTCCCACCCCACATACGCCAGAAATGGATTGCTGTGTCCTGGCCCCATTTCAGCTAAGATGGTCACATTAATCATTGATTGAATTCAAACCCCTTGCACTTTGTAAGAGAGCAGTTTTAATCCTTCTGAGGTAAGGGATGTCGAGGCACAGCTTTCAGAATCTCACCTTTGTTTGCTTTGGTCCCACCGCTATATCCTCAGAAGGTGGCGTTAGGGACAAAGTCCTGGGTGTCAACCATGGGCCGTTTCATTTCACTTACCTCGAAGGAGATCTTTTTCAGTAACCGATTTTCCTGGCTTGCTGCAAGAGCCCGATACCTTCCTGAAATACAGGAAGGAGGTGCTGGTTGATCTTTGCAAATACAATACAAGTGCAGCCTTGTTCAATCTTAATGAATTTCTTTAAATTTGTGCTTTTTTGAGATGTTTGAAAACTCTTTTCATAGAGCGGATTTTAAAATGACAATATTGTGCCCTATATATGCAGAAGCACCATATGATGGGTAGTACACGACTTCAAATGCATTAAGAGGATACAACAGTAATAATGTGTTGGGTTTACTGAATCTTTAAAAAAAAAAGATGTATATTCTACAAAACAAAATATTAAATTAAAATGTTTTAAGTAACAACAAAGAAAAAGTCACAAAAGCTTTCATAAAAAGTCTCAATCTCTTTTAATAAGAGCAGGAACACCACTGGTCGTGTTTTCTTGCCTAGTTTCGTCACACTCATATTGATGTTAGCTGAGAATTAGATGCAGTTGGACTCGAGATGATAGCGCGACTGCTACATGGCTTTTCACTCAGTTACTGTCGAGTGTTCATATCTTGCATGATTTTGTATCGTTCCAGTGCTGTTGGAGTATGTTGGCTCAGTGTTGCAAAGTTTACATTTGACCTTATTTTTTACTGAAATCTGCTCAAAGTGAGATAAAATGGCACCTTTTCTCTTCCATTCTTTGCAAAGCATTTTCAACGAATATTAGTTTGATTTTTGCCGCACGTGCAAGCAGATGCCTACGTTATCATAAACCATTGACTGCCAAATCTGGTTCCCAAGTGGTGGGAAAGAACCGGTTACTCCACCGTACAGCAGACCCCATTGTTGACTGATTCGCCGAAAGGCCGCAGTGCACATTGATTTTGAGCAACGTACTGTCACATCACACCCTGATCGCTTCAAGCTCTGCCACCCTTTGCGTCCTGTGTTTGCATCTGTCTGTACATGTAGCATGTATTGAGCACTGCTGCTTAAGTAGGGGAGACTTAGCATGCTGTATTTTTGTGTTTATTGAATGAGAGTTTGGGCAGGGCACCTAATGCTTGTTTGCTTTTTATTTCACTGGTTTTATATTACTTTTGTGTTACTGGTTTGTATTTGTGAGCTTGCCATCCCAGGGGGCCTGGCTTTGGAGCCGTCTGTTCTTTGCAGAAGAGCCAGTATGAATCAAGCCCTTTACTGATTACACAATACTGCAGTGTCTGAACAATGCCAAGAACAAGGGTCCTACACACCTGCTGTTCCACATATCTCTTCCAGCATGCATACATCATCCATTTCACTCCAAAAATACATATCTTGGTTGAATGTGATTGGATGGAACAAATCTAAATTAACTTTAAAAAGGACACCTGGGATTTCTCTGACAAATTATTAATTCTTTACCTTTAAAATGGGATATCTGTTTCTCAAAATTATCAAAATCAAAATTGTAATCGAAAATTACACCCTGAGGGAAATATCTTGTTAGATACATTACCAGTCAAAAGTTTGGACTCAGAAGGGTTTTTCTTTATTTTTACAATTTTCCACATTTTAGTGTAATAGTAAAGACATCATAACTATGAAATAAAACAAATGGAATTATGCAGTGACCAAGAAAGCATTAAACAAATCAAAACTTACCTGATATTTTAGATTCTTCAAAGTAGCCACCCTTTGCCTTGATAACAGCGTTGCACACTTTTGGCATTCTCTCAACCTCACCTCACTTTATGAGGTAGCCGCCTGGGATGCTTTTCCAACAGTTTTGAAGGAGTTCCTACACATGCTGAGCACTTGTTGGCTGTTTTTCCTTCACTCTCCAGTCCAACTCATCCCAAACCATCTCTGTTGTGTTTAGGTCAGGTGACTGGGTTGGGTTATCTGATGCAGCACTCCATTACTCTTCTTCTTTGTCAATGGCGGCCCGTCATAAACAAATGACGGCCCGACTAAGTGCAAATCAGATGGAATGGCGTGTCCCTGCAGAATGCTGTGGTAGCTATGCTGATTAAGTGTGCCTTCAATTATAAATCTGCAGCAGCGTCACCAGCAAAGCACCCCACACCATCGCACCTCCCCCATGCTTCACGGTAGGAACGGTGAAGGTCTAAATGAAAACTGCTTTTTAAAAGCATTTAAAGCATTTAAAAAAATATTATTATTTTTTAAATTTAAATAGTTTTGGAAAGAAATTAATACATAAGCATCAACTTCACTATTTATATTTGTCTAAGAAAAAAAGGGTTCAAGCATTTCACCATAAGCCTTTAGATCAAAATGTGTTTAAGATAATGAGAAATTAGGTGCGTCCAAACTTTTGACTGGTACTGTATATCAAGTAAATAGTCCGTTGATAGATCCATGCTTGGAGCATCCCTTGGAATACATTCTTCTGGTTTATTAAAAACCTTGGGCAGTATTGTTTTTGAGAAAAATGGGACTCATTCACTCAACAAACAAATTTGTTCTTAAGACATTTCGGGATTAATTGATGTTTGTGCTCTGAGCTTTTGTTCCACCAAAGAAAAAATTCCAAAAGAAAACATTGGTAAATGCCAGAATGTTCATAAACATGTTTTAAAGAAAGTCTTAAAACCAAATTTGTTCATAGAATGGTTGGTGAATGAGGCCCAATGCCTCCATTTTGGAAGACTGAAGCAGATGAAAATGGTTGTTTCTCCTATGCATTTGATACATTCTTGAGCGGCGTCTGATTACCAGCTGTAATGTAGCTTTGTCCTGCCACGTTGTGTAATGCTGTCCCTCCTCCTGCCCCAGTTTCACCTAAAGTGCTTTTCACCTCCAGAGTCTCTTGTTAAAATGCTGAACTTCGCTCTACATCTGCCTGTATAGTGCTTTTTGGATAAAAATGTGTGTTCTTGCTTATCAATAAATCATTATTTTGGTGCTTTGGTTATTTCCATTCTGTATTTATTTATTTATTTTTGTTTTAATTTATTTTGTATAGATTTTGTGCCCGATTGACCAACAGGGGTCACTAGATAGCAATGCATATGGAACCCTATCCGACTGAACCCTCACATTCCTTGGGCGAGGCAATCCCCAGTTGCGCGTCACCCTATGGAGCTACCGGCCACAGTCGGCACTGGCACGGTCCAGTTTCGATCCGAGGTCATGAGGCTCATCCGCGCACCACAGTATGGTGCCGTAACTGTATGAGCCATCCAGCAGTCCCCATTTCCATTCTTGAGTAACCACAGCAGAATGATTGCGGACAATGACTGTGATTATATGAGTCTGCCACACACTGGGCTCTGAGCTAAGCTATTGTTATACGTGCAGTCTCCTGAAGAAGTGGAGACTTGTTTGGATTTTCTGTAGAAAGGGCTCTGGTTTGCCACAGGTATGTCATACCTATACCTATATGGCTCTGTGGAGATGCAGCTGTAGATGCATATTTGAGTGTGGCCAGAGCCTGCTGTAGTTATTTTTTTTCCAGTGGACTTATGTTTGTCATTCTGCTGCTTTTCTTTGTGTGTTTGGCCTCTATAACGGTCTACGTTCTTCCTCATTATTTATCCCGTAAAGTGTGGCCCAGCTTAACCCTATGCTGTTAACTTGATGAGACTCCATTACTCTGTTCCACCCCTGGGCAGGTGTGGGCACAGGCTCAACAGTAGATTACTGTCTGCACATTAGCCGTGCCATTGGGGGTCCGCCTTAGCCCAGGTCTAAATGCTGCTATTTTTAACCCCTTTGTAGAAACACATTGACTACAGATCTGCCACTAAGCTGCTGCAGTTCTGAGGTGGAATGGCACTGCTTAGTGCAGGGATTTCAAAAAAATATAAAAATAAAACACGTTCCTGTCAAACTGCATTTCTAAAACAACATCCTTTCCCCTGTTATTTCAAATATGCAGATAAACTCTCATACATGACACAATGCTATAATTCTTTGTATGACCAGCTTATTTCCTAACTTTTTTTAAATTATGTGTTTGCTGCAATAACATAACGGACGAATAACCTTGAATGCATTTGATTTTGTTTAAGTGCACTCTTAAAGTGGTTCCACCTGGATTTGATCATTCACCAAATGGTTTAGTGGTTTATTTCAGAGACCAGCATGGAAAAACATGTTTATTCTTCACACACAACTTTTCTTTCTCCAACACTAAGCAGATTGGCTGAAGGGTTGGGCTGACGTTCTCGGTTTTCATTCCCCAGGCAGCGTGTGCACATCCCTGTAGTGTCACCACTTTCGTTTTCTGTCAATTCTTCCCTTTTGTTTCCTCCTGCTGCTCACGTCCAGATCGGGGGCTGCTGTGGTCTGAACGTCTTCTGTGTTCGCGAGAACCGCCTGACACGGATCCCTGCAGAGATTTCTCAAGCCACGGAGCTGCATGTCTTCGACGTCTCTGGAAACAGGTAAACATCTTGCCGAAATCAGGTTAAAAAAATCAAGTTCTCCTAAAGTCCCCATGAGTTCTTGAATTTTTCTTCAGTGGGAGCACTATTTAGCCCCTGGGGATGAATTACAAATCATGTCTAGGCAGATTCATAAAATTCAGGAAAACTCTCAGTTATTCTGAAAATTCTACACATGTCAACGTATCAATGTGGAAGACTGAATATGACGATTTTAAAGGGTACCAGTGTGCTACCCCTTTTATATAAAATGCAAGGCTGTTGATACTGTATCAACCGGTTTAAACATTCGGGTGATTTTTTTCTCGTCCTCAGGCTGGTGTACCTTCCCATGTCCTTAACCACGCTGCGGCTCAAGGCCCTCTGGCTCTCCGAGAACCAGTCCCAGCCCCTGCTGACGTTCCAGACTGACGTTGAGCCCGAGTCGGGAGAGAAGGTGCTCACCTGTGTCCTGCTCCCTCAGCAGCTCTGTGAAGTTGAGGACACAGGTAAGAGCCACTCTGTGAACCCTAAACACTGGCTCTGTCCCCCTCCAATAGCATACGGATTAAAACCGGGTGGAGAGGCCTGTGAAGTCATTGTGATGTCACTCATTGACCGACTTCTAAAATATTAACCTGCTATGTAATCGTGGACGTTTGTGTGAACAAGATGTTTGAATGTACAGTAAATTGAGCTTTCCCATAATGCCTTGCTTTCGCTGCAAGACAAACAAAACTGATTAATCTGTTTATTGAGATGTGGTCATCTTCCTGAATGTCACAGATTGAACTAAAACGGATTAAATATTTTTTTCTTCTGGAGAGTGCATTTCCTGCTCTTCATTAGCTGAATGATTGCGTCCGACCATAAGGCAAGATTGTCCGTTTACTCAGAATTATAGCAGTATGCCTTTGTGTGAGTCATTCCAATTTATGGTATGACAATTTGTGGAAAAAAAAATAATAATAATAATAATTCTGCCATCTGACAAGAAAACTGTTTCACTAAAACAAGTGTGGCCTTTAAACCAATTGTCCTCCCTTTAAAGAGCAGAGGCAATCACACAGGGGTCTGCTAGAAGTGTGCATGGCCAGTTATTGAAACCAGCCAAAGGAAAAAAACTATTTAAATGTTAATGAAGATAGACCTGGAAAGGGAGAAGCTCTCCACTGCCTTGATTGAGTGAAAAATTGACTTAGATTTAGAAGCAGAAGCATGCATTGGATGCTGAGAACTAAGGGTGGTGGGTAGGTTAGCTGTAAGCCATTATATCTGATTATCTGGGCATAGCTCAGCTTAAAATGCAAGTCTTTCTCTCTAAATTCTCAATTATATATGCTTTATTGGCTTGAAATACACAGAGTACATATTGCCAAAGAAAACAAAATTCCATCTCTCGCTATCTCTTTCTCCATGTCTCTCTCCCTCTCCCATTTGAATCATGTTACCTTGACACACATGCTGCACCAGTGTCCCTTGGTAGCTAATTTATTAATTGACTGAGCTTAATTGTCTGAGCTCCATTGCCTCTGGCTCACTTCGACCCGACTGCTTTGTTCTGAAAAAGGTCGGTCACACAGTCAAACATATTTCAGAATTTCTGCACACTCATCATCTGTGGCTCTTACATGAATCTCTTGGCATGTTCCAAACCTCTCTGTGCCCAAAACGGTTTAATTTGAACCGTTAGTATCTTAATAACACCCTATGTCACTGCCAGTAACCACCCTTCCATATGTCACTGCTCTCCCATGCTCTGGCCAAGTATTTGCTGTGTTTTTAATTGACTTGGCCTGGCATGGTCTTTGGAGGGTAAACTGTTCATTTGCTGTGAGAAGTGTGATGTGTGGATCTGGTCTTCTCCCGTTCTTAGAAGTTGTTGAGGAGGGCTGCCTAGACTTGGGGTGGGAGGGGGTCACCCGACTGCCCCTTTGTCCCCCTGTCTCTCCGATCCCCTGATTTCAGGGACGCCTCGTGGATTGGACAGCTAAAGAGGCTTAATGCCGGCTCCTCGCCTGTGGGATTCAGAGGCTTTCTGCACAAGACAGTTACAGGCAACAGCAGGGCGTCAAAATGGACACCTTGTCCAATCCCGTCTGCCTGTCAGTGCGTTGTGATTACTTAGTGTGGGCGAAGCCTCCTTTTCCAGAGCGGCGGCCTTCGCGGCTCACCTCCGATTTTTGCAGATGAATGACTGCGTGGAGTCTCTGCTCCCCTTGTTGTATACTCCTCATGGTCACGTATAGCCTTTGTTTAGAGCAGATGAATGACTGCGTGGAGTCTCTGCTCCCCTTGTTGTATACTCCTCATGGTCACGTATAGCCTTTGTTTAGAGCAGATGAATGACTGCGTGGAGTCTCTGCTCCCCTTGTTGTATACTCCTCATGGTCACATATAGCCTTTGTTTAGAGCAGATGAATGACTGCGTGGAGTCTCTGCTCCCCTTGTTGTATACTCCTCATGGTCACGTATAGCCTTTGTTTAGAGCAGATGAATGACTGCAAGGAGTCTCTGCTCCCCTTGTTGTATACTCCTCATGGTCACGTATAGCCTTTGTTTAGAGCAGATGAATGACTGCGTGGAGTCTCTGCTCCCCTTGTTGTATACTCCTCATGGTCACGTATAGCCTTTGTTTAGAGCAGATGAATGACTGCGTGGAGTCTCTGCTCCCCTTGTTGTATACTCCTCATGGTCACATATAGCCTTTGTTTAGAGCAGATGAATGACTGCGTGGAGTCTCTGCTCCCCTTGTTGTATACTCCTCATGGTCACATATAGCCTTTGTTTAGAGCAGATGAATGACTGCGTGGAGTCTCTGCTCCCCTTGTTGTATACTCCTCATGGTCACGTATAGCCTTTGTTTAGAGCAGATGAATGACTGCGTGGAGTCTCTGCTCCCCTTGTTGTATACTCCTCATGGTCACGTATAGCCTTTGTTTAGAGCAGATGAATGACTGCAAGGAGTCTCTGCTCCCCTTGTTGTATACTCCTCATGGTCACGTATAGCCTTTGTTTAGAGCAGATGAATGACTGCGTGGAGTCTCTGCTCCCCTTGTTGTATACTCCTCATGGTCACGTATAGCCTTTGTTTAGAGCAGATGAATGACTGCAAGGAGTCTCTGCTCCCCTTGTTGTATACTCCTCATGGTCACATATAGCCTTTGTTTAGAGCAGATGAATGACTGCAAGGAGTCTCTGCTCCCCTTGTTGTATACTCCTCATGGTCACATATAGCCTTTGTTTAGAGCAGATGAAGATGTAATACCAGTGGAAGGTGGATGTGGGGATAGATTGTCTTGCCCTAAGCCAGGGACTAAGCTGGGGATTTGAAACTGTGATCTGCAGCTTGGCTGTAGCTCTTTTTTTTTCTTTTTTTTTTTTTTGAGAAGAGGGGTGAGAGAGAATATCTTGCAGCTGTGTAATATGCTGCAATATCTGGCCTTGTAACTAAGATGTTACAGGATCAAATCCTGGGTGTGGCACAGATATTGTACCCTTGGAGCTAAAAATACATAGCTTCTGTTAAAAAAATTAAAATAAAAAATAAAAAAACAGGATGGTTTTTGAAAGTGAGTTTAAATTGCTTTGGATGAATATGCCTGCTAAGGAAATAATTAATTTCTTTATAATAATGAATAAGCTTTAAAAAAAAACAAAAAAAAAAACACTGTACTTTCTTCTCGTAAAAATGTTCCATGTTTTCATAGTGCACTACAGGAATGGGCATGTTGCATAGCGTGGGAGGCAGGTGTGAGTGACGGTTTGACTGAAGGAATTGTACTAAAACCAGTTTGAGCAAATAAAGATGCGTGCTGCAAAAACTGTACAAGAACCCAGTTTGAGTGAATAAGTTTGTGCAGAAACCAGGTTTAGTAAATAATGGTGTGTGAATGAGAATAGACCTGGTTTCAGACTTGGATAACCTTGTTGAATAAAGTGTGTGAATGAAGGTATGTGAATAAACCTGGTTTCATGGCTGGATAACCTTGGTGAATAAAGGTCTGTGAATAAACCTGGTTTCAGGCTTGGATAACCTTGCACGCTGTGGTGGCCTGGAGAGCTTGGTGAACGACATGGCAGATGACACCTGGGACGACCGAGCTGCCAATCGGATCAGTGCCATCCGCTTCCTGGAGGAGGATGACGAGGATGACGAGGAAAAGGTCAGTCAGGGGTCGCGAGGCATCTGACAGGGCAGAATATGAGGAGAGATCAGCATTTGTCCCCATTCAATTCGCTTGAATTGCTTTAATCCGTTTAAGCCAGTAAGGTTTGGTGGCTCTTCTGCTGTTAAGTATTACGTTTTTAAAGGATTTTGAAGCAAAACTAAAATCGAAATGAAAGCAGTTTAACCATGCTAGCCAGAATAAACAGACGAGGAGGTAAATCAAATTGAAGAGGATCGAAGGAGAAAGAGGGCTGAGACAGAAGGGCAAGATGCAGAGTATTCTATTCCGGTTCACATAAATGTGGGTGTGGCCATCAAAGTGAAGAGACTCCACATCCTCGTCATAGTCTGATGAATAATCAGCCTTGCAACACGTTTTCTATTTGGATTTTCCATGTTAGCATATAAAGATGGGCAACACACCACTGGAAGCAAAGTTAAATTCTGCAAGTACGCTAGGTCAATTCTGCAAGTTCAAAGGGCATGCAACGGAATATATTTAGATTTTAATTTCAGCAAATAAATTTTGGTTTGGATGAACTGGAATTGTTTGTGGTAAATTGAACCTGTATCTAAATATGCCGCATTGGACACAATTTGCAGCGGTTTTCGGGGTGACCAAAGCTCGAAAAATAGATGTGACAAAATTATTTTCATTACCGATAAGCGTGGTGGAAATAGGAAAAATAGGTTGAATAAAACTGAATATAAACTGAATTATCCAAGCATATCCTAGAAGTGATGTGCGTTCACACCGCAGAGAACATGCAGTCCATAGTTACAGCATTAGAACATGCAGTCCATAGTTACAGCATTAGAACATGCAGTCCATAGTTACAGCATTAGAACATGCAGTCCATAGTTACAGCATTAGAACATGCAGTCCATAGTTACAGCATTAGAACATGCAGTCCATAGTTACAGCATTAGAACATGTAGTCCATAGTTGCAGCATTAGAACATGCAGTCCATAGTTACAGCATTAGAACATGCAGTCCATAGTTACAGCATTAGAACATGCAGTCCATAGTTGCAGCATTAGAACATGCAGTCCATAATTACAGCATTAGAACATGCAGTCCATAGTTACAACATGCAGTCCATAGTTACAGCTTTAGAACATGCAGTCCATAGTTACAGCATTAGAACATGCAGTCCATAGTTACAGCATTAGAACATGCAGTCCATAGTTACAGCATTACATTTTACATTACTGGCATTTGGCAGTCACTTTTATTGAGAGCGACGCGTACAATGAGAGGACAAGTGCATCAATCAGGGTTAACAGCAACAGCAACGTTAGAGCTGGGAGGTAAATACTCAGAAACCACACGTGTAAACCTAGGATTGACAGTAAACTAGTTAAGCCTGTTAGTGAAGATTCATGATAATTACGCAATAACAAAGCACAATAGGTACAGCTTAGCAAAATAACAGGATTGCAGTGCAAAGGATATCAATAAATAATGAAACAATAAAATAAGTGCAATCAATAGTAATCCAATTAAACAAAAAAATCTAATCAAATTCAACATAAATCCCCCAGAAATGTTACAATCTGAGTATATCTTTTTCCACTCCTAAGTAATTCTTCTTTCGCCAGAAGCAGTAAGAATAGCTGTAGAGCATGACCATGCTGAGTTTGGTTGACCGTAACCAAGCTTAATGAGGGTTACTGCATCACATTGTTCAAATACTTGTTGAAATCATCCACACTGGTAAACGTTGAAAGGAGAACCTATAGCTGCGCTTTAAGTGATTCCTTAGATGGCATGCTGACCCAGCTTGTGTGACCCTCCCCCTCCACAGGGAACGCTACTGCGCCGAGCGACTCCACACCCCGGCGAGCTGAAGACCATGAAGAAGGCGGCAGAGAACCTTCGCAATGACATGAATGCTGCCAAAGCCCTGGACTCCAACAAGAACGAGGTCAATAACGCTGTCGACAGAGTGACCACGTCTGTGTGAGACTCTTACCTCAGAAACATTTTACCTCCTGTGTACCCCCGTCCCCTCGTCCCCCCAACAACCCCACCTCCTGTCCTCGCACCCAGGCCCACACCACTCTGTCTGAAGTCTCAGCCTGGCCCCTCTTGTCCGATACCCAACTTCATCTCCAAACCCCCACCGGCTCCTGCGGCTGAAAAGCAGGGTCCTGCGTGCCTTCTGCTCATCTCGTTTCCATGGCAATAATCTGCACAGGTCTGCTTCTTTTTTAGATCAAAATAAATTCCAGTGCTTTTATAAAAATAATTTAAAGATAAAAATAGGTAGTTGCACTATTGAAAGTCTAGAATATCACAGCTTTTAAAAATCTATATAAATAGTTTTATTTTTTGTCTTACTTTAAATTTTTTTAACACTGGGTTAATATTTCTTTTTACGTATTTGGGATACAATATACCCAGGAATCTTTGGACCTACTGATAGAATTATTGTATAGTTATGTGAATATCGATACTTTTATACTTTTTTGGCAGCTCAGATGGTGTAAATTTTTTTAAAAATTGTACAGCAAGTTTCTTAATCGATGCCGGATTTTTAAATCTCTTGAAACTTGGTACGTATTTTATTTTAAGAAAAAAAATATATAAAAATGAACAAACAAAAATGTCTTCATATCACACTTTATTATTGTCTGTGGGTAGGTAGTCTCAAATGTTTTGTAGTCCATAACCAGTTTTTTTTTTTTTAAAAGAATCTCACTTGCTTGG
This sequence comes from Synaphobranchus kaupii, assembly GCA_029718625.1. Lineage (NCBI taxonomy): Eukaryota > Metazoa > Chordata > Actinopteri > Anguilliformes > Synaphobranchidae > Synaphobranchus > Synaphobranchus kaupii. The sequence goes on along the minus strand of CM056380.1, from coordinate 58,385,046 downwards.
AGCGTAAAGGTTGTGTTCTCTAGTCATTAAGGGCTAACACAGGTAGGTGTGACCTACCTAAACCAATTTCCTGCAGTTGGAATCCGTGCATGTGACAAGGCTGTCTATCTCCTTGCACAGTTCCATTGTTAAATTACTAAGTTAAATTACAAGCAACGGCTGCATTTTTAAATGTGCTTCAGGACCTGAGGAATAAGAGACTTTAACATTTCGAACAAATGTTTAATTAATTCAACCTGAAACACGGTTAAGTGGTGATTTTTAGAAATGCAGTTGCTTGAGACCACACAGTGCACTTTGTGCGAGAGTACTGGACATTTTAAATGAAACCGCCTATTGTTCTTATGGTACACTACAAAATTTGTTTCATTTTGTTTGCTCTTAAATGTATCGTGAGGAAAAACCATGAAAATCGTTTTTTAAAATGTTGATTTTATCTTTTAATTATTTTATTCAGTGATCAAGCTGCACAAAAGAAAAAAAAAAACTTTCTCAAATAGGCATAAACATTTGTGCCATCCGATTCTGATGACTTTTAACCACTGATACAATAAAATGGATTTAAAAAAACAAAACAAAATGATGTTCATGTAATTTTATTGACATTTCTTTGTTCAAACCCTCAGTTATTTGTTGTGAGCTAAATTCAGAGTGGAAAGCATCACTATTGCAGATTCATTGTACATTTATTGTAGTTTGTTTCGCTCTTCACTGCTTTTATGCTACTTGCTACTCTCAGCGTGGCACAGCCCTGCCTCCAACCGACTGTATAAATATCTCTTTCACTTCCACATCCATAATCAATTCTTAGCTTCCAGATGCTAATCTGCCCCCTCAAAGCTGTTTCTTTGAGTTATTTCCTTCAGCCATTTGATTAAATTCAAACCAGTAGTCTTCTGTATAATTTTCTCCTGCCCTTTTCATTTTATTTAATTGAAATCACATTTGTAGTCTGTAAAATTCCCTCAGTCATAACAAAGTATGTTGTAACAAATGCTATTGGTGTTGCCTCCTTAAAAACGTCCATCCCTTAATGTACATGCTAGTCGCATAACCTGTTTTAATTATGCTCACGCTAAGCCATGTGCTTTGTTTTGGTCCCGTCATCATTGTCTTCTCTGACCTTGCATGACCTTTACACTCATGTGCTTGTGTGTGGGTGGAGCACTGTCACTGGAGATGGGAGCATTCTGTTGTTTGCTTATTATTTCCTCATGCACACCGGCTGCATGTACGTACAGAGCATTTCCAGATTCATGGAGTGAATGAGTGCAATTGGTCTATTAGGAATTGAGTTAACATAAGATTGTTGTTAACATGCACACAATTATAATTTTGTTCATAGTAGTTTATAAGGAGGAAATATGCGAGTCCCTTCCTTTTGCTTTTCAGGAGATACAGATCCTTTCCAAAAAATTAGAATATCATGGAAAAGTTTTTTTTTTTTCATAATTCCATTCAAAAAGTGAAACTTTCATAGATTATAGATTCATTACACACAAAGTGAAATAATTCTAGCCTTTATTTGTTTCATTTTTCATAATTTTGGCTTACAGCTCTAGAAAACCCCCAAAACAGTATTTCAAGAAATTAGAATAGTGTGTCGAAAATCAGCATTTACTTCAGTTATTTCAGAGAATGAATGTTTTAGACTGAGTGTCACACTCTAATCATCTAATTTACTCAAAACACCAGCAAAGTTTTTCTACAGGTGTGTCGTTAAATTGGACAGGTATCTCAGTTTGGTTCAGTATGGGGAAGACTGCAGACTTGACAATTGGCCAGAAGACCATCATTGACACCCTCCAGAAGATGGGTAAGCCACAAAAGGTCATCGCTAAGGAGGCTGGCTGTTCACAGAGTGCAGTGTCCAAGCATATCAATAGAAAGTTTAGTGGAAGGGAAATATGTGGCAGGAGAAGGTGCACAAGCAAAAGAGATGACCGTAGGCTTCAGCGGATTGTCAAGCAAAGACGATTCCAAAATTTGGCGGAGATGCAGAGGGAGTGGACTGAGGCTGGAGTCAGTGCTTCAAAAACCACCACGTACAGAGTGTGACACTCAGTCTAAAACATTCATTCTCTGAAATAACTGAAGTAAATGCTGATTTTCGACACACTATTCTAATTTCTTGAAATACTGTTTTGGGGGTTTTCTGGAGCTGTAAGCCAAAATTATGAAAAATGAAACAAATAAAGGCGAGAAATATTTCACTTTGTGTGTAATGAATCTATAATCTATGAAAGTTTCACTTTTAGAATGGAATTATGGAAAAAAAACTTTTCCATGATATTCCAATTTTTTGGAAAGGATCTGTACAGTATATGCCCATCTATATTTCAGATAACTGCAGTTCTCCATATTTAGAACCAGGCATTGATCCAGGGTGTCGATGGGCCCCATGGTCTGGTACCAAAATCCAAATTGGAAAGAAAGGATGGGGCGGGGGGCATTTAGAAAAAAATCAGATGATTGCAAATTCAATATGACCAAATATTTTAACCGTGGAGTTCAGAAATCCTCATGTTTCTGGCTTAAAAAGTTTTTAATCTGCAGAAATCTTTCTTCAAACTGGCCAATTTAAATACATTGTTTACCCCCAAATAACTTGTACAGGATGAGACTGGGCCAGTTTTTAGAGTAGCCTACATTATAGACTACCAACATAAACTGAAACAGAGACACCCTTTCTGTGTTAGGGTGTATAGCCATAGCATGGGTGTGGATCCTTTGAATTGTTTAACAGTCAGTTTATAGGTTTACTGTGGAATGAAAAACTGTATTTCATTCTTTGATACATTTTTGATACATTCTTTTCCCCTATTACATTCTTACAATCCTAATGTTGTCAATGTGGTAACCCTGTTAAGAATTTATATTGGAGTCTTAACAATGTGCTCTTGCCTAAACGCGCTGCAAGTATCGCCAAAATAGCTTATTCTTAATAAGGTGTAATGTGTTAATTAATTTGGTTGTACTTATATTATTGTAGTATTTCTATTATTATAAATTGACATTATTATATATCACTTGTATTATCTTTGTTAACTTGGAAGTCAATCATACTCTTAAGGACCTAAAAATTCAAGGATGAGGTAAGTGCTGGTCTCATTGTAAGGAGGTGATAAAGAGTGACTTCTTATACACAGCAAGTTTTGGAAAAGACAAACAGTAATTACTGGATGAGAGCATAAAACAAAAGCCTAAGACTATGGCTAAAGGGCATTTAAAAATAGCATTTTTAGACTTGTACTGAAATTTTAACAGACGTACAGCATTAGGCCACAGGCACTCAAACATCACAGAACTTGCAGAAAAAGGTTTGCATACATGTATAGTATTTTTATTCTCATATGCAAGCTGTTATCTGCTATCTTTGTGCTGGAGTGCCTTGGCTTATTCTCCACAACTTGAGGTAAGTAACATTACCAAGGAGACACTGGTGGCATGTGCATCGTATATTAGTATAGTCATATTTATTTCATGACAATAATAAAGAAAAACCAAAGGGTGGGTGTGCTGATAGAGGAACTCCAAGGTAAAGTGCTGAGATTTGGCATGGTACTATATACAAATGATACTATACAAGTTCTACAATAGATTTTTCCAACAAAGTATGTTAAATTTTGGCTTGAAGGGGAAATTCCTATACTTCAGGAATATGGCAACCTACCAAGGAACCAAGAGGTAGGGTATGGCGGGGTATGGTTTGGCTTTGTTTAGGAATGGTAACGTAACATCCCAATGACACACAGCAGAGAAGCTGAAATATTTCTCTGCAACCAAGCTAAAATAGGGCCAATGATCAATGTTGCATATTCCAGTCCTACCAAAAGCTGCCTGTAAACTTGTTTGTTTATTAATTTAATGAATTAAAATGTAATTATACAAGCTTATATAGCCCCTGGAATTACTCTAACATACATTAATACATACGTATACTAATATATCCAGTTCATGACCTGCCACTGTGTTGCAGCCCCTCTTTTTTGAGCCACTCATTAGAAAACAGGAAGCCCAACAGCCGATTACGACGAGACACTTTAAATACTGCAGCTGAAAATAAACCCTTAACAATGCTAAGCCAAACTAACATACTAATATTTCTTGCACAAACAAAAATATTTAACTAATATTGAGTCCTGAATGCTTGCATGACCAAATCTAATTGATCAGATGGAAATTGTGCCGTCCGATGTTGCTTGGTGTGGATTTTATTTCCCAAATTGTTACTCAAAATCACCTGTCAACAGTTTGCTCACTTAAGTTGTCTTCATACCTCCTCAAAATGACCTAACAACATTATATTACAGGCATTCAACAGACACTCTTATCCAGAGTGACTTACACAACATTTTTAACATTATTATGATTTTTTTTTTTACATATCCATTTATACAGCTGGAAATATACTGAAGCGATTCTGGTTAAGTACCTTGGTCAAGGGTACAATGGCAGTGTCCTACCTGGGAATCGAACCTGCTACCTTTCAGTTAACCATTATACTACACTGCCGCCCTGGTTTTAACAACCATTCATCCCATATATGTTTGCCTCCATTTTGAGTTTTTCAAAATGGGATACATTTTGGGGTTTACACAGTGCCATCTCCTTCTACAGGAGTGTTTCCGCTAACTCCTCAAAAGGCGGATTGCTTCACTTAATATCTCTCCAATGGCTCCCTGCACTCATCTGATTACTCAGCTAACACTGTTATTAGATCACCCCCCCCCCCCCGGTGCTATGCAGTTGATTTAAAGCTCACAATTAATGGCCTCTGGAGCCATTCAGCTCTGAAGTAACAGATGTCTAACGGATGAGAAGAATCTACAAAATAAACATTCCTATCTTTTTAATGTTTTTTTTCTGGGGTTTTTTTCCCCCCGTTTCTTCCTTATTGACTGTTGAGAATTCCCAGCTCTATTCTGGCATGATTGATTTTCCATCCGAGCTGTATTGTTCATCTCTGTGTGAAGGACAATTTCCCACCTAACAAGAACACCCTCAAGCATAGTATTTCTTAATGCTAGGCTTATTTTTGTCAAAGGGAGATAATTGAGAAATAGATCAGAATGAACCAGAACTTTCCCAGTCAGGCAGCAAGCAAAACAAATTGGGCTTTTCATTGCCTCATGTTGGCATCTACTCTCATACATTTACTGACTGTTGTGGAGGAGATAAAGAAACTACAGTTCTACGTTCCAGTGCCATTGCAGAGGTGACAAAACGTCGATCTAAACGATAAAAATGAACACAAGATGTCTCACTATATTCCAGTCCCTTGTAAATCTATTGTACTATTTTCATAAATACAAGTATTGATCGCCCTGGGCGAGCAGATCTCACAATCTTATCGTGGAGAAATTACCAAGCAATTTAATGCAACTTAATGATTGAATGCATAAATACAATGACAGGAGTATTATTGATTCAACTGAAACACCTATTGACTGTCAACCATGTGGCAAGCTGCCATACTAGGCCTGCCTACCATCACATCATTCAATCTGAACAGGGTTGTCCAGGGGATTGTGGAAAGCAGTTTGATTTGATATCTTTGGCAGACAGTCGTAAGGCATCTAGGCACAAATTTCACCTTGCATCCTAAGGGGTTCTAATTTCACGTATTGATTTGATCTTGTTTTCATTAAATACATTTTTTTTTTTTACTGTAACATATTGAAACCCATCTTCATTGTCGGGTAATCGGCAGCAGTTGTTTTGAGATTAAAAACTGACCACATAGCAGCCAAAGCAGTGAGACGGAGATTTATTTAGAGAATTAGTCTGGTAGACCATAAGGTGATCACAGACAGACAAAAGGACATTGAGGCATCCCGAAGATAGTTTCTCCTACAGCATAGTTTAGAACAAAAGCATGTATTGCCACATAAATTAACAGTAAGGATCATTTGAACAATTTAAATTAGGGTCGCTTCAGCAGCTGGCGGACACTGGAAAATGAGAGACAGTGGCTGTGTGGTTCAAATGAAAGACGGATCTATTGATTTCAACCAATGCTGGATCTATAAAACGGTGCACTCAGTGGTAAAGGAACTACCTTATTGAATGTCCAGTGTTGGTTTATCTAAAGGTCAGTAGAAATGAGCTAAATGTCAGCTAAGAGATGCTTATTTGAAAATGATTCACGTCAGCATCCTGGCCATTTGAACCTGCATGCATAACTTAAATTAAATAGTTGGGTGCCTTAGATTTAAAATAATACAGTGGATTTCATACAGAAGACCTTTGAATGGATTTGAACTAGATTTGAGCCTGGATTATAGTGATCTGATTCACACTCTGCGGTAATTGGGGCTGTACGAAACCTCAGCAAACAAGACTCTTAACAAGTAGTCTACGGTCCTGTTATTCAGTCCAATTTCTGGTGCAATTACTTAGAATCTCCAGCTGAAAGCTTCTGTACACTCTATTAGGACAGCAACACATGTGAAACAGAATACTTATCCTCAGACAGGCCCTTGATATCCTTCCCTAAAAAAACCGTTAGAAACGGTTAATAGAAACGTTAATAGCCATGACAGTTAATAGAAACGGATCAAATGTGTGGTTTCTCAATCAAAAAGGACACCCTGATAAACTTTTTAAACTGAAGAGGTCAAGAGGGGGCTCTTCACGCCAGATACTTTTTTTTACTGTTTTTGTGAATGTTAGAAATGGCAGTGAGCACTTTATTTAACCTGTTTGGGGCTGTCTATGACATTCACCTTTGCAACGCAAACAAAATAACTTGTGTAGTTACAAAATGTAAAGGCCACTTGTTTATTGAGATCACAGTGCATCCAAATATTGTGCTAAATTTGTTAATATTGGCATTGCTATAATCTCTAGAATTACTATATTGCATGCTGCAGTAATTTTATTATACAGTAGAATCTGCCTCATTGCGTAACCCATTTGTCATCAAATCTTACGCCAGGACACAAAGAATACACATACAAATAAATAGACTACTGTACCACTTTAATACAGTACAAGCTCTGGCATGGCAAACGACATGTCTGATAATGGAGGTTGTGCATTGTGTGTCAACTCCGAAAAGAATGAGACAGTAGACCGTGAGTGCCGAAGACTGCACGTGCCACTCTGGCGTCCGCTATCGACGTGATTTTCAAAAGAAACCGCCTACCTTCTAGAATCATGCTATGTAATTGGACATAATTCCATGCAAATATCTGTGATAATGGATAATGCTAAATAAGTGATAATGGTTTATGCAAATATGTGATCTCTTTTCAATGGGATGATTGGGAAATGGTTTGAGATTTGGCAATTCTATACAAATACCCAAATTATGCGTGTTTCTTTGGTAAGCCTCCTTATTTTCAGATATTTTCACGTGTTTCACATGTACATCTGTTTGGTGCATTCAGGCTGCATACTAAGAAGGGTAATTGCTAAATATATAGACAATTCACAACTATCATTCGCAGTTTGGCTGAATTGAGCGGTTTAATCGACCAGTTTGACCATTGTTTCGTCTCATGTAATCTGACTGTGCCGTGGCCACGTTTCGGTTCATTAGTGCCTCTTTCTGCCAATCAGCAGGAGATGTGATCTCAGCTTGCTTGAATGACATATTGTGCTGGAGGGCAGGCTGTTGCTGACTAAAACTGAAATGCTTTTTATTGCCTTTTATTCAGTCCTCCTCACCACTGAAAAAAACTTTGCTCAGTCCAGATGTTACCGAAGAGTACACTCAGAGCACTTCTATCATAAGGACATCAGGGGTTACACTAGATAATCAACCCTCCGTCTCCTCCTTTATAACTTCAGAGAGTTCCACGTGCAGCTTATTTTTGTACAACACATGAAGAATAGGTTCCTTGCTCTTCACAGCTCGTAGCCCAGGCCCTGGTGCTTTCATGCCTGGTCTATTGCAGTGCCCTTCTTGCCAGTCTCCCTGCCTGTGCCACTAAACGCTTGCGGCTAATACAGATTATACAGCCTTCCCAAGTATGTTCATGTCACCCCGTCCTCATTACAGTTTACTAGTGACCTGTTACAGCTTGCAAAGAGTTTAGACCCCTCGTTAATGGAGCACCTCCACCATACCTCCAGTCGATCTTCAAAACCTGCACCCTGGCCAGATTTATTTTCTCCAATACCCAGAGACGACCAGTTGCTCTTCCCGGGCAGGATGGCTATCTATACTTGCCTTTCAATGCTGGAATGAATTCCCACAATGGTCAGGACTGCCTATTTTACCAGCTTGTTTAACACAGGCTAAAGCCCATTCCCATGCCCTAACACTCCTACCTTTTTGCATTAGTTCAGATTATGGCATGCTATTGTTAACCACGTTATGGTTTTATTTCTTCTTAAAACTTATGGACTTAATCTGTACATATTGAGGATGTGTATTTTCTTTCTTGCTTAGCATAGTTCATTTGCATTACTGCTTCAGTGATACTGCATATACGTTTATTCAATGGGAATGTTGTTAACCGTGGCCAGCACAGTTACTCATAAATAAGTGTATTCTCTTTCATTGTAAGTCACTCTGGATAAGAGAATCTGCTGAATAAATGTCATTTAATGCTTCACAGGGAAAGTAAGGCTCGCATTTTATCTTGGTGCTTGTTTTCTATTTCATGTTCTGTTTGTAGCTTGGATTTACTCATGTCCTTGCAG